>OX596243.1:17011677-17611677 GCA_951394255.1 Polyploca ridens
AGTTCGAAATATACTTAAAGTGGGAAGACTCCAGCAAGAAACCTAGCAAGGCATTTTTTTGGTGAATCCTAAAAAAATATGTATATTTTATTTTACATATTAGATAAGCACAGTAATGTTACTTTGCTGAACTCGTTAATTGAGCAATTTTATTTTTGTCTGCATTCAACTGTTCTGTGTCACTAACGGAAGCATTAACTTTACGACATTCATTTCTGATTAATAAAGCTGCCAATCGAGACAGCAAAGCCTCAGATACATTTTGAATGTGCTTCTCACACAGCCATGATAAATTAACTTCTGTCACCATCATTAACTGGCAATATTTACCAATATTGATAGAGTGATGATTTTCTCTTACATTATGCTCAAACACAGAAACACATAAATCAACAGTTTTACATAGATCCAGAGTGGGGTACGTAAGAGATAGTGTATCCTTCCACCATTCTCTTAGTGCGATATAGTCGTATATTTTATCGTTTCCAGGTGTAGTTGTCCTTAAACTATCACAACAATTCTCACAGTTTGTGCGTTTAATTAAAACTGAGGCCAGGTATCCACTAACATACACAACTGGTGTTTATCAAATGTTGCAAACAAATTCTCTTCAACTTCGTGTTCAATGTCTGGCAAATGCAAGATGTTATCGTCATCATAAGATTGATTACATTCGTTCGTAATATATGAGTGATCTTCATCTATTGTGTCCGCAATTTCAGTATTTTGGAACACCAAGTCATGAAAGTCCAACATTAATTTATTATCGTCGGGCTCACAATTAGCACCCCTAATAGGAGTGCCAAGTTTTGTTAAAATTGTTGTTTTAAGTGCAGCGGTGAAATGCTGGTATGTGGGGTTTTTAATAGTAGGAGAATGTTGCCGAATCAACCCGAACAAATTCTCTAATGTGTCTTGATTCAGTTGTCGCAAATTAAGGAATTTGAATCCTATCGATTGCACATAGCTCCAAATATCTTGGAGAGACGATATTGATATATAATACCCATTGAGGCAGCGAACATTTTTTAATCTCAATTGAGAATCTGACTTCAAGAAATGCATGGTCTTTACTTTTTCTTTAAATTCGGGCCATAATTTATGATGTATACTATTTCTGGATACATTTACTCTTATCCCTTTTTTTACATCCTTTATTGATGCAGGGCCGTTTGTTATATCAAATAATTTGTCAAGCGGCTCAATTACATAAGCAGTCTGTAAAACGGCATCACGTTTAAAGGTTCCATCATTTTTCTCTTCTCTAAAGGTTTCAGCATACAATTGCAAAATTGCTACTACTTCATGACTTAATATTTGTGCCGCTAGTTTGACCTTCATCTTGGAGCGAAACTTAGGATTTATATGAAGTGCTGTAATTTTTTTTAAATGCAATGTTTGTTTGTTCCTTTCATTTAGTTCAACTAGGTGCGACCATTAAGCTTTCTTCCCTTCAAAAACTATTTCTCCTCCATCGAAAAAATTATTCCTTATCGATTTGAATAAATGAGGAATATCATACAAAATAAATACTTTTTCATTATCAATTAAAAAGAAATTACTATCTAACGGCTGCCCTGTCAATTTCTTAAGTAAATTAATTGCACCAACGTTAGTTGGGCCTTGATCACATATTGTTGCAATAATCTTAAATCCAAGTTCGGTGACAATTTTAATTGCATTTTTAATAATTACTACTAATTTTTCTGAGGATATTGTTTTTGATACAAAATAGTGGGCAAGAGGCTGTTTGAACTTTTTGTGCACCCCCTGTAATAATAACACCAAAGCTTTGTCTGCTAAATTTCCAGTTCGGCCGTGCTCTCCTAAATCCTCATAGCCTTCAACAATGTCATTGGCAGAATTATATATTAGTCTCTTTTTTAATGACATCTCGTCAAACATAACTACGCAAGTTTTATCTTTGGCAGATAATTCAAAAGAAAAATCATCTTCATCTTAAAAGAAAAGCAAAAGCTTTTCTTTTAAGATGTTCAATAATAATTTTATTAAAACCAGGATATTTAGGCATTTTACTTAAAATACTCTGTAGAGTCCTAGTACTTGGCAGCGGTATTAATTGTCTTAGATACCTGTATAGTTTTGGAGACTTTTTGTACATTGCTATAGCTAATGTTTTATCGGTCTCATTCCAACGTCTGCCCTGAGCACAGCGGCTTTGATTTTTTGAAGCGGACAATATCATCGTTTTGAGAGCCTTTGAATCAATATTGTCGAACATTTTTATCTTTTTATTTTAAGTTTATATTTTGTTAGTCGCCTGACTAGCTTCTTTTTTCTAGGTGTCAATTGCAGATTATGACTTTCGATGTTAATTTTTGATGTGCGTTGTTTTCTCACAGCTGAAAAATATATAGATACATATGAGATAAAAAAGCAGATATGTTACTAAATACAAATATTATTGAAACTATGATAGCTACGTAGCCGTGGTAGTGACATCAAATGCCGTGCGTGCCGAAAATCGTGGATTCAAATACAAACAAAAATCTCTGAGCTTGAGCTTTCGGTGAAGGAAAACATCATGAGGAAATCATAGCATAATTATGTCGTGGCTAATCATAACTAAGTTCTGACATTAAATAAAATAATTAGGGTCAATAAACACCGAGACGCGACGCGACGCGGCGCGTATAAATTTCAATGAGAGAATTATAGTACGTCCCGAGGCACGCTGCGCAGCGTGACGCAACTTTGTGGTCCAATTGGCATCTTCAAGAATCGTTGCGACTCATCTCGTCGCGTCTCGTCTCGGTGTGAACTGACCCTTAAAGACCGAACCTTTCAACGCTTTACACTTAACAACATTTTCCCCAATGACCCCTTTAACTCTACCGCTAGCAGGAACATTATGAATACGCGGAATATCTGGAATAAAAGATAATAGTTATTTTGTATCAAATTGATTTTATAAAGTCTTGTGAAATAAAATCAAAAAGTGGCTATGTACCTTGCAGCTGCTCACTTGTATGGACCTCTATTGTATATTCTACTGGAATATCATCGCTATAAATTTCATTGCTAGATAAATTATCATTTAAATTTATGGATTGTTCATTCAAAGCATTTGGGGCCGAAGAAGTAGATGGATAGTCTAAATGAAAGTGAGAATATTTAAAATGTATATAATAAATTATCGTTTTATTTGTATTGATTTTAATTATGTGTGTTACTGACCTGATGCTCGCTGTTCTTTATAAAGGTAGCAAGGAAATTCCTTGAGTTTGTCTTCAGAGAGTGGCTTAGCTGAGAGTCTTATGGATGGAACTGCAGTTTTCTTTAGCTGTGTTTTTTTTCTTCTTAAAATCTTTCTCAACAAAATGGTTTCCGCAAATATATTTTAATGCATTTAGTTTCTCTAGTGGAATGTAAGCTAAGTCCTCGTTGCCTGTAATTTTTACCCATTTTCGGCACCTAAAAATATAAAAATATCGATATCGAATTCGATAATAAATGTTGCACCACACTATTTTCTTAAATATTATTATGGTATATATTAAGATAATATTTAGATGTTTTTATTAAAGGAATTATAGAACTGAATGATATTTTACTTACCGAACTGCATCCAGGGGAAATTTGGCCATAAAAACACGTTTTTTACCATCTTTCCTTTCCGATCTTAATCCGCACACTTCGCATTTTCTATACTTCATTCTTTCTACTTTTTAAACACTTTCTACTTTCTCACTTCTACTTAGCAATAAAATTCACTATTATCCTGTATGATATTCTGAAATAAGTATAATATAATATTCTGAACTTCTCAAACATTTATTTAAAACTGGAGGGAATCAACAAGTGACAGATGACGTTTAATCATAGAGCGAGACAGACTACGGAAATGAGAGAGCGCCATATAAGCTCTACCACGTTTCATTGATTTTTTCATTCTTCTAAGTCGCGACAGACTGGGTTATTTTTTCAATGGCGTTAAAATGGTCGTGAACTGGCATATTGACCCAATATCCATTGACCTTATGCCCCAATAACTGAGTTAGCAACATCCATTATAGAGAAAACATTTGAAACAGTTAAAAACTTTTTACTAGATCATAATCAAGAAATAAACAACAGGAAAACTAACTAACCAGTATCACAGAAACATAGCCTCGAAGAACTAAATAACTTTAAATTATATTCGGATTAACTATTAACGCGTACGTAACCTGGAAAAATCACATTTTAAACATTAAATCTAAACTATCCCGATTTATTCATGCACTTATTGACGTCCTTAAGACAAATGCAAACAAACAATATAGTTTAATATACTAAAAAATTAAATTTAATTCAGAATTATGTAGGTAACCTTTTTTTTTTTTTTTTTATTAGCGTGGGGAAATCCTCATAGGATACCCGACCGCCCTGGGGGGAGCGGCCAGGTTATGCCGGCTAAAACCCCACGGTGGTCGCCACCTGCGCTACAGAGGGGGGCGGGCTCTCGTGCAGATCGCGTACCTGCTCGCCCCTCCACGCGCGGCGCTGTGATAGCTCGTCCCGGGGGAAGTGTGATACCTCCCCCCAGCACCCTCGCGGTGCTATCGCCCGATGAGTCGTGACCACAACGACCCATCGTCCTCCTCGGGGTCTCTTCTGGGCGTTCAGGGCCCCCGCCCCGATTGCCCACGATCCCGAAGGTCCCCGTTTAGTCGCCTTTTACGACAGGCAGGGGAACACCGTAGCTGTGATTCTTAGCCCCAGCTACAGGGCAGGAGGGCCGCCACGAGGCACTGCTGCGCCTCGGCGGCGTCGTCTCCGGGCGGGATCGGCCCTCTCCCGATCCCGCTCAGCAGCCTCCTTCTGGACCATTACGGTCTCGCAGAAGGAGGCTACGGCCCTCCACGCCGTATCCCCGCTCAGCATCGCCGACACGACTGCTGGCAGGGAGAGATTCCGACCGATCAAGTCGACCAGGATCTGCCGCTCGGGTTCCCACGCGGGGCACACCGCGAGCGTGTGCGATGCGGAGTCCTGGTCGCTCCCACAATGGAAGCAAGCCGCCGTCGCCTCACGTCCGATCTTACACAAATAATCACCGAAGCACCCATGCCCGGTGAGTATCTGTGTAAGTCTGTAGGTGAGTCGTCCGCCTTGTCGCTGCATCCAGGCCTCGAAGACCGGCAGGACTGCTCCGACAACGCGTTTGCGCGCATGCCGCTCCTCACAGAGCCTTGCGCGCCACGTCGCGACTGCGATAAGTCGCTCCTGCCGTCTGATCGCCTCTATGTAGGTAACCTAACCATTTAACATACAACAGTACAATAACATTATATTTAATCAATATTATCAAAAGAGTCAAAGTCTTCATACGCCTTCAATAATGCTTCGTTAATTATGTTTTGTCTTGGGGGCACTACTATTTCATTAGATAATATATTAATGGTTGGGTGTGAATTAGGTTGGTTAGTGTAATCAATTGAGCTGTCATCCGTATATTGAGGCGGTAGCGGTAATGGACTAGACTTATATGAGCTTTGGACTTGCGGAGATCGTTGTTGTGGAATATGTTCGGAATATGAAGTTCCACGATGTGGACCAATATAGCTGCTGGCCGCAGATGACGGTCTAGAATATTGAGCAAGATATTGAGGGGATGGTGATCCACGTGAAAGTGACATCTGCTGGTTAATCCTTTTCACAAAACAGGCCATCTATTCTATACATCATAATTTTCCTTTCATCTGTAGGTAGTTCCCTCATCTTTTTTGCCAATAGCTTTGCGTATAGGTCACATTCGTCATCTTCTTTACCCTCAGGCCGTTGTTGACTCAATACATTTGTTAATTGACTAAAAGCTGTGGTCATTTGTTGTTCAGCTATATTATCTGGGGCAGGACGACGACGAGATTTCTCGGTAGATTTCTTTGAAGATGATAATGAACTCGCAGCGGTAGAAGTCGAAGGATCCGCAAGATTGTTATGATTTTCTGTCCCCTCGGATTCGATATCCATTTCATCGTCATCTGGTTCTGGTGTTATTGATTGCTGCATCAATTTTATTTCAAAGTAATTTTGACAATATTGCATTAACATTTTCATCATTATTATATTATAACACTAGCTTTAGCCCGCGACTTCGTCCGCGTAGAGCATTTCTTTTTTCTAGATAATTACTACATAATTATTATAAAACAAAATCCTCCGCCGCGTTTGTCTATCTGTCTGTTCACGATAAACTCAAAAACTACTGCACCGATTTTCATGCTGTTTTCACCAATGGATAGAGTGGTTCTCGAGGAAGGTTTTAGTATATAATTTGTCAAGTTTTTGTATACATTGGCTAATATATAATGATATTTTTTGGAGGTTTCGAAAAAATAAGCCGTCTGGGAGCTTTCAACGAAACGCAAAAACTACTAAACGGATTTGGATGAAATTTGGAACACAAAAAGAATATATTCTGGTTTAACATATGGGATAATTTTTATCCCGGTAAACCATACGATCCCTCGGGAATGCAGGTGAAACCGCGCGGGACAGCTAGTATAATATATAGAGCTTTGTTCATGGCTGTCGCTCGCCACTACGTGTGATATTTGAAAAAAGTTCAGGTAGATTGCGAGCTCACACGTAAGCATGCTACATAAAACTGGCCGTGGGAGAAACAGTCCTTTTTTTTTTTTTTGCGTGGGGAAATCCTCATGGGGTGCCCGACCGCCTCGGGGGTAGCGGCCAGGTTATGTCGGACTTGTACCGACTAAAACCCCACGGTGGTCGCCTATAGAGAGGGGGGCGGGCTCTCGTGTTGAACGCGTACCTGCTCACCCCTCCAAGCGCGGCGCTTTAATAGCTCGTCCCGGGGGAAGTCTGACACCTCCCCCCAGCACCCTCGCTGTGCTACCGCACGATGAGCCGTGACCACGTCGACCCATCGTCCTCCTTGGGGTCGCTTCTGGGCGCACAGAGCCCCCACTCTGATTGCCCACAACTCCAAAGGCCCCGTTTAGTCGCCTTTTACGACAGGCAGGGGAACACCGTAGCTGTTATTCTAAGCCCGAGCTACAGAAACAAACCTTGATTGGGAACTGCAATCTTTTAAATTTAAAAGGAAGGTGATTTGGAATTAATGGTATACGTGGCACGAAGACTGTTTCTCCTCTGACAGTATCAGTTAATATTTTGATCTCAATAACATTGCGGTGGAGAGCTGCTACTTGTAGTCTAGTTCCCGCGACTTCGTCCGCTTGGAGTATTTCTTATTTCTAGATATGAATCATTGTAATAATATAGAGATTTGTTTCATGGCTATTGCCCGCCACTACATGTGATATTTGACAGAAGTTCAGGTAGATTGAGAGCTCACACGTAAGCATGCCTCATACAACTGGGAGAAACAGTCCTGCCGCTAATCAACTCCATCATATTTCAGAGTTTGTCGCTTTGATTTATTGATAGTAATCACGAAACAAACCATCGCAACTCTCGCCATCGACGGAGAGTTCATCCTCACACATTGGAACCGAAATGGTTTCCTACTTTGCGGTTTCAAAGGAGTTTCCTATCGCGTACGCACAGGTTGTGGAATGAGCCTCCCACCGTGGTTTTCCCAAAGGAGTTTAGCATGGGGTTTTTCAAAAAGGGTGTAAACAGAGTTCCGCAGGTCGGCAGCGAGCGAATAATACCCCTGTTGTTGATACGTGTTGTTGGTAAGCGGTCACCGTAGCCTATATATAGATATAGGCTACGGTGACCGCTTACCATCAGGTTAGCCATATGTATGTTTGGTAACTTAGTGTAGTTTACTTTGAAAATAAAGGAATTCCATACACAACTTTATCCCTTTTTCACCCCTTAAAGGGTGGAATTTGTGTTTAGGCTGACGATCGAAAATTAATTTATATGTGTCACAGCGTTCTTGATAATTCCACCCCTTCTTTTAATTTATCTTTGAAGATCTGAACTTCATAACTGACGGACTTCCATAAAAAATTTCATCCCCTATTTTACTCCCTTAGGGTTGTTATATCAAAAAATCCTTCATTAGCCTACTCTGTATAATGAAAATTTAGTGAATTTTACTGTGAAAATGAAGGACTTGCAAACACAACTTCATCCCCCTTTTCTCCATTTGGGGGTGGCATTATTTCAAACGCTGGCACAACTATAAATTAATTTTCAATCACCAGCCTAAACATAAAAGTTGAAAATCCTAAATTCAAAACTGACGGACTTTCATAAAACTTTCATCCCCTATTTTACCACCCTAGGGGTGGAATTTCATGAAATCCTTTCTTAGTGGATGCCTACACTGTATAATAGTAAATTTAGTGAAGTTCACTGTGGAATTGAAGGATTTGCATACGCAACTTCATCCCCCTTTTCCCCCTTCGGGGGTGGAATTGTCACAAACGCTGAGACACCTATACATTAATTTTCAATCGTCAGCTTAAGTACAAAATTCGAACATCCTAACTTCAAAACTGACGGACTTGCATACAAACTTTCATTCCCTATTTTACAGTCTTAGAGGTGGAATTTCCAAAAATCCTTCTTTAGTGGATGCCTACACTGTATAATAATATATTTAGTGAAGTTTACTGTGGATTTGAAGGACTTGCATTCACAACTTCATCCCCCGTTTCCCCCCTTCGGGGGTGGAATTATCACAAACGCTGAGATAACTATTCATTAATTATCAATCGTCAGCTTAAACACAAAGTATGAAGATCCTAACTGAAAAACTGACGGACTTGCATACAAACTTTCATCCCCTTTTTTACCCTCTTAGGGGTGGAATTTCCAAAAATCCTTCCTTAGTGGATGCCTACACTATATAATAATACATTTAGGGAAGTTTACTGTTGATTTGGAGGACTTGCATTCACAACTTCATACCCCGTTTCCTCCCTTCAGGGGTGGAATTAACTCAAACGCTGAGATAACTATACATTAATTTTCAATCGTCAGCTTAAGTACAAAATTCGAACATCCTAACTTCAAAACTGACGGACTTGCATACAAACTTTCATCCCCTATTTTACCGTCTTAGGGGAGGAATTTCCAAAAATCCTTCCTTAGTGGATGCCTACGCTGTATAATAATACATTTAGTGAAGTTTACTGTTGATTTGGAGGACTTGCATTCACAACTTCATACCCCGTTTCCTCCCTTCAGGGGTGGAATTAACTTAAACGCTGAGATAACTATACATTAATTTTCAATCGTCAGCCTAAACACAAAATTTGAAGATCCTAACTTCAAAACTGACGGACTTGCATACAAACTGTCATCCCCTATTTTACCCTCTTAGGGGTGGAATTTCCAAAAATCCTTCCTTAGTGGATGCCTCCACTGTATAAGGTATCTTTGTGCAAAATTTCAAATCTCTAGGTCCAGCGGTTTGGGCTGTGGGCTGATATATCAACAATCAGTTTATCATTTTATATATTAAGATAACTCTTTATCATTACAGATGCCATCAACAGCGGAAGGTTGGATTGATATAGAAAGGGGGTACAGAAGTAAATTTCCACATTGCGTGGGTTCGCTAGATGGTAAACATATACCACCTCATAGTGGAACTGAATATTTTAACTATAAGAAAACTTTCAGCATAGTTCTAATGGCATTAGTCGATAGCAGTTATAAATTTACATTTGTAGAAATAGGAAGTCAAGGCAGAATTAGTGACGGTGGTGTATTCAACAATTCATTGTTATGGCAAAGAATATGCACAAACCAAATGAATTTTCCCACACCGTCCCCGCTTCCCGGATCTAATAATAGTATAAACGTACCATACGTTATTTTAGCAGATGGTGCTTTTGCACTCAGTACACATGTTATGAAGCCCTGTCCTGGACATCATGAAATAGGTTCACCTAAAAGAAAATTTAATCAATGTTTGTCAAGATCTCGGGTTGTAGTGGAAAACACATTTGGAATTTTATCTTCAGTATTCAGAATTTTTCGAAGACCTATTAATTTAAATCCAGATGTTGTGACAGAAATTACGATGACATGTGTACTTCTAAATAACTTTTTGAGAAAAAGTAAAAGTTCGTCAGAAAGATATACTCCTCCCGGAATGTTAGATGTCCATGATAACGAAGGGAATCTGATAATACCTGGCGCATGGCGGAATAACATAAACGAATATAATGCAATACAAAATTTACCACATATTCCTCGAAGATCGCCACTAAATGCCATCAAAATTAGGGAAGAAGTTACTTCATATTTTTGTAGAACTACGGATACTGATTGATGAAGAGTGAATGAATACCTAAACATTCCCACTTATCATTTATCCAAACTTTAATCTAAGAACATGTAACTACAGAAACTAATAGAAATAAAGATAATAAGGACCTATTATTATGATTTTTTTTACATGCCGTTTCCGAATTTAAACCCTTCTTGCTGGTATACACAGGTAGAAGAAACGACTTCATTAACTGGTATGCGAACCATATGGGTTTGTAAATGTCGCAGGCACCTGAGTAAAAGGAAATATGTATTAACTACCTATGGATTTCAACGTACATAAAAAAGTAATTTCCAAAAAAGAGTTCGTAACAAAAATTAGCTTGTCGTGTTCCCAACCCGGGAAAAGTAGCCTATGTCCTTCTCCATGCCATGCAGATAGCCTATGGCATGGAGAAGGACATAGGCTACTTAATCCATCAGTATCTTTCTTAGAAATCATAGGTGATATTTTACTTAGCAATAATTCAAAATCAGCATAGGTGATACGGCAGAAGTTATCAAACTGTCCAGATGGTTCATATAAAAGCTCATTAAATTTTTCTTCAATAAACTCTCTGCAACAAAAAACATATTATGATACTAGCTGTTCCCCGCGGTTTCAATCGCGTTCCCGGGATATAAATATAATAGCCTATAAAACTCGGAGATAATGTAGCTTTCTATTAGTGAAAGAATTTTTCGAATCCGACTGGTAGTTCCAGAGATTAGCCTGTCTAAACAAACAAACAAAAAAACTCTTCCGCTTTATTATAGTACTAGCGACCCGCCCCGGCTTCGCAGGGGTGCAATGTCGTAATGAGGTGTCGATAGATTTTCACGCCGTACCTTACCCTACCCTGCTTTGCCCTGCCCTGCCCTACCCAAACCTAACCTAACCTAACCTACCCTACCCTACCCTACCCTACAATAAAAAATAGTTTACGTCCTATTCTCAGACCTACTGAATATACACACAAAATCTCATAAGAATCGGTCAAGCCGTGTCGGAGGAGATTTTTTACAAACACTGTTCTAATACTTATATTTTTAAACTCGTGATATGTTTCGAATGGAATGTCCGAATTGAATAATTCAAAAAGTTATACAAAGGTATTGAAGCAGTCTTGAATATGAAGTAATTTATTTTGATAAGGATTAATACCAAGATACAAATAAAGAGCTTTTTCTAGCGGCGGCATTACAATTAAATTTTTAAAATGAAAGAACACTTATTGTGGCATAACTATAATAGTAAGACATATACTGTCGCGACACTTTTTGCAAATAATGATGTGTTCTACAAAGTCGTAGTACATTATTTTATTCTATCATCAATAGTTTTCGCAGCGCACGCGACGAAATGAATATTTTAATTTTTTTTTACACCTTGCGTTACATTAAGAGAGGAAGGGCATAACGGGTTGTCCCGTTCGAAATTTGGAGTAGCCCGACTGGGGTAGTACCTCCACCTTACAGAAGATCGCAGCCAAATAACGCTGCTTAATGTGGTGTTGTGTTCCTGCGGTGAGTAAGGTCGCCAGAGCTCCATGAGGAAGCGCTGTGCTGGCAGTGTTTGGGGACCAGCGGTGTCGTACCACCGTTGTGTTGTGCAGGCGCGGCGTGTTGTTGCGGCGGTCAGGGAGACCCGGTGAAACAGCTGCCCGCTGGCTGCCCGCAGGTTGTAGGGGTCCCGAGCCCAGGGATCACTTAATCTCCGCCCTGGGAGGCTGACCCGCCGCCTCGCGCATAATCCATGGTATAGTTGGTCGTGCCGGAGGAGGAGACCGGAGTGGACCCGGCCAACTGTATCATGGGGGGACCGGGGGCCCTTCCGGCTGCCGCACCAACAAACCGCATCACCTATCCAGCACTCGGTCGGTGAATAACATTGCACTTTGTCCCTTTCGCTGCTGGCACAGCGATTCCTCTTAATCTCTTATCAATCCCTCTTTAATGGCTAGGAAAAAGAAAAAAAGAAATAGTTCCTCAGCGGCCTCCCCGTCCACACTTTCGATGGATTTTTGCAACATCAGGGGACTTCACGCTAATATCAATGCAGTCCACCAACATCTCGAGACTGCACAGCCGACCCTGCTATTTCTAACGGAGACGCAAATATCCTGCCCTGATGATACATCGTATTTACACTACCCCGGGTACAAGTTGGAGCACAATTTTGTGCGCCGTGCCGGGGTATGTATGTACGTCAGGGAGGATATTTGCTGTCACCGTCTCCATGGCCTAGAAGACCGGGACCTGTCGATTTTGTGGGCGCGCGTAGATCACGGTGGCCACACCAAAGTTTACGCGTGCCTTTACAGGTCCCACAGCGGTGACGCGGACACAATCCGGTTATTTGAGCACCTGCAATCGACGACTGACAAAGTACTGGAGCAGTACCCCTCCGCGGAGTTAGTGTTATTAGGAGACTTCAACGCTCACCACGTTGAGTGGCTTAGTTCTCGGTCCACTGACTTTGCGGGGAGGATTGCTCACGACTTTGCCCTGGCCTATGGCTTCTCACAACTGGTTCTTTCTCCTACGAGAATCCCAGATATTGAGAGCCATACAAGTTCCTTACTGGACCTTCTGCTGACTACGCGACCGGAAAACTATGCAGTGACAGTGGATGCGCCACTTGGCTCATCGGACCACTGTCTCATCCGGACGCAGGTGCCTTTTGCGCGGCCCGTTGTGCTCCGGTCACCCGGGCGTCGTCGCGTGTGGCACTATAAGTCAGCAGACTGGGATGGATTGCGTGAATTCTACGCAACGTACCCGTGGAGGCAGCTTTGCTTCGCATCAGATGATCCTGACACCTGTGCAGCTGCCGTCGCTGAGACGATACTGGCGGGAATGGAATGTTATATCCCAAACCCGCTAGTGGCTGCAGGGGTGAAGAAACGACCGTGGTTTAACCGGCCCTGCAAAGATGCTAGACAAAATAAGCAGACTTTGTATGAGGCTTGGACTACGGCCCGAACTAATCAGGACCCCAACATCTCTGATGCGAAACGCAAATTTAACGCTGCCTCGAGGTTCAGTAAGCGAATGACTGCTAGGGCTAAGTTCGATTTCGTCGGTAGGTTTGGTGAGAGGCTGACTAGCCTTCCATCTGGAAGTCGCGCTTTCTGGTCTCTTGCCAAAGCTGCTGAAGGAAACTTTTGCCAGTCGTCCTTGCCACCACTCCGTAAGCCGGACGGAAACTTGGCCCATAGTGCAAAGGAGAAAGCTGACCTTTTGGGCTCTCTCTTTGCCTCGAACTCGACTTTGGATGACGGGGGCGCCACACCGCCTACCATCGCGCAGTGTGCTAGCTCCATGCCGGAGATAAGCATTACCCAACGGGAGGTCCGGCGGGAACTGCTTTCTCTGGACATCCATAAGTCGAGTGGGCCAGACGGCATACCGGCAGTGGTTCTGAAGCGGTGTGCTCCTGAATTGTGTCCAGTATTGACGCGTCTTTTCGCACTTTCCTACACCAAAAAAGAAGTCCCGTCTTCGTGGAAGACTGCCCACGTGCACCCAGTGCCAAAAAAGGGCGACAGATCAGACCCGACGAATTACAGGCCTATCGCCATCACCTCCCTTCTCTCAAAAGTCATGGAGCGTGTGATCAACACGCAGCTTCTGAGATACCTGGAGGATCACGAGTTGTTGAGCGACCGACAATATGGCTTCCGCCACAGTCGCTCAGCTGGTGACCTCCTTGTGTATCTCACGCACCGTTGGTCACTCGCCATCGAGAGCCAAGGTGAGGCTTTGGCAGTGAGCCTAGATGTGGCGAAGGCGTTCGATCGGGTCTGGCACAGGGGTCTTCTTACGAAGTTACCAGCATACGGGCTTCCCGAGGGATTATGCAAGTGGATCGCCAGCTTTCTGTCCAGCAGATGCATAAGAGCCGTCGTCGATGGTAGCTGCTCCGATAGCATGGACATAAATGCTGGCGTCCCGCAAGGCTCTGTGTTGTCCCCAACACTGTTCCTACTGCATATCAATGATATGCTGCCTATTGACGGCATTCATTGCTATGCGGACGACAGTACAGGGGACGCTTATTACACGGGCCGTGCAAATATCCCTCGTTCCGAGGTGGAGGAAAGCCGCGAACGGCTGATGTCTGAAATCGAGAGTACATTAACTAGTGTCTCCGATTGGGGTCGACTAAACCTAGTCCATTTCAACCCCACCAAGACTCAAGCCTGCGCGTTCACCGCTAAGAAAACCCCATGGTCTGTGGCTCCACAATTCCAGAACACCTCCTTGAACATCAGTCAAAGCATCGGGATCCTTGGCGTCGACATTTCTAGCGACGTTTTGTTCCGAAGTCACTTGGAAGACAAGGTTAAGCTGGCATCCAAAAAGCTCGGAGTGCTCAACAGAGCGAGGCAGTACTTCACATCGGGGCAAAGGCTACAACTTTATAAGTCACAAGTCCGGCCTCATATGGAGTACTGCTGTCACCTATGGGCGGGAGCACCTGGATACCAGCTTGGGCCTTTAGACTCGGTTCAGCGACGTGCCATCAGAATTGTTGACGATCCCGAGCTCACAAGCGGTTTTTTCCATTCAGTCTGAGGAGAGACTTTGCCTCCTTATGTGTGTTCTACCGCTTGTACAACGGAGAGTGTTCTAAAGAATTGTTCGACTTGTTGCCCACTGCTACCTTCTACCATCGCAACTCTCGCCATCGACGGGGAGTCCATCCTCACATATTGAAACCAGAATTGTTTCGAACTGTGCGGGCTCAAAGGAGCTTTCTTCCGCGGACGGTCAGATTGTGGAATGAGCTCCCCGCCGTGGTTTTCCCAATGGAGTACAGCATGGGGTTCTTCAAAAAGGGCGTGAAGAGATTTCTTCAGGGTCGGCAACGCGCAAGTGATGCCCCTGGTGTTGCAAGCGTCCATAGGCTACGGTAACTGCTTACCATCAGGCGGGCCGTATGCTTGTTTGCCACCTTAGTGGTATAAAAAAAAAAAAAAAAAAAAAAAACATTATTGGAGTTTTAATAAGGATCCCTAATTGTTTTTGAAAATATTATATAGCCTATGTCACCCGGGGATAGTGTAGCTTCCCAACAGTGAAAGAATTTTTCAAATCGGTTCAGTAGCTTCGGAGCCTATTCAATGCAAACAAACACACAATCAAATCGTTCCTCTTTTAATATTAGTTTAGATATAGTATAGATTTTATTAATTTGTATTGAATAAGTAAAAACTGAAACTTAAACCAACGTCAAAGTACAGTAAAAAGTAATAAAATCTATTGGAAAGCAATGTATTTGGGATGGCAACACCAAATTGTTTTTCGTTCTCTATGGTGTTGCGCTTCTACGAGGTACGTGTGTCGTGTTAAGATTTGTACAATTAAAACGCAAATAAAGTCTTTTTCCCTCTAAATCTGCTATTATTCCACTGCATCGAGGCCCATAACAATAAAATCCTGACTTGGTGACAATGGGAGCAAACGGGAAGTATACCTTTCCAAACAAAAAAATAATTGTCTAAATCGGTTAATAGGTAAATGACAGAGTTATGAGGTAATAAACATACAAAAAAAACACAACTGAATTTAGATTTAGAATTTCCTTTTAGAATTTAGATTTTCCTTTTTTGTTAATTCGGTTAAAAAACTTAAACCGACTTCAAAGTACACTAAAAAGTAATCAGATCCTGGCCTGATGACAATGGGACCAAACGGTAAGTAAGTATTACCCTTCGAAACAACAAAAGAATTTACCAAATCGAACCGAGACGTTTCCAAGCATCACATACATTTTTTTTATCTTTGTGGTATGGATCCTTTGGATCCCAAATGCAGCGTTCTGCTTGGTAGTATTCTAGAAAATTTAATATTTCTTCGTTAGTCCAACTCATTTTAAATTGTACCTATGCTTTATATAGAACTTCCTTTGTAGAGGGCCCATTAAATGGGCCCTCTACAAAGGAAGTTCTATATAAAGAGACGTGTAGAGGGCCCATTTAATGGGCCCTCTACACGTTTGCCAAGCCTCGGCAAGCCTCCGCAAATTCAAACGTGTGGATGGGTGTTTGCCGTGGCTTGCCAAGTGTTTGCCAGCGCTTGCCGCCGACCCGAGCCGTGTCGGTTTTTCATGCACAAATCAAAGGAAGTTTGCGGCAAGCGCTTGCGAACCATCCACACGTCTGTGTGTAGTTAGTATCGCTTGCGCACTAGCGGCGAACAGACGTGTGCCTGCGTACTGTTAAAACTATGCAATGCCTAAAAATATATGATTTAATGGTCTATTCAATGGCCCATTTAATGGGCCCTCTACAAAGGAAGTTCTATATAAAGAGACGTGTAGAGGGCCCATTAAATGGGCCCTCTACACGTTTGCCAAGCCTCGGCAAGCCTCCGCAAATTCAAACGTGTGGATGGGTGTTTGCCGTGGCTTGCCAAGTGTTTGCCAGCGCTTGCCGCCGACCCGAGCCGTGTCGGTTTTTCATGCACAAATCAAAGGAAGTTTGCGGCAAGCGCTTGCGAACCATCCACACGTTTGTGTGTAGTTAGTATCGCTTGCGCACTAGCGGCGAACAGACGTGTGCCTGCGTACTGTTAAAACTATGCAATGCCTAAAAATATATGATTTAATGGTCTATTCAGTAAATTTACAATTCCTCGAATGTTGAAAAATGCAGGATGCATTACCCTGCATTTTAACCGACGAAAAAACGGAGGTTTAAAGTTTACACGTATATATTTTTTCTTATGTATGAACATGCATATCTTTTTATAGAATAGTCCGATTTTAATCATTCTTTTTTTATTTGATAGGGTACACCTCGAAGTTGTTCCCATATAAATTTGGAAAAAAATAGCTACCCTATAGGTGGGAAATAAGGGGTGATTTATTGTTCACTCACAGATTTGAATGCTGAATTGTGTATTAAATTAAACGTAATCAAAAATTAAGTATGTAGTAATGCATAAACCTACTGCGTAAACAAAAAGAGATAATGGTAGATCCAGTAATTTTACAATTCCTCGAATTTCCTGCATTACCCTGCATTTTAGAAGTAAAGTATTGATCTGAAACAAGATACTAATGCATGGAATCATGTCAGTAAAATTTTAAATAAGCATGTTATGGAAATAAATTACAAGAAATAAATACTTATGGTTACATTCCGTAAACATTTAAATAAGAAACGTTATTGCATAAACGAGCTCGACGTCCGTCGTGCTTGCTTGTCAACGCACTACCAACGCGCTGCTCGCAAGCGTTTGCAAACGTGTGGATGGCTGCGTTTGTTTCCCTTGATTTGTCCAAGCGTTTGTGGGAGTTTGGAGTTTGCATGAGTTTGCAAGCGTATGGACGAAGCATAAGGGGATGCGTATTGCTTTTGGGATAGTTAGTTTATCACAAGCGCTCGAGATGTACACATCTCAGTGCAATCAATGTTACAGCTGGTTCAGTAGCCTGTAATTATTTAAGACTATACATGTGTGAAGTGAAGTAAAGTGAAGTGAAGTGATTATTTAATTGTAATATTATGTCGTAACAATAACGTAATAAACACATTGGGCCCATGAGGAGTTTGTTGCGTCGCTTTTTCTCCTCATACGGGACTTTTACGAAGCGATGGTATAACGTTGTTTTATTGCCTGCACTGCGCCCACCGAATCCCGATACTACTGAACCCTAATCGTGGTGTTTGTATCGCTTGGCTGTCGCTGACTCCGACAGTTTATAGGCCTGTTTGACCGCAATCTCACCATGGTAAATGATGATGCGGCCGAAGATGGTAAGCACACAAAGTCTAGAAGGAGCTGGCTCTCAAGTGCAGCTGTCGGAACACACCGAAAGATGCTTGGCGACAGATTTTCAACTTGAGAGTGGTAGCCAGCCAGGCGGGTACTACAAAGTACCCTACCATCGTGCTATGTTTTCCTCAAGATGTTTTCCTTCACCGAATGCTCAAGTTTATTGTAGGATTCGAACCCGGGACCTTCGTCTCGGCATCCGAGTCACAACCACTGAGCTATCATCGCCTTAAAAATAATAACGCCTGATAAAGTTTGCTTTTTACAGAAAATCATTATCATTTATATTTTATTAGATTCGAAATTAGCAAGAAACGGTAGTCCCGATACCGTGACGGGGCGGACTGAGGCGGGCGCGGGCGCACAAATCTATCGACACCTCATTACGACATTGCACCCGTGCGAAACCGGGCCGGGTCGCTAGTATACTAATATACCAATAACTTACGTAGGTATGTATTTGTTTATTTATCCCCGACTGCAAAACCTTATAAAATTCAAGTTATATTCAAAATTATTTTTTGCTTTTCAGTTTTTTCGGTGGTTTAATTTTTTTGTTAAAAAGTTTTTTTTATATATTTTTGGCACGTAGTATAAGTTAGTGCATTTTCCTATTCTTAACCTATAAGTGTGAAATAAAGAGAGCGCCGTGGGAATTCCATGGGATGGATGCGTGACTGCCATCTTCATTGTATAATAATTAAATAAGGTAAATAGCAAGTGTTTAATGAAACAACAAAGAGCTTGTCCACAAGCTAAGTCAACGTTCTTGTGCACACATAGGTACATCCTGCTGGTTCGTTTTCAAGAAACTGCATAAAGCCATATTCAAAGATATTCTACTAAACCTAACCGATGGATTTACATAGAGCATCGTGCCTCTACCACACATACACTCTATTAATTTCTTAGCTCTCGGTTAAAAATATAACAATGACATCAATTGTTATAATATAATAGAACGCGCGTCCCTCGCGAGAACCAACGGGTTAAAATTATTAGTTCAGTGCACCAAATAATCATCATCAGCTTATAATATCCCACTGCTGAGCACAGACTGGATGCATTTTCCGTGTGTTGGACTGTGCGGGTTTTCTATACAAACGGAGATACTTACATGCAACGTTAAAACACGCATTCACGCGCTACGCTACGTGGTGCGTGGCAGTATGTTAACCGCCTAAGTCTGTTATTTCAACTAAAAATGACATTCTAAGATGATCCCATTACAACTCCATTTTGTACGTTGTCTACTAAAATAATATTAAATCTTTCAAATCTCTGAATTTTACCACCACTGTAGTTAATTGGAAGTTGGCCACAAATTGTAATAGCACACTAGGGCCCCTGATACCGATCATCGTGCGATAGCACAGCGAGGGTGCTGGGGGGAAGTGTCAGACTTCCCCTGGGACGAGCTATCAAAGCGCCGCGTTTGGAGGGGTGAGCAGGTACGCGTTCAACACGAGAGCCCGCCCCCCTCTATATAGCGCAGGTGGCGACCACCGTGGGGTTTTAGCCGGTAAAGGTCCGGCATAACCTGGCCGATCCCCCCCTTCCCCAAGCTAATAAAAAAAAAAAAGAAAAGGGCCCCTGATCGGATGTCTCCCAGAGTGCGAAGGCCATGTTCTCGGAATATCCACCGCGTGCACACCGTGCAGTGCAATACATAGGTACACTTATCAATATAACAATTGTTGTCATTTTTTTAACCGCGAGCCAAGGTATCACCGTTTTGACTCCTCAATAAAATAACCTTAACCAGGTACCTACCTACTCTATTCTGTAGATTAGTTAGGGTACCTACGTAGTTTCTTGTCCCACAAATAAGATATCCAGTTTTATAGAGCCTAAGTGTAGGATGAAGTATGAGAAGTGTGTGCTCACCCAAACCACAACGGACTACTAAACATCCATTGCACGGATTTTGATGCGGTTATCACAATTTTATGGTGCCGCGCTGTACTAATGGAAGCTGCGCACTGACCGTTTTAGTGTTAAGATAAGTATTAATTATCTATAGTTTTTTGTTGTGTAGTGTATTTTATTATTGTGTGAAGTGCAAATCTTAGTAAATTAATTAACAAGAACCTTATAAAGATTATAGAATAAAAGCCTAAATTTAGAAAAAAATACAATTCTAGTGATGTTGCGAATACACAATGTGTGATACGGAACTAATCGTCATTCAAGATCTGAGCTTGGTCATGTGTGATCGTGAAAAATAATATAGGGTTCCGTTGAAATATTTTAAAGATATTGATTATAAGTCCTACCACCTTGTATAAGAATTAATTTAACTGCTGTACCATACATAAAAAATGTGGTAAACGAATGATCCTGACGACCCAGGTTCAAACTACTGTTCTGTGACTCGATTCACGTAACAAAACTTCAACGGTTTCGTAGCGATTAAACTGTGTTTTTGTCATTTGACATTCATGTCAAATGAACGATTGAAAAGCGATCCTATAAACAAATCGTTGAGAGTTTGAAAGTTTTTCATACAAAATATTTACGAAACAAAATTTTAAGGCGGCCCTCTGTAGCCGGCGCAACTTCAACGCAAGCATAGTCTATAGATTTGCAAGCCTGGTATCTAAATGTTTTCTTTACTTTTAAAATGTATAGGTACATTAGATATGGCCAAAGTTCAGGTAAAATTTGAGCAAAAACGCTGTTTTTCGGAGGCTTTTACTGAATTTGTTTCACACTTTTTTTTATTTTCGCTTACGGCTAGATATAGTGCACAAGATACTAAATTGTTCAAAACATCTAACGAAAAATGTTTAACAACGCCATAATAAGTACAGAGGTTTTGTATGAAAAGTATGGCGACTTGAGTGCTCTTAATAGTTGATGTCGCTACGACACCGTTAAAATTGTGATACGTGAATCGGGCCACTGTACTATCCTGAGTTTTAAAAACTTACGAACGGATTTTCGACAAGCATTTCAGCGAAACATCCAAACACGAGAAGCCAATTTGTTGCATAGAGATGGCCAGTTATCTGAAGTGGGGGTATTTTTTTATACTGTATTGGGCTGTTTTCGACTACAATCTCACCATGGTCAGTGATGATGTGGCTAAAGATGTCAAGCGCACAAAGGCTAGAAGGGAACGTCTCTCAAGTGCAGCTGTTGGAATATACCGGTATTTGCTTGGTTGGTGACAGACTTTAAACATGATGGTAGTCAGCCAGGTTACTATTTCATAGTTTTTTTTTATGTTTCCTCTAAATTATATTTTAAGTAACTAGGTATATATTTTCTAAGTTTATTTGTATATTATTACAAAGTACGTAATAAATCAAAGCGCACAAAATATATAAGGTCGTAATAAATTAGTGAATTTCCTCTTGAGGGATGAATGTATCAAAAAAATTTATAAATGGTTAAATTAATATTTTGTACTGATTTTAAGTTCAATTTCGGAATTTTGCTTTTTTCCCACGGATTTTTTTTCTAATATTATTTTTTGATTACTGATGATCTATACATTCATCCCTCAAGAGGAAATTCATTAATTTATTAGGACCGCATAAGCTGATGATAAAACGACATGGACGGTTTCACAACATACGGATCCCTAAAAAGAACAATAACCGAATCTATTAAATTAGCATGCGTACAGTAAACGTTTGGTTATATAAACGTTAAACATTAACGCGCGACACACTGACTGACTACACGCACGCATCCTGGCGGACTACACATACTTTATTATTATAACATACAAATACTGTATTGTTACTATAAGAATACAATAAAGTATCTTCTCAGATATATTTCGGACAAATATTGAAAACAAAATAATTAAGTGAAATTATTAAGTAATTGTGTTTATCAATCAATTTTAATAGCAAGTTGTGTTTGTGCAAGCTTGCAGCACTGGAAATATTTTGGATTTTCCTGTAATATTTTTGGTGAGTTTTTTTTTATAATTTAACATATTAAATAGAAAAACCTCTGAATCTCAACTTTGAATCTTATTTATCGGGTTTATAAACTTGAAACTTAGCACGATTACTTACCTAAATAAATAATAAAGTTATCTTTATACATAAAATTCTTCTGCACGTGTGTATGTCACTGAACTCCTCCTAAACGGTTGGACCGATTTGAATGTTTTTTTTGTATGAGATTGGGTGGTTTAGATTCAAAAAATAAAAAGCCTTGCAGATGGCGCTGCAGTCGGTATAGGTTAGGGTAGGGTAGGGTAAAAGAAAAAAAGGGTAGGGTAGGGTAGCACCACGCGGACGAAGTTGCGCCGGGCAGCTAGTTCATTATAAGTTTTTCAAAACGACCCCTGAAAAGGGGTTTAGGGGTGTTAAAGTTTGTATGGAAGAAACCTAACGCGGGGTCCGAATAATTTGAATCTCGGTATTAGGTAATACCTGAGGTAATACTTTGGATGCAAAATAAAGAAACATGTATTTTTTGGTGTATCGAAAATCAACTCATAACGGGGCAAAAAGGGGTAATTATGTTTTATTCTTTTTATTTTTATTTGTTTAGGACACAAACAGCCTTACACAAACTAAAAAACAGTATTACTAAATAAACACAAACAGGCCTAAAGGCCCATATTATATAAGCAAACAAGTAAATAAGATTTATAAATTAAAATACATGGAATTCTCAGTACGTATCTCAAAGAGCGCTCGTGGTGTAGCATGATTAGCCGTTCTTAATCGATCGGCAAAGTTAAGCTACGCCTGTCGTGGTCGGTACCTGGATGGGTGACCGCCTAGTGGTATTTCAAATCGAGCGTTTCCGTGCTTCGGAAGGCACGTAAAGCCGTTGGTCCCGGTTATCACTTAACTGTGATAGTCGTTAAGCTAGTTGGATGCCTCCTAGGCGGCTTGAAAAATTCCAACAGTAGGTTGACCACTAGCCTACCTCCACCGATCCGCAGTGGGCACGCGTGGTGGAGTATTGCCCATTCCCTTTCACCTTCATTTGTGAAAGGAGGCCTGTGCTCAGCAGTGGGACATTATAGGCTGATGATGATGATGATGATGATGATCTCAAATTAAGTCCGATCATTAATTTTTATGTCAATTATTACTTAAACTTTTAAAGTCAATGAATTCTTGTAGCAAATAAAACACATGTTTAACCAATTAGATAATGCTGATTAAAATTTTAATAAGTAAATTTTCTTAATCCCTTGACTTGCGGTTAAAAAATAACAATAGATTTCTATTGTTTTCCTCGCCCGCGCGGATCGTCAAACAGTCATAGGATTTTGACTTAATCTCTGGAACTAACAGTTTTTCTCGTTTTTTTTTACACTAATATATAAGAAGCTACATTATCCCCTAGTATTATAGGCTAGGTACTTTTTACCAATGGAACGCGGGTGAACCCGCTGAGGACAGCTAGTGTTGGAATAACAAGATTCACATAGATGCATGAACCCTGAAAACATTACACTCCTTTTTGGGCAGTCGTGTAATTAGTAATCTTTATATATAAAACTCTACTACACGTGTGTATGTCACTGAATTCCTCCTAAACGGCTGGACCGATTTGAATGATTTTTTTTTGTAGTCGCAGCCGCAGTCGGTATATAGGTTATATTATCGATTGCAGCGCCATCTGCCGGGCTGATTTGTGAATCTAAACCATCTAAGGCGCTACCCAAACGCCTACAAAAAAAATCATTCAAATCGGTCCAGCCGTTTAGGAGGAGTTCAGTGACAAACACAAGTATAGTTGAATTTTTTTGTATGCGTTTGGGTGACGCCCTGTATGATTTAGATAGGGTAGGGTAGGGTAGGGTAGCACCGCAGGGTAGGGTAGCACCACGCGAACGAAGTCGCGCCGGGCAGCTAGTCTGATTATAACTATATCTACTACTTCGGTACCGGTAGTTTTAAAGAAAGTTTCCTTCTAGACTTTCTGATCTACCACTTTCTACTACATCAGTTACCATGGTGAGATTGTAGTCAAAACTAAAGTCAATCCACAATGAAAAAAATATAAGTATAGATTTTTTTACGAAACTTGCCCGCTCACCTCTTCGTCACTTGTAACTTTGCCTTCGTGTTAATAAAAAACAGTCAAGCGCGAGTTGGACTCGCACACGGTGGGTTCAATACAGCAATAATAACAACATTAAACTTTTTTTGAAACACTTAATTGTTTCGAAGTGTGCGGGCTAAAAGGAGTTTTCTTCCGCGGACGCTCGGACTGTGGAATGAGCTCCCTGCCGTGGTTTTCCCAATGAAGTACAGCATGGGTTTCTTCAAAAAGGGTGTGAAGCGGTTTCTTCAGGGTCGGCAACGCGCGAATGATACCCCTGGTGTTGCAAGCGTCCATAGGCTACGGTAACTGCTTACAGGCGGGCAGTATGCTTGTTTGCCACCTTAGTAGTATAAAAAAAAACTCATAGGTCGCCAAATTTTTTGCCGATTTTTTTGTACTAGGCGCACAGATCGCGGAAGAGAAACTTGTATGCTAATATTAGCAAGAGACGCACAATGACAATGACCTTCATTGAGCGGTGACATGTTGGCGTTGGTTATGATTTTAATGAATAAACTTGGAAGTAAAAAATTAAATAAATACCAATTTCTTGCTTTTTTGAGTAATTTATTTTGAGCTGAAACTTATAGAGAGTCTATAAGTACCTGATGTTTTTATTCATTCACAAAACATTATTTAAATTAGATAGTGCCAAAAACTGAACGCTGTTTATTTTAGTACGCTCATGTTTATTGGGTACACTGATAATGCCTACACCATAATAATTCACACATTAGAACACATCAAATTAACGACTACGTATTAATTTACATTATTCCATAGCCTCGAAAAACATTTTTTTTCTTAATTCATTAAGATTTTACTCAGAACTACCAATGCTGAGTTCCATGCGTGTAATTAATGAGCGCGATTTTCAAAAACTATAACAATTTTTGTTTCTTTTTTTTAACCGACTTCAAAAAAAGGAGGAGGTTCTCAATTCGAATGTATTTTTTTTTATGTTTGTTACCTCATAACTCCGTCATTTATTAACCGATTTGGTAAATTATTTTTTTATTTGAAAGGGTACGCTTCCCATTGTCATCAGATTGATTACTTTTTAGTGGACTTTGAAGTCGGTTTAAGGTTTTTGTAAAACAGTCCAATTATTTTTGTTCCGTGATTCTTTCACAGTCACAGTCACGTTCACAGTCACAGTAACTCATGGGCAAGGTTCCCAGCAGGCTGGCAGCGTTTACTCTTCTTATGGCTAAGCTAATGTATTCATTAGAAAGAGAGCCCGCCGGTGTCCCGAGGCCTCGATTAGTTGGATGAAAATGTGTGGGTCTTGGGCCCCCATGATTACAACGATCTCGAACGCAAAAGGCATAATAGTATGAATGGGATAAAAATAATTTTGAATGTATTTCAGATAATCTCCATCTCACACCATGGTAGCGCGCACAGCGTCTCCGACACATGGCCCCGAGCGGCACGACGACGGCCCCGCGAGCTCAAACGGCCTCGTCAACTCGAACGGCCCCGCAGGCGTGACGGCGGGCGCGGGGCCCTTCCTGCCGCAGTTCTACGCTGGACGCTCCGTGTTCATCACCGGCGCTACTGGGTTTATGGGCAAGGTAAGTGGCGCGTCCAATGACATACACAACAAATCATGACTAACTAATTGAGATATTTTTTTTATAATTAAAAATTTACTTGATCCCTAGACATTTTGATGTGTGTGTGCGGAAGATCGACGAAAATACAATGTATTCTGTGCACGGTTTCGTCTACCTTTAAAAGATTTTTACAGTTCATTTTACCTACACAATTGTATGAAAAGTACCTATGTAATTTCTATATAAATAGTTAAATTACGAAAGTGCAAGAGTATGGATGGATACCAATACATCCATACTCCATAATATAAAATATTATAAATACCGCCGAATTTAGTAGTTTTTTTTTAAGTTAGGATCTTCAAATTTTGTGCTTAGGCTGACGATTGAAAATTACAGTGAGGTACAAACAAGAAGCTTGTATATAATACTAGTTTTTGCCGGCGACTTCGTCCGCTTAGAGTACTTCTATTTTTCTAGTTATGAATTATTGTAACAATATACCTAGTTAGAGCTTTGTTCTTGGTTGCCCGCCGCACATAAATGTTACCCCCTTAGGGGTGAAATTTATGTTCAGTGGTAGTGACGTCGGATAACGAGATGAAGGTCCCGGGTTCAAATCCTACAATGACCTTGAGCGGTGAAGGAAAACATCGTGAGGAAACCAAAGCACGGTGATAGGGTACTTTGTAGTACCCGCCTGGCTGGCTACCACCCTCAAGTTGAAAATCTGTCGCCAAGCACCTTTCGGTGTGTTTCGATAGGTGCACTTGAGAGCCATTTCCTTCTAGGCTTTGTGTGCTTACCACCTTCGGCCGCATCATCACTTACCATGGTGAGATTGCGGTCAAACATAGGCCTATAAACATTTAAAAAAAAACATATTAAATTGTATCCAATTGTTTAAAATAAACTATAAATAATGTAATTAAAACAAAAATATTCGCTTTATTTTATATTTGAAATCGGCTTTATGACGATTCTGTTCACGTCATTGCTTCCACCATCGCATTTGCATAGATGGCGCGGCGCGCGAAAATACCCTGCGCGCCATTTTCCATAAATATTTTTAATACTTTGGCTCGCGGTCGGAAATATTAACATAAGTTATGTGAATAGTGAATAATTTTATAAAATGTATTTATTTTTTATATTTAAGGAAGTACTTACAATTTATTTTATTTGCATTGCTATCTTAAAAAGTGCGCGCCGCGTTACGTCGCGTCGCGCCGTGTCGAGGTGTGTAATGACCCTAAGATAAGAGAAGCCCCGGCTTTGGCCACCTTAAGGAAATTATTATATAAAAAAATCGCTTCTAATTCAAAAATGGATATTGTGTTGATTAGTTACATTAATAAAGTAGGTCATTACGGTTAAAGAATCTGGGAGCACGGAAGTGCCCCCCGCCAAGACAAAGGGCACAAAAGCGAAGCAAAAAGGCACTACCTACCTTTTCTCGAAGCGCTTCGTCGTTTTTTTTGAATCCTCATAACTTGGGTTTGGATTATACCAGATAAACAAAATTCCCAGGATATGATCTCATTAGTGAACTTATTAAACGTATTACAAGACTACTACAAGAACTATTGAATAACAAAAAAGTTATGAACAGTGAATACATTTTTCACCTTACTCCCATGCGCCATGTGACGGTAGCGAAACGACCAAGCCACATATTTTGACTACGGTGTGTAGAGTTTGTGAAGTTAGGACTTGTAGAGTAAGTGCATGTAGTCATAAGCTTGGCTCTACATGAGATCTGATAACTTTTTGACAGTGCGAGCCATATGTCTTGGTAACATTTTACATAAAAATGATTTTGGAGGAATTTATTTTTCTCTAAAGAATTTACAAAATTCACTTAAAGCCTTAACTTCACAAACTCTTCACACCGTAGTCAAAATATGTGGCTTGGCCGTTTCACTACTACAAGAACTATTGAATAACAAAAAAGTAATGAACAGTGAATACATTTTTCACCTTACTCCCATGCGCCATGTGACGGTAGCAAAACGGCCAAGCCACATATTTTGACTGAGGTGTAGAGTTTGTGAAGTTAGGGCTTGTAGAGTAAGCGCATGTAGAGTTATAAGCTTGGCTCTACATGAGATCTGATAACTTTTTGACAGTGCGAGCCATATGTCTTGGCAACATTTTACATAAAATGTTTTTGGTGGGATCAATATTTTACACATTAGCAGTTCCTGGAATTAGATTTTACACATTGAATGTGCATCCAATCTGCGAAGCAACAGGTTGAAGTAAAACTAAATAAGTATTTTAAATATTAAAGAAATGTCCAGAAAATAAAGAGTGCTGTGGTGCCAGTATGATAAAGGCAGACTAATATCTTTATGTTGATGTTAAGTTGTGTTTCTGCGCGTGAGTAAGGTTGCCAGAGCTCATAGGGGAGGGGAGAAAGATCGGTAACGCGTGAGCGATGCTTCGTGTTGCAAGCGTCTTATGGCCACGGTAACCGCTTACCATCAGGCAGGCCGTATGATTGGTAACGACTTTGTTGTATACCTAAAAAGAAAAAAAAACACGGTACCTATTTTAAAATGTGCGCGCCGCGTCGCGTCGCGTCGCGTCTCGTCTCGGTGTGAACTGACCCTTAAAATAAAAAATAAAATAAATAAATAAAATAGCCTTTAATCCAAACATACATCTTACAATTATGTGTTTATAGTTATATAAGTACATCAAATTTTAAATACTATGTTTTAATTTATGAATTAATTAATAATCAATATTTCTTACCTATACTTTATAACATTTATTTCATTTTTAGTTTCATTATTAGAAAATTAGAATTATAAATTACAAAAATTACAATTAAATATTAGTTCATGTGTTTTTGTTTGGTGCCCATTGTTGGGCGAAGGCCTCCTCCATGTTTGAACTGACCCTTAGTCGCTGTTTAGTCGTCACTTTTTTGTTGCTCATTCTGAACGTCATTTAGTACGTCACTCAAAACCCAAGTGTTGAGTCACGTTGAAAACAATTGAACTTGGCCCTTTGACATAATGTTTATTCAATTAACATATTTTATTCTAAAACTTTTTTAAATTTTACACGCCTTTGTTAAAGCATGCCATAGACATGATAGTACGTATAAAAATGTAAATAGGTAGGTAGGTACATTTTATTTTACTTGTTAAGTACTTACATAGATTTTAGGAAAAATCATAATGCTAACAAGTGGGCCTCAGACGCCTCAGAAGTCACACACAATAAACGAATACCTATATTATTATTTTGATGTTCGTTCAATCGCCTTAATCTGTAGTAAAGTATCCGATTTCTCAAGCTAAATAATTAACTACTTAAATCTATTTAAACAAAACAAAGCTAGAAAACTGTCTTACTGTGGACCCCGGAAACTGACCATAAGTACTTCCCAGTAGCAGAGCTACATACAAAGTGCGTGTTGATTATTCGATTTGTTCGAAGCGTGAGTCGCGTGTGGAGCACTAACATTAACTAGTGCAGAGTACTTGACGGATATAGGTAGATTAGATACATTTATTATATCCCAACGTATTTTAGAATACCGTACAGTAGTACCCAACTCATATGGCTCGTCGTGAATCTTCGTTCGCACAGAAAAGAAAGTATGGCCCCGAAGATTAACGAAAGAATGCTTAAAACTTACAATCAACCTTAGATCACTACTATAATGTTTATAACACACTGCAGCTGTTAGTTCCGTCTCACTCGCAAGTCACGCCCCTCCGCACGGCGCACGCTAACATGGCGGCAGCTGCCGACCAACAGCGTTTCCCGCGCTTTGAAAATGTATCTTCTGCGCAGGTACATCGGTAAGCCATATTAGTTGGGTACTACTGTAACCTCTATTTGTTTATAGGTCCTTAGTGT
Organism: Polyploca ridens; assembly: GCA_951394255.1. Lineage (NCBI taxonomy): Eukaryota > Metazoa > Arthropoda > Insecta > Lepidoptera > Drepanidae > Polyploca > Polyploca ridens. The sequence goes on from OX596243.1 coordinate 17,041,146, forward strand.
TTTAAGAGGTAGAGCATAGCATTTTTGAGAAAGAAGTGTAACTTCACTGGGGAAATACCACCTTACAGAATACCGCTGCGACATAACAATGGTGTGTACCTGCGTGTGAGTATGGTTGCCAGAGCTCATTGGAGAGAGGGGGAAAGGTGGATAACGAGTGAGTGATGCCCTGGGTGGTCTCTTGTGATGCAACCCCCGTGACATCACAAGGGTCCATTGGGCTACGGCAACCGCTTACCACCAGGTGGGCCGTAATGGGCAAAGTGGGCTGTATCTTTTTATGCAAAGAATACAACCGAATTGAGGACCTCCTCCTTTTTTTGAAGTCGGTTAAAAATATATTAAATGATTTTTCGAAAAAAACATTCATTCGTTTTTAATATAAATTATTATCTACTTCACAGCAATATATGAAAATAACTTGAAAATTAATGTCATGAATGTATGAATGTGACAAAATAATACCTGCCTGTTTACGCCTGGCTGCGAAGAGGTTGCGGCCAAGTGCGCAACAGCCTCCAAAACTTTTCAAGTTCTTTACCTTGCTGTCAAGCGCTTTATAATTTATTTAGAAAACAAGATAATGCATTTTTTGAGAAAGAATTATTACCTATAATTTTAATTAAAAATACTAGTATGGCCACATTTTGATAGACACCTTGGCAAAAATATATATCCCCATAAATTACATATAAAAACTAGAGTTTGATTAAAAACTCGATGAACCTAGTAATCTTACCAGATCTGTGGCTATTAGACTCCGCTGAGAAGGGCCGCGCACAGATTGACGCGTGGCATAAATTCAACGCGCTGGGAGCCGCTTGGCTTCCTCAAGCGGTAACTACTCATATGTTTGCACTACAATTCGCACTTTCGGAGGTCGCTTGTATCTGTATATGCCGCTAGGAGGTATATCTTTCTATGAACCGTTTCATTGATCATCCCACAAATATTATAAAATAGCGTTCCCGAGGGATATATTATTTTTCTTGGATAAAAAGTACCTTATTTGTTAATCCAGAACATATTCTATGTGTGCAAATTTCATCCAAATCCGATCAAGCGTTGAATGAAGCGTTGATTGAGGCACAAACAAAACATCTAAACATCCAACTCACTTATAATATTTATAGCTAGTTAATAATACTAGCTGTCCCCTAAGGTTTCACCCGCGTTCCCGGGATAAAAAGTAGCCTAAGGCGGTTATCACACTGCCATGCACCACGCAGCGTAGCGCGTCAATGCGTCTCTTAACGTTGCTTGTAAGTATCTCCGTTTTTATAGAAAAGACGCACAGTCCAACACACTGAAAATGCATCTACGCGCGTTCATACAGATCACGCACCTACATGCGTCTCGCCACGCACCTACGCGCGGCGAGACGCAAGGTATGGCACACCGAGTCTCATAGTGCCGTGCATGATTTTGTATGGAATGAGTCAGAGCCGCCGTGAATCTACAGAACGCAACTACGCGCGTGAGTGCGTAAAAAACCCGCACGATGATGCAGGTCTGCACTCCCGCAAGTACGCGCGTAGGCGCGGGGCAGTGTGATAATCGCCGAAGTCCTTCTACATACCATAGGCTATCTGCATGACAAATATCATAATGATCCGTTGAGTAGTTGAGGCGTGAAGGCGTAACAAACAAACTAACTCATTTTCGCATTATAAAATTAGTTAGGATTAGGATAGTGCGATTATATAGCGGGATGTGAAAATTTGGCTGATTGTACCTCAATCACACATTAACGGCTGAACGGATTTGGATGAATTTAGACTGGATTGAATTTGGACTAATCTGAAACTTTGCAGAACCATAAGTTTGTACGGAGACTTTACACGTTATCACTTGTTTCTAGTCAGACACTATTATACCTCCAGGTGCTGGTAGAGCGGCTGCTATCGACATGTCCAGACATCGGGCGGCTGTACCTGCTCATGCGCTACAAGAAAGACGTGTCGCCGGAGAAGCGACTCCTGCAGCTCAAACAGTCACAGGTATGGTACCTGCAGGTGCTGGATCAATTAATCACTTAATGAACCAACTTTTATTTTCACACGCTATAGATCCTTGTTAATCGAAGATAGCTATTCTTATTTTATTATAGGTATGACGGATATATTTAAAATCTGGAAAATCAGACAGAAAGTTCTTGCGTAGACTAGGTAATTGTAAATACCTATACACATATAATTTAGCGCATAATTATAGTGATTTTATGTCTACACTATAGTGTCTACGTAATGACACTTGAGATGGTTACAAAGATTACACCTAAAACACCTAAAATTTGTTTGCTAATTGTACAGATATCAGCAGTATTGCAGGCAACATTATTATTTTAGGTACTTATTGTTTGAATGAGTACTTAAATACTTAGGTGCAATGACGGGGCGGTAAGTGTGGAGCCTTGTGGAGGTTACACTGAGATACTCTGGCTTCCACGTTGAAGGTCGTGGGTCAGTTAACCAGACAGGACGCACATCTATAAGTAATATGTAGTTATAAAGAACAATCTCTTTTTAATTTGGTGTCAGATTTCCGCGTGTGAATTGTTCAGGATATACTTAAAACAAAAATCGTATTTGTGAGATAGAACCATTAAAATCAAGCAACAATATTTATTTATTTAATTTAAAAAAAATACATAACAGTTATTACCAAAGCGTACAGAATGGTGTAAAATTACATCTGGGAATTTCACCCATGAATGAAATATATCTAGCCCCATATTTTCCCTGAATATAACAACAAACACTCAAATTATTTGTCACATATATGTTTTGTATCAAAATATTACGTAGGTAGGTACAGTATGAGGCACGAGTGGTGAGCACAGATAGATAGGAGTGGGGGCACAGATTACTAAATAGTTACTACGTAAGTGGGGGCAAGCTCGCACATGTACACTTTTGGCCGAATCACAGTAGCCAAATGACACGCAAGAATTCAATAGACGACGAGCATCGACTGACTAACCAATCGTGTGCAGCTCGGCGCTCCCCCCTTCTTCGTGCCGCCAAACAGACCGAAAAATTAACTACTGCGCAGGTGTCAATCTGTGCTCACGACTCGTGCCCCTTACTATACTATCATTTATTCTGTGATAAACTTAAGGGTACTTTTAAATCATAGTACGTAATCGTACATACGTGTAAGTCAAAGTTATAGGCGCTAAACATATGCTGGGTTCATGAAGGTTGGGTTAGTCATGCTGAAATACCGAAATCTCGAAAAAAGTTACCGAATTTTCATTTTCATAGTACATTATGATCGAGCAAGGTTGACCTTCAGTGTGGAAAGTAAAAAATAAAATTAAGAATTCTGTGTTGGTCTCATCGTAAAATTTGTTCCGAAATCCCAACCAACATAGGTGGCGAAAATATGTCAGCTCGAAATCTCCACCCGGTATCATCATCATCAGCCTATAATGTCCCACTGCTGAGCACAGGCCTCCTTTCACAAATGAGGGTGAAAGGGAATGCGCAATACTCCACCACGCGTGCCCACTGCGGATCGGTGGAGGTAGGTTAGTGGTCAACCTACTGTTGGAATTTTTCAAGCCGCCTAGGAGGCATCCAACTAGCTTAACGACTATCACAATTAACTGATAACCGGGACCAACGGCTTTACGTGCCTTCCGAAGCACGGAAACGCTCGATTTGAAATATCACTAGGCGGTCACACATCCAGGTACCGACCACGACTGTGGTAGTTTAACTTTGCCGATCGATTAAGAACGGTTAATCATGTTACACCACGAGCGCTTCCACTAATAAATGGGAACCCAGTATAGGTGGGTAATATAGTCACCGTAGACACCGTAGCCTTAGGGAAGATCTTCCGCCAAGCTAGTTCATCGTGTCTGAGAACCGCGGACCAACTGTACAGGTGTATATACGACAAAATACTCAGAAAACTTTGATAGTGCGATGTAGGATCTTGTAGCGCCATCTATCCATTAGAGAGTGAGGATTTTATAAGCTAATTGGTGTCGCTATATATATATGTATGGTGGTGCAGGTGTTCGACCTGGTGCGGACCCGGAGCCCCGCACAGCTGGACAAGCTGTGCATCGTGCCCGGAGACACCGAGCTGCCAGACCTCGGCATCACCATGGAGTACATGGAACAGCTGCAGGAGGTAGGACTAGACATACTTTATGTATTAGAGATGTGTATACGAGAGTTATAAATATGAAAGTGGATGGATAAACGGGAATAGGAAGACCACAAACAAGTGGATTGTGTGAAAGATTATAAGATTAGAAAGGAGTGTATGCCGATATAACGGATAAAAGGGCAAATTGTAAGAAGCGTAGGTACGCGTACGATACTACGCCGACCACAAATAAATGGGAACAGGCCATAGATGATAATGAGATGTACCTATATAGGATACAGGAACAACAATATATACGTTCCCGCTGGGAACTTTGCCGGCGATTTGCTGCAGCAGCAGCTTTGAGAAGTCAAGCCATTATATTAAGCCTTATTCATAATCGCTTTTTAAGAGTGCGTACCAAGCCAGAAAAATATCGCAATGTCAGATGAAACAAACTTATGTCTAATCTTCGCGTGGAGATGAGATGGAGATAGCGTGTTTCCCGGCACAAAAATGAACGAAGCGCTTCTTATCTAAATAACTCGTAAAGTATAGAATATTTAAAAAAATCGTTAGTAGCAGCCCTAGGTCATATGTTAGTGATATTATTTATCGAATTTTTGTCTTAATTAGATACACCATGAACGAATAAAACCGAAAATTCATTATTATTAGAGGTAGCTTTGTGTTTTTTTTCTATCGAGGAAATTTCATTCCATTATGTTTTTGCTCAGGCAGAACCCTCGCGTATATAATGAAAATACCCATATAAAAATATTTTTTCATTTAAATACTATTTACTTGGGTAAATTTCAATTCTAAGATTGTTATTTTGCTTTATACGCAGCCTTAACTAAATCAGTGTAATAGCGTGGTAATAGTGTGCCCCGTCTCACTCTTTCGATCACCAAATGTCACCTGTCACATAAAGACTTCGGAATTTTAGCTAATCAACGTTTGATAACTTTATTATGAATAAGGGGGTATAATAAGCTGGGAACCATATTTGACAAGTGTCACTCAATTACTCAATGCCGTCTCTGCTTTTTCTCTTCATGGCCTCTTTTTATTATAATATCATTGCTTCATGGCCATTTAAGGGCTGTCAAAAGATCTAATAGATGGCTCTAAGATGGTAACTGTAGATGGAAAATGTTTAGTGTGGCACTCGCAACGTCAACTTCAAGGCGTTCATGGTGCGAGTACCAACATGTACCTCTTCTACACCTCGTCATACAAGAGGATTTTTTTCAAGGCTTTCACTTCGCTATCTCGGACAAGTGCCACATGATAGCACGAATACATAGTGCAGTATAACAAACATTGTTTTTTTATAATAATATTTAAGTAGGTATGTTAGTTTGTAAGGTACCTGTGGGCCAAATTAGCCTGAAAATAAAGATTTATTATTACTCATTCTATTCATATATTCAGGTATCAATAGTGTTCCACTCAGCAGCGACTCTCAAGTTCGACGAGCCACTCAAGAAGGCGGTGGAACAGAACGTGCGCTCCGTCATTAGGATCATGGATATCTGCAACAGACTGCCTAATATTCAGGTACGGGCAGGGCTTTTCGCCAAGTCCTCTAGCTTGATAAAAGTTGCAAATGTGTCGAATTCAGTCCCCGTGGCCGTGGTATGAAACGAGAAAGCAATATGAGTGTTAGAATGATGTGATGATGTCATCGACAGGGGCTAGTACACGTATCAACAGGGTACAGCAACGCAGAGCGGGAGCGTATCGAGGAGCGAGTGTACGCCGCACCCGTCCCTCTGGAAGAGTTGTTCACACTCACCGACACACTACCTGAACATATACTAGCGCAGATCACACCCAGGTCAGACAACTTATCATACTCATATTTTTTTTTGTAAACAGGTTTACGAGCTGGCAGACGATCCAACTGATGGTCCCAACTTATTATTTAAACTTATCTTCCGAACCCCTACCAGATATCCCCAGAACAAGATAACACTATTTTATCCGCCTTTCCATGGAACCATTCTAGTTTTCATTCTAATTCTCCTGTAGCCAGATTCTGTGGAGCACTGAATAAACGAACTACAATTCATTTTCTTTGCTTCGTAAAGGAGCGAAAGTTCTAGAAAAACAATGTTATGACTCGTATATTGATAAAGTGGAAACCTCTACAGGCAATGATCCGAAACATTTTGGTCGTATGTTAAAGACACAACATCTGAGACAGGGACAGATATGTGTGACTTATTTGCATCATACTTTCATCCCACATTTAAGGCTAAATCTGACACAGTTGCCATAAATAGTATTCTCTCCTTAAACCATCCTACGGTGGCAGAGATCGGCACTATATTCATTGACTCTAATACTGTCCTTAGAATACTTAAAACACTTGACCTTAACAAGTCAGGTGGCCTGGACGGTATATCACCTATCCTCATTGTGAAGTGTGCGGCTGAGTTGGTGACGCCTATTTGCATCTTGTTTAAACGCTCAATAACCGAGGGCATAGCTCCCAAAGTGTGGAAGTCTGCTTTCATTACCCCAGTACATAAAGCGGAAACAAGTCAAAAGTTTAAATTTTTTTTTAAACTTTTGACTTGTTAAAAAAACTACCGTCTAATTTCCAAATTATGTTTGTTTGCCAAGGTATTTGAGAGACTCGTGTACGATCAAGTTTACATTGCTTTAACGCACACATTTAGTGAAGATCAGCACGGATTTCTCAAAAATCGCTCAACTTGTTCTTGGCAAATGAATTCATCACAACGGGAATGAACCAGGGGGGCCAAGTGGATGTTATATATACTGATTATAGTAAGTGTTTTGACCGGATTGACCATCATATCCTAATGCAAAAGCTAGCTAATGCGGGAATACATGGCGACCTGCTTCGATGGTTTGCATCCTATATTGATAACCGAAGTCAAGCAGTCGTTCTTGGTGGCTTTATATCCAACTGGCTAGCAATCCCGTCGGGAGTTCCTCAAGGCTCATTGGTTGGTCCTCTCCTTTTCATAATCTTTATCTCAGATATAAAAGCCTGTTTTTCCCATTCCAAAATACTTTTATACGCAGACGATATGAAGATACTTAAAAAAATACGTGACATAGATGATACTGATAAGCTTCAGGCTGATATGACGAGGTTTGAAGTATATTGTAATGTTAATAAATTAGATCTGAATATCACAAAATGCTTCTGCATATCTTACACTCGGAAGTCCTCTATCGTCGGCCAAGGCTACTATCTCAAAGGCAAACTTATTGTTAAAGTATATGATGTGAAGGATTTGGGTGTAATTCATGATTCGAAATTATTATTCGATAAGCACGTCGATAAAATTGTCGCAAGGGCATCTAAGGCCCTTGGTTTCATTATAAGAACATCGGCAAACTTTCGTTCACTAAAAACAATTAAAATCTTGTACTGTGCATATGTCCGGTCGAATTTGGAAAACGCTTCTCAGGTCTGGAATCCTAGTTACCAGATATATAGCAATCGTATCGAGAGCATCCAGAGGCGTTTTCTTCGATATTTAGATTTTAAGGCTCGCCAACTGTCTACCGGTTATTATCACCGCGGTCACCGTTATTACTTTTTACCATTGGCAGTAAGGCGCAATATTAATGATTTATGTTATTTGTTAAACATTGCTAGGTTTGATAGACTGCCCGGAACTACTGTCTAAAATTTTGCTGAAATTACCAACCAAACAACGTAGAAAACCGGTCTTACTATTTACGCCATGTTCAGGCTCAAACTATATACAGAATTCTTATTTGCTGAGAGTCAGTCAACAGTTTAATGTTCTCAATATTGATGCTGATCTGTTTTGCACTAGCGCTAACTCAATTAGAAACGAATGGCTAATACTTTTTTTCACGAGCACGGAAACGCATTAGTTTCAGGAGATGAACTGGCATAATACCTTTAAACTTAATTATCTGTTTTTATACTTATTTTTTGTTTTTGATTTTGTACAAATGTCTACCTCATTACTTTGCTTTGTTTATTTGTAATTATAGGTGCTACGAGTATGTTTGCATGCTGCGTAGTCCTACGGTTGTTCTTTTTGGAATATGTTTAACTTTATTTATAACCTCTATGTGAAGATTTGTAAATGGCATATTGTTATCTTATCTGTTACTGTTATTATTACTGTCAAAAGCTGTAAATCTTCTGAAAAACAATAAAAATAATCTGAACAGTGGCAGTGATTTACGGATATTTATGCATTGTGGTTTTGAACTTGACGAATTAATTCAGGTGAATAAACACTAACCCCCTTACTCATAAACGCTATTTAACTAAATCTACTGAATAAATGGTCAAATAAATAACGTCACCTTGCTGTCATTGTCAAACAATTTGACGTTATTTAGGTGACCACTTAATCAGCTTATTAGTTAAATAACGTTTTATGAGTAAGGGGGTTAGTGTTTATTCACCTGAATTAATTCGTCAAGTTCAAAACCACAATGCATAAATACCTGATAGTAGATGATACAAATAATTTAAATATATTTCAAAAATGCTCTTTGTTTTTTGAATTACCTACTCTTACTCGGCAATCCCTTAGCAAGATCTTCATTATTCAAAATGTATCTATCTATTTGAAGAAACTTTTAAACGATGTGTATTATTATATTATTATAAAAATAGCTGTAAGTTTCTCTTAAAAATGTTAAAATAAAAATAAAATAATATTTTTTTTATCCATATTTATTTCGCGTTTCATCTTGTTTTTATCGTTTGCAGTTAAATTAATTATATGTTGAGTGTAAGCAAATGTTTGGAAACCATTAAATAAATAAATAAATGTTAAGTGGTCAACGCCGCCTATGGATATAGCATTGTGGTGCGACTCCGTCTATCCGTCCGTTTGTCATAGTCACAGCGGCATATTTCAGCAATTACTGCTGGCTGCGATCTTCTGTAAGGTGGAGCTACTTCCCCAGTCGGGGAACTACCTCCGAATTTTGAATGGAAAATACTCATAACGTTCCTCCCTATCTCTCTTTGTTTGTATTGCCCTAGCGCTCTTAAGTGCTGGTCTCCGATCATACTTTTTTATGAAAAATCTTGTTCAATGCATAGCAGTGGATTCCACTTCAACTCTGTGAAAATCTTTTATTTGTTGTTCACAGCTACATATTACCGAAGCCTAACACGTACACGTTCACGAAGGCGCTGGCGGAGAGCGCCATCGAGCAGTACAGATCTAACAAGTATCCTGTCGCCATATTCAGACCTACTATTGGTGAGTATCCTTTATCATCATCATCATCATCATTTCCTGCCCTGTTCCCAATTATTTTTGATCGGAGCAATATGTACGTTTCTTCCATACGACCTTTCTTACCGTCATATACCTGGCTGGCTACCACCCTCAAGTTGAAAATCTGTCGCCAAGCACCTTTCGGTGTGTTCCGACAGCTGCACTTGAGAGCCATGTCCTTCTAGGCTTTGTGTGCTTACCACCTTCGGCCGCATCATCACTTACCATGGTGAGATTGCGGTCAAACACAGGCCCATAAACAATAAAAAAAAATATCAGCATTCACTTCTCACTCACATCATCTCTCACACAATCCATCATCTCTTCGGCTTTCTCTTTCTGTAGACTTCCTTCCATCCTCTTTTATATTTATAACAGGTGAGTATTATGTATATAATGTTGAATAAGATCTGATGCAAGACCTAAATCTCTTACTTTCGAAAATCTCTGGAATTATATTTTGACAAGGTGTTAAAGGATTTGCATGCCTTCTGTAGCTATGCCAACAGTTACCTGAGATTATCATATTATTAGATAACAATTATAGGCTCGCGGACGAGATGCGCTAGGATCATATTATTTCTATTAGTTGATTAATGAACATACTTGCAGTGATATCGTCCCACCGGTCCCCCGTGCCGGGTTGGATCGAGAACCTGAACGGTCCGAGTGGTGTGATCGCGGGCGTGGCCAAGGGGCTTCTCCACGTATTTACCACCCGGCGGTCCGCACGCGCCGACATGCTGCCCGTCGACATCGCTATAGACACACTCATCGCTGTTGGCTGGGAGACTGCTGTTGACCAGTAAGTGTTCACCAACTGGCGGTCCGCGCGCGCCGACATGCTGCCCGTCGACATCGCTATAGACACACTCATCGCTGTTGGCTGGGAGACTGTTGTTGACCAGTAAGTGTTTACCAACTGGCGGTCCGCGCGCGCCGACATGCTGCCCGTCGACATCGCTATAGACACACTCATCGCTGTTGGCTGGGAGACTGCTGTTGACCAGTAAGTGTTCACCAACTGGCGGTCCGCGCGCGCTGACATGCTGCCCGTCGACATCGCTATAGACACACTCATCGCTGTTGGCTGGGAGACTGCTGTTGACCAGTAAGTGTTCACCAACTGGCGGTCCGCGCGCGCCGACATGCTGCCCGTCGACATCGCTATAGACACACTCATCGCTGTTGGCTGGGAGACTGCTGTTGACCAGTAAGTGTTCACCAACTGGCGGTCCGCGCGCGCTGACATGCTGCCCGTCGACATCGCTATAGACACACTCATCGCTGTTGGCTGGGAGACTGCTGTTGACCAGTAAGTGTTCACCAACTGGCGGTCCGCGCGCGCCGACATGCTGCCCGTCGACATCGCTATAGACACACTCATCGCTGTTGGCTGGGAGACTGCTGTTGACCAGTAAGTGTTCACCAACTGGCGGTCCGCGCGCGCTGACATGCTGCCCGTCGACATCGCTATAGACACACTCATCGCTGTTGGCTGGGAGACTGCTGTTGACCAGTAAGTGTTCACCAACTGGCGGTCCGCACGCGCCGACATGCTGCCCGTCGACATCGCTATAGACACACTCATCGCTGTTGGCTGGGAGACTGCTGTTGACCAGTAAGTGTTCACCAACTGGCGGTCCGCGCGCGCCGACATGCTGCCCGTCGACATCGCTATAGACACACTCATCGCTGTTGGCTGGGAGACTGCTGTTGACCAGTAAGTGTTCACCAACTGGCGGTCCGCGCGCGCCGACATGCTGCCCGTCGACATCGCTATAGACACACTCATCGCTGTTGGCTGGGAGACTGCTGTTGACCAGTAAGTGTTCACCAACTGGCGGTCCGCGCGCGCCGACATGCTGCCCGTCGACATCGCTATAGACACACTCATCGCTGTTGGCTGGGAGACTGCTGTTGACCAGTAAGTGTTCACCAACTGGCGGTCCGCGCGCGCCGACATGCTGCCCGTCGACATCGCTATAGACACACTCATCGCTGTTGGCTGGGAGACTGCTGTTGACCAGTAAGTGTTCACCAACTGGCGGTCCGCGCGCGCTGACATGCTGCCCGTCGACATCGCTATAGACACACTCATCGCTGTTGGCTGGGAGACTGCTGTTGACCAGTAAGTGTTCACCAACTGGCGGTCCGCACGCGCCGACATGCTGCCCGTCGACATCGCTATAGACACACTCATCGCTGTTGGCTGGGAGACTGCTGTTGACCAGTAAGTGTTCACCAACTGGCGGTCCGCGCGCGCCGACATGCTGCCCGTCGACATCGCTATAGACACACTCATCGCTGTTGGCTGGGAGACTGCTGTTGACCAGTAAGTGTTCACCAACTGGCGGTCCGCGCGCGCTGACATGCTGCCCGTCGACATCGCTATAGACACACTCATCGCTGTTGGCTGGGAGACTGCTGTTGACCAGTAAGTGTTCACCAACTGGCGGTCCGCGCGCGCTGACATGCTGCCCGTCGACATCGCTATAGACACACTCATCGCTGTTGGCTGGGAGACTGCTGTTGACCAGTAAGTGTTCACCAACTGGCGGTCCGCGCGCGCTGACATGCTGCCCGTCAACATCGCTATAGACACACTCATCGCTGTTGGCTGGGAGACTGCTGTTGACCAGTAAGTGTTCACCAACTGGCGGTCCGCGCGCGCCGACATGCTGCCCGTCGACATCGCTATAGACACACTCATCGCTGTTGGCTGGGAGACTGCTGTTGACCAGTAAGTGTTCACCAACTGGCGGTCCGCGCGCGCTGACATGCTGCCCGTCGACATCGCTATAGACACACTCATCGCTGTTGGCTGGGAGACTGCTGTTGACCAGTAAGTGTTCACCAACTGGCGGTCCGCGCGCGCTGACATGCTGCCCGTCAACATCGCTATAGACACACTCATCGCTGTTGGCTGGGAGACTGCTGTTGACCAGTAAGTGTTCGCCAACTGGCGGTCCGCGCGCGCCGACATGCTGCCCGTCGACATCGCTATAGACACACTCATCGCTGTTGGCTGGGAGACTGCTGTTGACCAGTATGTTTAGTAATATGTCACTCCGATTATGTTTGCTAAAGTCGTTCTTGGCATGTAATAGATGTACAGAGGAACAAGGTTGGCAGTCTCCTGACACGATACCCAATCCTGACGGAAAATCTTAAAGATTTTCACCTTCCTCCTCCATAACTTGTTACATTGCAAGCTATTTTCAACTTGTGCGTCACTTAGTTATCTCTCTACCCAACTCAGGTCACCAGAGGTGCGCGTGTACAACTGCAGCACTACGGAGAACCCGACCACTTGGGACGCGTTTCACAGCGCCCTCCACACCAACCTCAAAGATATGCCCTTCGACGATGCTCTGTGGTATCCCTCCACTGTTACCGTCGAGAACAGGTGACTATTAAACATGTTTTTTTATACTGCTTAGGCAATCAGGTGTTGTTCTATTTACAAAAAAAACAGTTATGTTTCCATAGCACAAAGTCTGCTTATTTTGAGATCAGTATGTGAAGGTTGCCCCACGAATCCCACGATATTTGTTTATTTATGCACCGCCTGATAGTGTCGCAGTATCGTAGCCTATAAACGCGCACACAACATAGTACACAGTGGAAGCACGAGCGCGTTGCCAAATGTGAATGAGTTGACTTTCCTGTTCGAACAAGAGGAGCACACCTGGTGAAGTACTTTTTTACAGAAGATCACAACTCACAAGCAAATAATATAATTAATATCTATATGTTGTGTTTATGGAGGTACAAGGTGTATGACACCTCCATTTTAAAGGGATGATCTTCCGCCAGGCTGGGTCCAGCTGTACATGTTGGTCACTTGTATATATATATGCAGATCGTGGAATAAGTAATCTTTGTCAGCGCGATGCAGGATGTTGTGACGCCATCTATCTTTTTGAGTGTGAACTATAGATGATATACTGATAGATGTCGCTAGACGTTCCTTGTGCTGCCGGCGCAGTGACTTATTTCAACACCTCTTCAACACCCCATATGAGTGTGAAGATCTTTGCAGCGCAGGTTATGCTTATTAGGTACTTAGTACAAGTAACATAAAAAAAACACGCGATTGATATCAACTTGAATACATACATTCATTTCTTTTCTATCTTTTCAAATATTTGTTAAAAAGAAACTGAGCTAATGTATCGTTATATTTCTCTCTCACAGATCTGTGTACAAAGTGATGGAGGTTGTTCTGCAGACGGCACCACTCTACATCGCCGATTACATCTTTCGCATATTCGGTATCAAATCCAAGTAAGTATGACCGAAACGCTCGTGGTGTAACATGATTAGCCGTTCTTAATCGATCGGCAAAGTAAAGCTACGACTGTCGTGGTCGGTACCTGGATGGGTGACCGCCTAGTGGTATTTCAAATCGAGCGTTTCCGTGCTTCGGAAGGCACGTAAAGCCGTTGGTCCCTGTTATCACTTTATTGTTATAGTCGTTAAACTAGTTGGATGCCTCCTAGGCGGCTTGAAAAATTCCAACAGTAGGTTGACCACTAGCCTACCTCCACCGATCCGCAGTGGGCACGCGTGGTGGTATTGCCCATTCCCTTTCACCTTCATTTGTGAACGGAGGCCTGTGCTCAGCAGTGGGACATTATAGGCTGATGATGATGATGACCATCTGACGAAGACAATGAGACGAGAACGTAAATTTGAAGAATCTAAGCTTGTTCAGTGAGTAATTGCTGAATTAATTGGCGGCTCCTCTCAGCAAATGCAACCATCCGAGCCGGTATTAGAGTAGACCAGTGTTTTACAATCTGTGGGTCGCGACCCCTAGTAGGGTCACGAAACCTTAGACGGGGGGTCGCCGGCAGAAGGAATAAGGCAAGGTAGACTTCGCGCAAGCGGGCGTCCAACTTGAGTACCTCTTACTTAGTTGCAAACCTCTCGCGGCTTCTTGCAGACTAATAAGTAAAGGTATCAAAATAAAGAAAATCATTATCGTAATCTTTTAATTTATAAATTCTTTTTCAACCTATAAGGCGAAATCAATAAGATTTAAAAAACACTGGAGTAGACTATTCTTAAGTTCCTGCGAATGAGTTTATCTCCAATATCAGAGTGAACCTGATAACTGCGAGTCAGCGGCTGAGCGCTATGAACGACGTACTGCGGTTCTTCTCTCTGCGCGAGTGGCACTTCCACACGCAGCGCGTGCAAGCGCTCCGGGAAAGGCTCTCCGAACGAGACAACCAGATATACAACCTCGATGTACATGCTATCAAGTAAGTTTATAACGACTTGGTGATGTAGACACATTGCAGCTAAGAACATATGAGCCAAAGCCAAAATGTATAGCAAAAGAATAAAATCTATTTTCCTCAATTGGCTACTTTCCGAAAAAAAATACGTGTCCAATATTTTTTGATAATCTAACTGACGGACTAAATAAAATTATATATTTTTTACCCAGGAAAGTACCCAATTGCTCAGATATTTTTGATCACCCTGACGGCTTAGATAAATTAGACTTTATAGACGTTGAGATATTTTTGTTTGGTTGTGTGTAATGAAATTATTAAAAATCAGCTGCTCAGATATTAATGACAAAATAGATGTTCAGGTATACATTTTTTTGAAAAATAATATGTTCAGATTTGAATAGCTTGTATGTTACGATATATCTGATGGTGACTGTTCATAGAAAAGTAGTCCTTAGTTCTTTACAGTAAGGTTCATCTTTATCCTAACTAATATTATAAATGCGAAAGTGAGTTTGTTTGTTCCGCCTTCATGGCTTAACTACTAAATCAGATCATCACGTTTGGCATGCGGAACGCGGGGGACAGCTAGTTATATAAATAACCATAGATTTAACAGATGAATCATGATGTGATTTGTGACGCAATAAGGTAAATTTTGCTTTGACATTTTCAAACGTCAAAAGGTACCTATTTTTTGGATTACTCACACTGTAGGTACGTGTTTTATACATATTTCTAAATTATATTTATCTTGTATAGATGGGACGAGCACTATACTAACTTTATAAAAGGCGCCAGGAAATATTTGATGAAGGAGAAGGATGAAAACATTCCCGACGCCAAGCGACGACAAGAGAGGTAAATACACGAACAGTCGTAGGCTTTTCTCACAATTAACTGGGTACTCAAAGAAACTAAGTCATGATCACTTTAAGGTGGCCCTCTGTGGCCGGCGCAACTTCAACGCAAGCATAGTCTAAAAGCTTGTTGTTTCATCCAACGTAATGTTTGACTGAGAAAAAAGAGAAACAGCATCAGAGCCGTCGGTTATCAGTCGGTAAATTCCGCTGATCACTCGCTGCCGCTACGCTAGGTCGTAATTCATGATTTTGCATTCATAAAACTTGTTCCAGGAGTATACTTCTTGTGAAAAAATCTTACAAGTTCGTGAAAAACAAGTTAGTTATTTAGAATCTCCAATACATTTGCAAGCCTGGTATCTAAATGTTTTCTTTACTTTTACAATTTATAGGTACATTAGATATGGCCAAAGTTCAGGCAAAAACGTTTTTCGGAGGCTTTTACTGAATTTGTTTCACACTTTTTTTAAATTACGCCTAGATACACGGCTAGATATAGTGCACAAGATACTAATTTGTTCAAAACATCTAACGAAAAATGTTTAACAACGCCATAATAAGTACAGAGGTTTTGTATGAAAAGTATGACGAATTGAGCCCTCTTAAGGCCTTTGCTTGCGGCGGCGTCGTGTGACGGGTCGCTCACTTCCCTCCAATATGGCGAGGAGGGCGATGGCTGCCACACGCGTCATACTTGTGAACAGGTGCTGCTTGTGGGGGCTGGTCTGCTTAAGTTTGCCATTTATGTATTTACTTAAATATAGATTCAGTCTACTTTGTAGTTTTGCCGCCGCACCGGGGCACGCAATTATTGTCAGTGCGATTAGAATGTAAATATTATGTAATGAATCTAAGCTTATTTTGAAAAGAGGAATTGCTGAGTTTAGCACTCTTCTCAGCAAATGCAACCTTCCGAACCGGTATTATCTCCGGCCTCTCGTTATTAATTACTCCGCCTGGTGTCAGTGTAAGGCCAAACACAAGCCCACACAACATAAAAAAACTGTTATTAAAAATATAGCTATCGTAAAGCTATTTTTAAATTATGCCATAAATGAATTTAAACTCTTTATTTTCAGATTACGAGTACTACATTACGCTGTAATATTGGTGCTGATCATCTTAGCCTACAGATTTATTCATTTCCTAATCTCTGCAGTTTTTTACAAAAATTAAGGTTTAGGGTCTATTATTAATTCGATCACGGATCTTCTCATTGGAAAAGTCTTGGTAGTACACTGCCGCGTACCCCAAGATTAAAGGAAACTGTACATAATTATTTAATTATTACCTATGCAATTAAAATAAGAAATTTTGCTCAACGATAATAATTGTGATAATATTTGTATTTAATTTTATACATTTGTAAAAGTTATATTTTATAGATTACCTAATGGTGCCTTCTCACGGCGCGTTGTAGCCCGAGCCGCGCCGCGCCGCGCCGCGCCCCGCGCCGTGTGAAGGCAACGGCTCGGCGCGACTTGGGCATGCGCGTCCAATGCTCGGCGCGACTCGGCCTGGCGCGTCCAATTTGGTCGCTTCACACGGCGCGTGGTGGGACGAGCCGCGCCGCGCCGCGCCGCGCCTCGCGCCGTGTGAAGGCAATGCTCGGCGCGACTTGGGCTGGCGCGTCCGATCCGCTAAATGTCGGTAACTTCAAAGGCGCGGCGCGGGCAGGGCTGGATTTCGTAGTATAATAAATATAAATATAGTACTTATGTAGTATCGTAATGCCAGGATACTTACTACCTACGAGAAAATACCATAATTTTACCTTCAGGTCGATTAATTCTGTTATTTGTTGAAATAAATTAAAAATATTACTTTAATTATGAAATAAAGTTGTAATAGTTGTTTTAGTTGTAGTAAATCGGCCTATTTACTCCTGATTCTTTCATGCGATGCTGTGAAAGAAAGTAAATTTAATTTGTATTGAATGTATTCCATCTGACGACATGCTATGTCGTGTCAATGCCAAAGACGAAGTTTCGATTAACGGATTGGCTGAGATAAACATCTACTTGCCTAAATTTGGTCAATTTGTACCTACAATAACAATAAAACTAAAATGTCCTTACAAATACATTTTTATTTCAGTTAAATAACAAAATGGACGATAAGCAAAATGCAGTATTATTTTCGACAAGTACCTAGTATAATTTTATTTTCCATATAAGTACAATAATATTTTGAGGGTCTGAATGCAGCCCTGGGCGCGGGCGCGCGCGTGGGTGGCTCGGTTTTGTGCGGAGTTGTGTGTGCGTTTGAACACGTTCATTTCATCTCGAAGCGTTCGAACGTGAGGTATTCTGCGAGCTTGAATATGGAGTGGTCGAATGACACGATTGCCGAATTTTTACATTATTACGAGAACGAACCATCTTTGTTGAACTCGAAAAATGCGGAGCACAAAAATAAGAATGACCAGCACGATGCCTGGATCAGAATAGTTTAGTTAAGGACAAAAAAAACCCGACTGCGTAAAACAAAAAATAACTGAATAGAGTATAACAGCTTGCAATTTGAAAATATAGTATTATATTAAAGTAATTAATTATAGTAACAGCAATTTTGAAAATATGGTATTACAATATATATATATATATACAGGGTGTTGTTTTGGTCGGCGACAAGCGACCCAGGGGCGGTAGTACAAAATATATATCCCCAAAAATGGACTTAATTCGTTTTATTATTATTTAGAACTTATTTCGTTTATCTAACGTATACAATAAAGAGGATATAAAAATATAGTAACCGGTGTTTCAATTTATTACCTACTCTAGCGTACCTATACCACTGCATATAATAACTAAGTAATAAAAATAAAATTGTTTTTATTTCACAAATTCTATGACGCTTCATTTCCTATAGTAATTTTCAACTATTTTCGTTTGATAAAATATATGTTGTATGTATTTTATTTGAATGACATTAAGAAGTCTATTAAGTGCTCAGTAAATAAAAAATAAATAAGTATTCATTGTAGGTAAAGTTAGTTTAGTATAGTAAATTAGTGTCTCCGTTTCAGCTTGTACAAAAATTATTTCATATGCCCGGCTGTTCTCCTCTACAGGTTGCATTTCTCAATCAATTCTCGTGGAACTTTGTGAGCAGGTTCGATAATAACACGGATTTTTTTTTTGACAGTTTTTGGGAAAAAAAACAAAAACTGAAAAAACTTCATATAATTTTAGTTACCGCGAGGTCTACAGCTCACAGTGCCACTAGTGCAAAAATAATATTTTGTACTAAGAACGGACATGTCTGTGGAACGGACGAGTTTTTACCTTAAGAGGACTCAATTCGTCATACTTTTCATACAAAACCTCTGTACTTATTATGGCGTTGTTAAACATTTTTCGTTAGATGTTTTGAACAAATTAGTATCTTGTGCACTATATCTAGCCGTGTATCTAGGCGCAATTTAAAAAAAGTGTGAAACATATTCTGTCAAAGCCTCCGAAAAACAGCGTTTTTGCCTGAACTTTGGCCATATCTAATGTACCTATAAATTGTAAAAGTAAAGAAAATATTTGGATACCAGGCTTGCAAATGTATTGGAGATTCTAAATAACTAACTTTTTTTTCACAAACTTGTAAGATTTTTTCACAAGAAGTATACTCCTGGAACAAGTTTTATGAATGCGAAATCATGAATGACGACCTAGCGAAGCGGCCGCGAGTGATTAGCGGAATTTACCGACTGATAACCGAAGGCTCTGATGCTGTCTCTCTTTTTTCGCAGTCAAACATTACGTTGGATGAAACAACAAGTTTTTAGACTATGCTTGCGTTGAAGTTGCTCCGGCCACAGAGGGCCGCCTTAAGCTAAATATATCTGAGTAAAGATTTAGTTTTCTTAAAGCTGCATTAGGAGCTTTTAATCGACTTTAAAAAAAAGGATGAGGTTCTCAATTCGATTGTATTTTTTTTTGATAATGTTTGTTACCTCATAACTCCGTCATTTGTTAACCGATTTGAAATTTTTGAAATTTGATGAATTTGATTTTTGAAAGGGTGTGTACCCTTTCAAATAAAAAAAGAATTTTCCTTACTTCTTAGTGTACTTTGAAGTCGGTTTAAGTTTTTTGTAAAAAGTCCAATTATCCTATGATAGATAATATATGATAGATCCTACCCAAGAATCTTATATATTATATATAAGATTCTTGATCCTACCCATATCCTACCTCTCTGGTCGAAATACCTGTCAAATCGTGTACTTAAGGTTCAAATTATCAACAGTTTGACAGAAATGTTGACCATAGATTCATAAGAAAACTCCTCATTCTGTACGTGGATTAAGTAACTTTGTTTCAATCAAATTTCAATGATATTCAGATTGAAACAACCTCTTAATCAGTAGAAATCGTCACGTCCTACGTATACCTACCAATCTGTTACACCAAAGTGTTATTATTGCATTTTAGAGCTCTACGTATCCGAATCTATAAGACGTTTTATTTATTTTTTAATTTTCCTATCAAAACATACTTTTTTCTCCAGCGCATAAGTATTTATCTGCATTAGCGGTTCGAAACGCATAGCGAACAACCGTGTGTGATCCAGTTAAACACTTTAACGTAGGGGGAACGCGGCGCGGTACGTGGTCAACTGCCACTCCCTCACTTCTTCCACGGACAGCAAGTGGCGTGCGCGTACGTTTCGTAATAATATTTCTACCGCTGCAAATATTTCTAAACCACATACGTATAGAAATAGTCAAATAAAGAAATTAAAACCGTAATAGCGCTGTAATACAAATATTTAAAACACGTTAAATATACAAGTAGTAAAAAGTTCATGTTTTTTTTTTGTATATTTAGTTTTGTCGACGTACAACTGTATAACTACGTATGTACACACTTATTTAATGTGATTCAGTATGGTTGCAGATTTCATCTCGGCACACACTTGTTCATCGGACAGTTATTCAATCGAATTAGTTATCTAGGCACTTACACACTAAAGTTGTTAATTCGAAATAAGTTATTTAGCACTTACATAATTGTACATTAGAATGATATCTAGTCATCGTTGTGTATCTGTTCACTTAGTCAGTTATATAATATTTAAAATCATGTCTAATTTTTAACCGACTTAAAAAAAAGAGGTTCTATGTTTTTTGTACCACTAAGATAGCAAATAAACATACAGCCCGCCTGATGGTACGCGATTACCGTAGCGTAGTAGATTAGAGTAGATTATGGACGCTTGCAACACAGGGGTATCAATCGCGCGTTGCCAACCCTGCTAAAATCTCTTCACATCCTTTTCGAAGAGCCCCATGCTGAATTCTCTTGGGAAAACCATGGCGGGGAGCTTATTCCACAACCTGAGCGTCTGCGGTAGGAAGCTCCGTTGAAAGAGCATAGTACGAAACCATTTCGGTTCTAATGTATGAGGATGGAGGAGACCCCGTTGATGGCAAGAGGTACGATGGTAGAAGATAGCTGTGGGCATCAGTTCAAATATTTTTTCAGAACACTATCTGTTGTACAACAAGCGGTAGAACACACATAAGGAGGCAAAGTCTCTCCTCAGGCTAACGGGCTCTAAATCATTTGTGAACTCGGTATCGTCGACAATACTATTGGCACACTGCTGACTGAGACTAGAGGCCCAAGCTGGTATACAAGTACTCCATATGGGGTCGGACTTGCGGCTTATAAAGTTGCAGTCTTTGCCCCGATTAGAAGCTTCTTCGCTCTATTAAGCACTGACGAGTTTTTTGGATGCCAGCCAGTTTGACCTTGTCTACCAGACAACTATGGAACAGTATGTCGTTATAAATATCGACGCCAAGGATCCCGATACTTTTTGTGATGTCGGAGACGTGTTCTGGAATTGAGCTGCACACGACGAGCGATAAAATATTATATATCAAGATGTAATTTATATTATATTATATCCCATTGTGAAAAGCCGGCTTAAAAGCCTTTTGCCAAGTTTTGAAGTCAGAGCGCTTTGAGAGAAGGAGTAGAGACGAAAAGTAATTTTTAAAATTTTTAAAACGCTCTCCTGTATAATTAGCATTTTGCAGTTACTTAGTTTAACGTAGGACGTATCGAAATATTACAAAATCGAAAGTGGTTCCATTTGCAATGAAGTACTGTTTGTATTTTCAGTTACCAGAATGTAAACAAGTATTCAGAAAACCGCTATACTGAACCGGTTTCAATTAAAAAATGATTGAAATTCATTTTAACAAAGATACATAATCGCTCCGCTGCCTGAGCAGCTTATGGGTTTGCTTTGCTGGGCCCACAGATTTACACTTACTAAAAGTACGTAGTACTCACAGAATTTCTTTGACTTTTATGATTATTGTTCTTTTATGCTAATGATAAAACGGAACATGGAATTAAAAAAAAAGCATTTCGCATCTGGCAACATCGACATGAAATGTCATTCATTAAACGTCAATCAACTCGATCAAAGTGCTTCACAATTTCACGATCGTATATTTCGTTTGATTATTTTAACAACAATTACAAAAATAAACTAAATTTATAACGACAATCTAGTCAATTAGCCGCACAATAAGTTTTTAAACCTTTCGAGCTTGCAGTGAGTATCAGACTTTGTTATAAAGCATATAATAAAAACTGTGTTCGTCATTGCAATGTTGGGAAGTGTAGTATTATTTTTGTTTTGGCGATTCCTGCTGAGTAATTTCGTGTGTGGAGCACGGTGGCGGCTTCTCGGAGCTTTGTTCTTTGCAGTTTTGTCACTTTGCCAAAATTGATTCGACGTACCGAGCGTATGTTGCGATTTAGTGATACAAACTTCCGAGCTATTTTATTGAGTTACATTCTCATAATAACACCATGTTTAGTTTGTGCTGAGGTCTCGCGGCGACTGAACGTTGACCTTGACTGTTTACTTCTCAATGTTGCGTGGAAATTATCAAGGAATTGGATCATGACTTGCTAAATCGTATTTGACCCATTATACCAATTGTTTGTAATATTTAGGTTGATTTGTGTTGTCTTCTCTATATGTTGAAATGATTAAAATGTCATTTGTAGGCAGCAGGTAACTAATTAGAACTTCATTTGCTTGAGTAAGTATTCATTTAATTTAACTTTTATTTTTATTATATTTGATTAACATATTGTTTTACATGAAATGTTGGGTGTTATTTTGTTTTCATACAAGTATTCTAAAAAGTAATGAAGCCCGTTAACAATGAAAGTATCACAGATACTCATATCTCTTTCCTTATTTATTGAATTTATTTCAGATAATACAGCATGTATGTATGTAATATTTATTGTCATAGCTTAAGTTCTAACACCACGTTCAATAGCATCTACACAAGAGAGAGTAAAACCTGCACAATTTTAATTAGATACCTACCCTTAATAAATTGTTACTTTTTACTTCATTTATGAATATTACAAGCAAAATGAGTATATACATGATTATTAAGCCTATCTGGACATACAGGATCCAACTTTGGGATAACAAGCAACAGTAATATAGAGATCCTTGAAAGGTGAGAGAGAACTATGTTTAACATACTTTAGTACATGAGCAACAGTCTCATTCACAAAGATCTAAACATCAAAACAGGGGCTCTACCGCGTAACTTTGGTGGTAATCGTAACAAACACCATTAATAAATTTCATCCGATTAGGGCCCGCGAATGGTCGTCGTCGCGTCATATTGCGTGCGCGTCATTGGATGAAATAATTAATGGTGTTCGTTACGATTACCACCAAAGATACAAAATAGCCCGGCAGGAAGTAGCAGATTTCAGCAAGAACTACTGGAAGTGATTATCTACATCAATGAGCTTGCAGTCAACTGCAAATGATTGGTAGTCCTCAACTTAAAAGACTAAAGATACATAGCATCCCAGATCTGACCTCTAGATTCAACCAAGAGTGAGAGTTTATTTGCTGGACATAATCTCTCTAGAACCCTTGAAAGGTGATTGTCCAAAAAATATATAAAAAATGTAACCTTGCTGAGTTTCTTGCCGGATTCTTCTCAGTTGAAGGCCGAGTTCCGAACCGGTGGTAACTTCAGTAAATTTGACCTTCATAAGTGCCCTTCTGGGGCCTAAATTGAATAAATGGCTTTGACTTTGACTTTGACTTTGAACCCAGACTATTCCCAGATAATTAAATCGGACAAAAGAACAGTATATAAAGAACTAAATAATAATAAAGATAGTGTAGTATTGATAATGTTGTTTGTTGGTTTTAGACACATGAAGTGACGTTCCGATGCGGTCCCTAAAGCCAAGGAATGTGGACTTCCAGGAGACATGGGCCAACCTCAAAGAGACTGTACGTATTCAACACATGTCATGGGCTTGTAGACATACGACGCAAAATAAAATAATATTAAAATGGTTTATTTCTTATATTTATTTTTTCTGTCATAATAGGTTTAATATAAATAATAATATTAAAAATAGCCATTCATTCCGAAACTTAGGTTACATTGTTTGATCACAGTAATTGTTTGGAACAAAAGACAATTATAGAATGTCCCGCAGTTTGGTGTGCCTTTTGGCATAGGCCTCCTCCAACTCTCTCCATTGCACTCTGTCATTTGCAACTCTATTCCAGTGTAATATATTAGTCAGTACTAACTCCTACATCATAATCCTGTTTTGTATGAGGTGTATATGTATACCCTTACCGAGTTACCACTACTTCTCGGCAGGCTGACTTGCATACAGGTATTTTGACCATAGAAATATCATAAGAAAACTCATTCTGTATGTGGATTAAGTAACTTTGTTGCAATCATATTCAGATTGAAACAACCTCTTAAGGTTAAACATCAGTACCGAGGTGGGAAATTTGAATTTAAAGCTTATGTTTAAACCTTATATGTATATGAGGTCCTAATAAATTAGTGAACTTCCTCTTGAGGGATGAATGTATAGGTCATTAGTAATTTGTATGGAGAGTCTCTATGCAGGTCAAAAAGTTTTTTTTTTCCCTCGGATTATTTTTCTAATATTATTTTTTGATTACTAATGACCTATACATTCATCCCTCAAGAGGAAGTTCACTAATTTATTAGGACCTTATATATAATGTGAGATTGTGGTCAAACACAGGCCTATACACAATAAAAAAATGCCCATCTAGAGCCTGAACTGATAATATGATTGATAATATGAATGTTTGACATAGTTTATAAGAAATTGAATTGTCAAATATTAATCGGCAATCAAGGATAGATCGGATATAGAAACCAGTATATCAGGGTGGTACCTTGACACTATGGTTTGCTCAGGATGTTTTCCTCCATCACTACCACTGAGCTGTGATCACATATGTGTTTAGGTGGCGGGTGTGGTTGGGCTGCGGGCGGTGGAGCGGTCGGTGTGGAACACGCGCTTCTCGGACGTGTACGCGCTCTGTGTAGCTCATCCCGAGCCGCTCGCCGACAAACTATATGATGAGACCAGGTACTATAGACGGCACTTATATTTATTTATATTTTATCTTTACTAGGGACAGCATCAGCCTTAAACTAAGATGAGTTGATTGAACTTTCATATGAAAGATCAAATACAGCTACACATACTTAATAAAATAGAAATGTTACCAGAATATAACATTACACTTGTGTGAAGGAAGTACCATACATGTAGTATATAAATTTATAAATACATACATAGGTGTACTAGTACTATATAACGCAAAATATGTAAATATTTGTGTGTTGTGTGTGTTCGAGGTTTAATATTACACTACATCCCGGGTTTAAAAGTAGCCTAAAACACTCAGAGATACTGTAGCTTCCTAGGAATACATCTAGAATATAATAAAGTGCAAAATATATTTTTGTATAAGATAGTCAAGTTCTTGAGGAAAGCTATAGGGTTATTTTAGGTTACTGGTGAAACCGTGGGGCACAGCTAGTCCTGAATATAAGCACAGACTCAGCTTACACTGAGGTCAAGAATGTGTTATACAATTTTAGGAACTTCCTGGAGGAGCACGTATCAACGCTGCTGCAGCGCGTGAGGGGGCCCGCGCCGCTCGAACACTCCGACCACAACGATGGGCTACTCGCCAGGTACATTATACTTAACAGGGTAGCCAAATCAGGGGTACTCATCATTTTGAACAAAAATTATGATGCAAACGTTAATCTTATGTATTTTAATCTTGTACAAAAAGTGAATAAATTCAATCAAATTATTTTAATGTTCCTGTAACATGAAAAAGAAGCTGAATCAATAATATTTTTCTCAGCCTAGCATGCAGATAGCAGCAGCTATAAACAATGATACCCCATCATTGTTTAAAGCTCATTGAGGATAGAACAAATACATTTTGAAATCTATGTCTTAAAAATAAAGGACTCAAAATAATTTAACATCATTTTTGTTCTGCTATATATAGTATATCACAAATACTGAAAATGCCGATTCATAATGTGTCTAACCCTCATAGAGCAAGGCGCAAATCGCTCTTGGCCAGTTATTTTTTATAATAATATATGTGTGTAGGTACGTGGTGGCTTGGCGCGAATACAGCCAGGGCGTGGCGTACCTCAACAGTCTCTACTCCTATCTCAACCTGCAACACGTCAAGAGACAAAAGGTAACATATCATCTATTTCACAATGTACATTACAGTTTTAACCAAAGCGTACAAACTGATCTTAATTTATATATCCTATGTCCATCGCCTGGTTTCTTCTGTTATTTGTTATTCCTACATTAAAAGCATCTGAGTCAGGCAAGGTAATTCAATTTACTTTTGAAGCAAATTTTGTTTTTCATATAGGTACCTGAAGCAGAAATAATATACGGTTCAGCGGCGACTGTCACTTGTCCCGAACATGACACAAGGCAGCTGGAGGTATGTAGGAATCCTACTAATATAATAAATGCAAAATTGAGTATGTTTGTTTGTTACCTCTTGACGCCTCAAAGGCACAACCAATCGTGATGAAATTTGGCACACAGATCGATCAGATTCAGATAACTCAGAATAATATATAGGATAGAGTCCAAAAATAAAGAGATCTTCGGGAACGCGGGTGAAACGCGGAAACCAGAAAAATATAAAGAACAAAAATTAAAATTTTGATTGTAATATTATAAGATGGAAAGAGTAGCAGTCTAAAGATTGATCCTTGTGGGATTCCAAAACACACAAATATTATTTTTCTAAGCAGCAAACACCATGTTATTTTTCATATAAATCTAAAAGGATCTGTTTCAGTTAATAAATCCAGTGTTCTTGAAGTTGACAGTATCGTAAGCTTCAACGAAGTCCCAAATATTTTTAGTTGCTATGGCAATAACATATTTTTTTCTTGAGGTGGGTGAGCTAGGTCTGGAGATCTGGGAGCGAGTGTTAGTGCGAGCCCTCTCGTCAGGTCTGACGTCACGCATCGTGTCCGCGCTGGGCGCTGCGCGGGAACACGCTCCAGATCCAGCACATGCAGACGTGCTGCGCGCCGCTATACACAGTACTGTCGATGTGAGTCTTGTGTTGAGCGTTATTTTTATAGTCTTGGTTGCAATTGTGATGTGATTCATAGTACTGTCGATGTTAGTCACCATATATTAACGCTTATTGCGTTTGATGTAAGGTATTTTTTTATTGAGATGAATTTGTGATACGGTAGATTTATGTTTACACTGTTGTCACGTGTTCGTATATAACGTTATCTTGATTAAAACAATTGAATTTGGAACCTATCCCAAGAATATGAGATGAAATTTTGATTTACACAATCTTGAGCCTCGACTTTTACATTTAATTGCTAATTCGAACTGTCTATCCTCAATGCAGGTGCGTTCGTTCCGAGTCCGATCCCCGCTGGCACTCTACCAGCAACTAGTGCTGGAGCCTTTTCTCTCAGCTGCAGCCTCTCACCACGCCCTCACTGCTGCTACACTGCTGCAGCGAGGAGACATCTCACACTACATGAAACATGTGCTCGATGGTGAGTGGAGTGCACCAATATACATGACTAATAGTATGGGAGCGGGGGTGGTGCCTTGTGGAACACCAGATTAAACTAGTTAATCTGAGGGTGATATATGATGATTCCAGGTTTTATGTGGTGTTTATATGTATGAGACAATACAATATTTAGAACTGCATCATACATTTTAAAGTTATTTCGTTTCAAAACAAGACATTAGTGATCAACTATATCAAAAGCTTTAGTAAAATCAAGTACAAAATTTTGCCAGCACGTATGCAAAGAGTATATTGATATGCATTTCCCCAGGTCTAGAGCGCGAGATCTCCCTGGGCGCTCGGTTCCTGCACAGCAGCTCGAGCGAGTCGGTGCGCAGCTGCTACGAGCGAGCTTGTGTGGCGGCACATCTTCCCGCGCTGCATGCTGATATAGAAAGACTGCTGCGAGAGGCCTGTGGGAACGGGCCACATGTGCAGCAGGTCAGTTGTTTCTCTAATTGACCTGCGATTGTTCCGGCAGTTGCACTTGAAAGCCTTCTAGGCTTTCTAGAAAGTCGGCAACACATTGTCCCTCTGGTATTGCTAATGCCCATAGAAGATAGTAGTCAATTACAATCAGGCGGACCGGCTGCCTGATTGTCAGACATCTGATGTAAAAAAATATATATTTGTACGTCTAGTGTGCTATACAGTTCGCTCTTATGTATTGAAACCGCCCAAGACTATTAATCTAGACCAGGGTTTCTGAAACTTTCTTTTGTTGAGCCTCCCCGGATTATAAATAGTATTTTCATGGCCCCCCTTAATTTTTTCGATATTTAACGACTATGACGATTTGTTACTTGTCGAAATTTGTGTAACAGCGACTGAAGCAATGAATATGGACATTGTGGTATTTAATTTACACGCCCAATGAATTTTTCTTTCGAAAATGCAAACGTGTTTCGCCCTCCTCGACATTACACATTAGAGTCTAGACAATATTATAGTTCCATTGTTTGGTATCGTTCCAGCGTCGCGAGGACCTCCGTCGCATGTACACGTTGCTGAAGCCGCTCTCGCTCTCTCAGAGTGCGTCTCCCTCTATCCCGACAGGCGGCGCATTGCGGCCGCTCATAGACGCGGCGCACGCTCAGGCCGCCCGGGAGGGACACGCCTTGTTACAGGACAACCAGAATAAAGATGAAGTAGGACACTAATTAATAGATACTTTTGTTGTTACACCAATATATTTAGAAATAATTATAGATTTTATGGTAAAAGATAGCGTAGCTATGTATACGATGTAAAGTATGGGTCCAAGGTGTGCCTTGAGGGATACCGTAAAGTGTAAACATTTTCTTTAGGGTCAAATCACACCGAGACGAGACGAGACACGACGAGGTGCACACTTTTTAAAATAACAATAGATTATAGAACTTTATTTAGTAAACAAAAAAGTACACATTTCAGGGAGAGTTCGGATTCATCTCGCGGCACTTATCACGAATTCTATTACTGAAATGTGCACCCATAGAATTAAAATGTACTAGAGTGGCAGTAACCAAGGGAGAACAGTAGACATGGGTTTGAACAAGGCAACGATCCCACCGCAAGCGCTAGTAGTCGTTGTCGAGTACTAGCTGTGCGCGTCAGGTGCGAATTGCTCGGATGTTTTTTTTTGTTTTTACCGATAAAAATGGTTAAATGTGCAGTTCGATTGTGCAGTAATGATAGTAGGACACACTCAAAGTATAAATCTAATGTCACTTTTCATCGGTAAGTCGAAATATTAATGCATTTCCAACAATTAAATTACACGTCTCGGGGGTGAAATAGACGTGAGGGGCGGGCACGATTTGGCCTCCCGCGCTGCCCCGCACTGCCACGCCGCGACTAGTGATGTAGCGCGACGGATACTGCAGTCGATAAATATTCTAATAGTTCATAAACAAGTTGTAGGCCTTTTGAGAACTAAATGTTTTATTTTTATAATGGAATGTTAATAGTATACCTAAATATTAAAGTAATTATTCGGTTTTAATAATTAATTGAATTGTTCAGTCGGAATTTGTGTTTTACGACTTTTTTGAGACTGAACAAAAAATTCCAATGGCAAAATTAACATTACTTTCTCGGTAATGTTATACTGAAGTGTCAGTTGTTTAACAAGCTTTTATTAGCTTCACGTGTAGGTAACTAAGTATGTAAACACATCTATGATGTCGATTTTATTTAACCTACTACTAGTCACCATATCGTACGACAAAATTATGTTGGTAAAACTGTGACAAAATGGTGTGGGGCGCTTTTTAACACGCTTTTATAAGCTTCACCTGTATGTATATATGTATGCATATAATGTAATCTTCAAACGTAATTTTCATCGACTTCTAAACGTCAGATTAAACTGAAATTTTGCACGCTTATCAAGTACTGATGACAATACATTAATTTGGGACCATTGAGCTGATCTGATGATGGATCCGGAAAGTAGGCACTGGTAATCTGTAACGGAATAACGTATGTTAGCCGTGTTTGGACTTGTTGGAATCGTCTTCAGATGCATTTTGACCAGATATGGTTCTATTTCATTATTCTATCTACATTCAGTAATTTACGAGATTAGAGGCCTATCAATTAGCATATCTAGAACTTATGTGCCAGAAATATCATCCATCATCTCATCATCATCATCATCTGTCAGTTTAGTTCTGAAAAGCTAACATGCGAGCCGTGAGATAATTTTGTCATCGAATCATCTCGTGTACCTATAGTATAAATCACATGAATAAATGCCGCGCTTTTTCAAACTGAACTTCACCGCGCACGACATAATATGGTAAGAAAATTATCTCAAGGCGCGCATCATGCGCATGTAACCCTGCTGGATACGTTATCAGGAAGCAGTGAAACTGGTACTAAGTTACCTCAAAATTAGCAAAAATTCGTATTTTTATGTTTGCATCCAGGGTCATTCGAAATGCGTAGGCACCTAATAAATTTACCAATTGTATATTTTACGTTATAATTTTAATATTAATTGTATGCTTACATGCGGTTGGTATATTTGCCAGAACTTACTAAATAGGTAAGCAACATACATACCTATACATACTACAATGAATTATGCGGCTATCGATAATTCGGAGCACAGCGCAGTTACGTCCCTATTGTCACATATTCATCAATATAAATATATATAGCTCATCTGCCTACGCTGGTACTGGGTGAAACTGTGCGATACTCGCGTTCTATACTTAGTTATTTTATTTCTATGTGTGCACCTTTTTGTGTATTAAATAAAGTTCTATATTCTATTGTTATCTAAGCTTGCCGTGTCGCGTCGCGTCTCGGTGTGAACTGACCCTTATATGATACAAAATATCCTATAGATATTATAAAAGCGAAAGTTGATGTGTGTGTTTGTTACGCTTCACCTCCGTAACGACTAAACGGATTTGGATAAAACTTTTAAAATAGGATCTTACCTTGTAATAACATATACGGTACTTAAGTGAAACCACTGGCGAAAGCTAATTTGTTTTACTAAAATTGGTGTCTCCCAAGGCTCTACTCTTTGACCCATACTCTTCATCGTATACATAACTACACTATCTCATATTTCTTGCATTTTCTTAGAAATAAATCTATGTCGACGATCTATTCACTCAATATTTTGTCTGCATAAAGGCGCACACACACTTCGTGCAGGCGATGTTGTCCCTGCACGGCAAGTACAGCGCGCTCTTCGCAGACGTGTTCGGTGGCGCACAGGCCTTCGTCGGGGCACTTGATAAGGTGCGTATGGCTTTTTATACAACGTTATTTAATATACATATTGCCTGTCGTATTTGGATAGAGCTTGAAACGTAAATCTACACAACAAAAACGACAGTATTTGAAATAAAAAAGTTGTACTAATTTAAGACACTCCTATTACTACTTAAAGTGCCTTCGTGAGTGCTTCATTAGGGCCTAAATTGAATAAACGATTTTGAATTTTAAAAAGGAACACTTACCGTAAATTTATCATAATGGTGTAATAGTAACCCTGATAGTATCACCCCACTCAATCAATGGCTTCACCGCTCGCTGCGTGTGTTTAATTAAAAGTCGTATGAAGTGTGTGATACTGTGATTAAAAAAATATATAATTGATTCCTCAATAAAACGAAGTTTTCTTGCATCACCTTTAGTTCGAATTTCCCCAAACCGTCCAAATAAATAGAACACTAGAAAGTAGTCTTTTTAACTATTTTGTACTCCAGGCATGTAGTGCGGTAGTAAACGCCCGCACACCGGACGCGTCCGGCACCGGATCCAGTACCGGTCCGGCTCGGGCGCCTGAACTACTCGCCCGGTACTGCGACGCTCTCCTCAGGAAGAGAGGCAGTGGAGGCGCCGAGACTGAGGCCGAGGACAAGCTCGCCGCCGCCATTGTCGTATTTAAGTATATAGACGATAAGGACGTGTTTCAAAAGTACTACGCCAGAGCGCTGGCTAGGAGGCTTATACATCAGCTTTCTGCTTCTATGGAACAGGTCAGTAATGGTTTTGATTCTGTTGTTTATTAACTAAATTAGTAATCATAGTTTTTTTTATTTTGTAGAAGTGAACATGCATTTATGCTTTAGGTTTCGGACCAGCGATGTCGAAGCAAAAAAATTCACTCGTAACTTTAAAGCCGTCCAAATTGTAGGTCTTAGGAAATGCAGAACGTCAGAAGTTAGTCCATTCTTTCATTGAACAAATAAAACATAAAAAAGGATATAATTTTAGTCCAGTTGCTTGTTTCAACGTGAATTTAGTCGCCAAAATGGTACAGTAGTACCCTACTGATATGGCTTACCGATGTACCTGCGCAGAAGATACATTATCAAAGCGCGGGAAACGCTATTGGTCGGCAGCTGCTACCATGTTAGCGCGCGCCGTGCGGAGGGGCGTGACTTGCGAGTGAGACGGAAATAACAGCTGCAGTGTATTATGAACCTTATAGTAGTGATCTAAGGTTGGTTGTAAGTTTTAAGCATTCTTTCGTTAATCTTCTGGGCCATACTTTCTTTTCTGTGCGAACGAAGATTCACGACGCGCCATATCAATTGGGTACTACCTCAGAGTATATAAATACTACGTACAACAGAGAGACAGCGCCCATACTTCAAAAGTTACCACCATAACTCGCGCAAGTACAGCGCCGGTGGCGAGATTGGGGTACTAATTCCTATTCTGGGTTTGTAAGTGACTACAGCAATGTTTTTTTTTCAGTAAATGACAACAGATGACACTGTTGAAAGAATTTAATTTTAAAGAACAATGAGCACATTTGTATTTTTTTTTGTTTTTGTGTAAGAGAGGTAGAGCGTAGCATTTACTATATACTTTTGTTCACAAAAGACAAGAATTCCATACATTAAGTCCTAAACTAATCCAAAGAATTACTATTATGTTATTCAATTCTAAAAATACTGATTTTAAGTTGCATCTTACCCCACGGTTAATTGAGACAATTCCCAAAATACTCTAGCTATTGTTCATCAACAATGAATAATTTTCACTAATTCTGAATGTTAGCTCATCGTATTTTCTGTAGAATATAAAAAATATATGTGAAAACATTATTTCAATACGACAATAATTACATTCCGAGATATAGAATTTATAAATGAGCGCGCGACGCGCGATTCAACCGCTCGGTACTCGATGCGTGTGACGTCATGTTCCAACGCTCACTCAGTCCGTCGCGCTCTTTTTCTCTTGAAAAATCTCATTCCTTGGGTTTATAAATGTGAAACTTAGCACTATTACTTATCGTTCAGCAAGTCCAATAAAAGTTGTTTCTTCCATTGGACCCACTGAAAAATAATCCTCGTCATCCAAAATAAATTTATCCGCTTTCTTTTCAGTTTCTTTTATTTATATCCATTCAACAAATGACTACGGAAAACAGACCTAATTTATTGCGTTACGGCTATAGAAGAAATTAAATAAAAGGCATTGGCGTGAAATCTTTAGAATAAGTGCAAATTGAGTTGGTGACCGTAATTTATTTTACAATAGTGAACATGTCATCATATAGTGAGAAGGAACATAATGTACAGATGGAAGAGAAAGACAAAAAAAAAATTGTATTGGTTGATTTTATTTTCTCGCAATCGTAGTGAAAAATAGAATTTTACACACGGCGCTAAAATCCCATTATTACTCTGTTTCTATTTACTCCTCTCTAAAGCTCGGAAGTAGAACTACCTCGTGTATGATGGGTAATTTTAGCTCCTTAAATAACAATCTACTATTCTATCACATCCTGATTGACTCTGTATGCCATGATAAACCTAATTTTCTTAATAAATTAAGATGCCATCTCGAAATCTCCACCTGTTATAGGCATAATTATTAATTAGAATTGAGCCTTGAATTAACTGCCAAGGGAAGCAAGTGCAGACAGGCTCCTTCAATACATCCTTGTCGTCAATGTAGTTGCTGGGTAAGCTCCCCAACTAGCAAACAGTCGAATAATGAATGAGTTATTCGGCTACAGATGGAATAAATGTTGAGTAGTTGCTACGTAGTACCCACAATGTAGTGTAAAAGCTTTTATTACGACTTTTTAGCATTTTTTGCTTTAAGTGCTTTAACCGTGTTGTGTAAACGTTTACTCGATATTCTTATAGTACATTTATTCAATAGTCGTATAGTAGCTACCATTTCTCGTTTATACCACACATGAGTGCAGTAATAGAGTTGTCGATTCCCAAGTTTCATGTTTAAGAAGCTACTATATAGCTGCTACTCGACATTACTAAATTAGAGCAAATTCGCCGAGTAAAAGCTGTCTATTTACTGAAAAGTATCTTAATATCTGTAATTGTAATCTAAGCTATTTTGTTGAATAAATTAAACCACTATAACTGTTTCCTTGCACGCGATACATACTTAAATATGCCCATACTAACAAATGTAATACTCATGGAGACCTTTCATATGACATAGATTTCATTTGATATGATAAGGTTTACAACACAAAGTACAACACCGCCCTTTATCCTTTAAAAAATTTCGTAAATTGACGCGCGACGCGTAGGCCATCTATGTAAGGTCGTAAGATTTAAGTAAAATTACATAAATTGCAAATATTTAAGATACGAGTTTTACATATGAATTTAATAAATTATTAAACCTCAAATTATATTCCCTTGCAACAAAGCTTCATCAAAAGTGATTTAGTAGCGTTTCGACTAAGCATTAATTCTCAATCAGTCCAAACGATGTTTGTAGCGACATCTATACGTGTAAATTCTACACTAATTATAAAATGTATGTGATTGACCAGACATGGTACTACTGTAACGTCTATTTACCCGTAAATAATAATGGCATTAAATTATTTGACAGCTTTAATGATGTTGCATATATTATGCCATTTTTAAATATGTAGTCGCAACCACATAAATATTATAACTAATAATATTTTCCATCTATAGGAAGAAGCGATGATAAACCGATTGAAGGCGGCGTGCGGGTACGAGTTCACGAACAAGCTGCACCGCATGTTCACAGACGTGGCCGTCTCCGCCGACCTCAACGCCAAGTTCCAGCAACACCTGCGAGACAACAACCTCACCACCAACACCGGCTTCTTTATACAGGTAAGTGTAACACACACATTCACGCACCCCCCATACACAGCAACACACACATACGAATATCCCTTCGCATTCTTTGACTCGAAACTCATTCACACAGAAACACCCTCACATACATACACAGATACGCATACCCCCACACCCCAGCATCCTGACACACATACACCACCACCTAGCTAACTCTAATTGAACAGTGTATGCTCAATATCCATGTATGTCGGCAGGTGCTCCAAGCGGGCGCATGGCCCCTGGGCGGGGCGATGGCCCCCCTCGCCCCTCCACTACAGCTGGAGAGACCAGCGCGCCTGTTCGAGGCCTTCTACCGAGCCTCCTTCAGCGGCCGCCGCCTGGCCTGGCTCCACCACCTGTGCACCGGCGACCTGAGGACCAGGTACACGCCCAGGGTCTACCACCTCAGTGCCACCACGCCACAGGTTACTATACTCTACCGACTACCTTCTACCGAGCCTCCTTCAGCGGCCGCCGCCTGGCCTGGCTCCACCACCTGTGCACGGGTGACCTGAGGACCAGGTACACGCCCAGGGTCTACCACCTCAGTGCCACCACGCCACAGGTTACTATACTCTACCGACTACCTTCTACCGAGCCTCCTTCAGCGGCCGCCGCCTGGCCTGGCTCCACCACCTGTGCACGGGTGACCTGAGGACCAGGTACACGCCCAGGGTCTACCACCTCAGTGCCACCACGCCACAGGTTACTATACTCTACCGACTACCTTCTACCGAGCTTCCTTCAGGCCTCGCTCCAACACTGTGCACCGGCGACCTGAGGACCAGGTACACGCCCAGGGTCTACTTAATCCGTTCAAGTAATTTAATAAAATGGCCTCTATTTTGATCTTTTTACATCAACTACAGGTACAGTAGTACCCAACTGATATGGCGCCTCGTGAATCTTCGTTTGCACAGAAAAGAAAGTATGGCCATGAAGATTAACGAAAGAATGCTTAAAACTTACAATCAACCTTAGATCACTACTATAAGGTTCATAATACACTGCAGCTGTTAGTTCCGTCTCACTCGCAAGTCACGCCCCTCCGCACGGCGCGCGCTAACATGGCGATAACTGCCGACCAATAGCGTTTCCCGCGCTTTGAAAATGTATCTTTTTTTTTATACCACTAAGTTGGCAAACAAGCATACGGCCCGCCTGATGGTAAGCAGTTACCGTAGCCTATAGACGCTTGCAACACCAGGGGTATCACTCGCGCGTTGCCGACCCTAAATCTTCTGCGCAGGTACATCGGTAAGCCATATCAGTTGGGTAATACTGTAAGTACCTGTAGTTTTTAAATGATAATCTTGTATGTATATCAGCCTATAAGCACACAGCTGTGCACAGGCCTCCGCTCACAAATTAGGAAATGAAATGTCACAACCCACCTAGAATCTTCAACTAGCTTAACGACTATCACAATTAAGTGATAAGTTTTTTTTTACACGGCCAACTTATCCCTAACTAAGCAGAGCTTGTACTATGGAAACCAGATAACTGATACCGATGAATACATATACTACTTTTTGTTTTTAAATATATACATAATTACACACAGACTTAGGACATACAGACATGTTCATGCACACAAATGCAAGTCCTGTGTGGGAATCGAACCCACGACCTGCGGCGCGATAGGTGGAATCTTAACCAGAGTCTTAACCAACCGTGCCAACTGGCCCGTCCAAAATGGTATCATATCGTCATTTACTTTCCCCCAGTGCGCCCTCCTCCTATACTTCGAAACGATAGACTCGGCCCCGATGAGAGAAGTTAGGGAAGCCTTGCAACTATCAGGCGACACATGGTCCAGACATGTGAGGCCTCTAGTCGAGGCAGGCTTACTAATAGCGACGGGGGACCTGGATGACGTCACCGATGACGTCACACAAACAGACGAACAGACCACGCAAGCTGAAGGAACGCTCACATTGAACTTGAACTTCTCGTGTAAGAGGACTAAAGTGCGACTTACATGTGCTAATGCGCCTAACCAACAAGGTTTGTGATTATTTATTTAATTTTGTTTTACCTGTTTTAGTGTTTTCAATATGTATATTTATTTGCCGCTGGTACTCGCAATTGTTGTCAGTGAGATCAAAATGTAATGAATCTAAGCTTTGTTTTGAAAAGATTATTGCTGAGTTTATTGCTGCCTCTTCTCAGTTGCAACGTTCCGTACCTCTACCATGGATTTTCTACTCTAAACGTTGTTAGTTAGTGAGTTAAGTCTATTTGAATAAATAATTTTAATTTTGAATAGGCTTGTGTTTTAAGCACAAAAAGAGAAGGCTCTCTATACAGATTTTCAACTTGAGGATGGAAGCTAGCTCCCTAGCACCGCGCAGATGTTTTCATCTAGCACTAGATGTACTCCGATTTACTCGCGATCTCTCATTTACTCGTTAAAGGTAGAATTTTGAAATCTCTTAAATATCGTAAATTCAACATTTTTTATATTCTTCACACACGGCTAGGTGATCCCAAACTAAGCAGACCTTGTTCTATGGAAACCAGATTTTGTACTTTTTGTTCTAAATACATACATACATAATTATACCCAGACTTAGGACATGCCGACATGTTCATGCACACAAATGCATGTCATGGGCTATGCTCTGCCTCTCTTAACTCACTTAAATAGCAGTTACTGGAATTCTATTTCTTTATTCAAAATGACATCTCTTAAGGATCGCCGCTGGGTAATGGATCAAGTTTTACTGTATAAGATTGTAAGAAATCATGTCAATTGTCCTCAGCTACTTGCCGAAATCAATTTTACTGTTCTTCGTCCAAGTTCTAGGTTAATTAACCTTAAGCCATTTAATGTGAATACGTCTAGGACTAATGTTGGTGTCAATAGCATTTTATCAAGACTTTGTAGCGAGCACAACAGGTTTTACAAGTGTAATTAAACTGACATTTGTCTTGTTCACTTTCATGCTATAAAATATGTGTTTTTCAGTTTATATCTATATAGTATTTTCTGTTTGTAATGAGCCATTTCATACTACGCAGCACTAATTAGTTTAGTTTTAATAACATGCTGTGTTTGCCTTTAATTGTATTTACACTATGATTGTGTTTATATTCATAATTTAATTTACTTTATGAAGTGTAATATACGTTGGTAGACTATATAAATAAATAAATTATATCGTCTGGGGGATATGAAAACCTTGCAAGTGCATTGCTCCAAATTTTACAGAAGGAAGAAACCGTATGGTAGACACTTTTAGCAAAATTATAATATGCAAAAATTTCTCTTCAGAATAATTAAGTGATGTTATACACGTGAACGTTGCGATAGTCGTTAAGCTACTTAAAAGCCTACTAGGCGGCTTGAAAACTCCAACAGTAGGTTAACCACTAGACTACCTCCACCATTCCGTAGTGGGCATCGTGGTGAAGTATCTGCCCATTCCCTTTCACCGTAATTTGGGAAAGGAGGCCTGTGCTCAGCAGTGGGACATTATAGGGTGAAGATGATGTTACACATGAAAACCCCATCGCATAATTTACTCTTCTTCCTGCAAAAATTTTCACCATACAGTTTTTCCTGCTGTAAAATTTGGAGCAATACACTTGCGTAGTTTTCTTAGCCCGCCGACGATGTCGTTTTTTTTTTCTTCAATGGCGTCACACGGCTTGTGTATTTTACCAATTTCCAGTAATATTATAAGATCTAGTCACAATGAATCACTTTCACATAGTCCTCAGTCAGTCACCGTCCATAATATGACTATTACAGACAGATTATTACAGATGACATGACTGTCATCTAACACTTTTCACGAACTTCTTGAGACAACTTGAAAAGCCACGATACACATAATTCATTTCATTTCACTTCACTGGTGCACATGTATTGATCTTTATTGGATAAAATACCACCGATAATATGCAATAAAACTCAAAATACACGAATGTATGAAAATAAAAATGAACACACAAAGTCTCACTGCGAGTTCCCTCCAAAAAGTCTCTCGACGATGTTGTTATAAGCCGCGCGTCCCATCCGCAAGCGAATACATTAAAATGTAATTATGTGTATAGGGGGCGGTTCGTCTCAGAGCGCGACGGGCGGGGGCGGGGGCGAGGGCTCCGAGACGGCGCACTGCGACGACGACCGCAAGATGTACCTGCAGGCCGCGCTCGTCAGGATCATGAAACAGAGGAAGGTAACTGACTACACTCTATATTACGTCCACGTCTCTCCTGATGGCATCTCTTCACCATACAAAAAGGCTTTGAATAGATTGAGAGGCTAAGCTAAGGAACTAGACTATGTACTATTTGGATGGTCCCGGGAACTATACTGTGTAGTACTTATCTGGTCACGGGCACTACACTGTACAGCTTGGCTGGACTCGAGTACAGTATTACTCAACTAATAAGGCGCGTCGTGAATCTTCGTTCGCACAGAAAATAAAGTATGGCCCGAACATTAACGAAAGAATGCTTAAAATTTACAATCAACCTTAGATCACTACTATAAGGATCATAATACAGTGCAGCTGTTAGTTCCGTCTCACTCGCAAGTCACGCCCCTCCGCACGGCGCGCGCTAACATGGCGGCAGCTGCCGACCAATAGCATTTCCCGCGCTTTGAAAATGTATCTTCTGCGCAGGTACATCGGTAAGCCATATCAGTTGGGTACTACTGTACTACACTGTGATCCGTTTGGCTGGTCCCGAGGCTCTACCGCGTATATTTGGTGATAATCGTTACGAACCCCATTAATGAATTTCATCCAATTACGGCCCTCGAATGGTGTTCGTTACGATTACCACAAAACATAAGAAATAGCGCGGCCGGGTACTAGACTGTACAACACAGTACTGTGTATTGTCTGGTCCCGGGTACTGCACTGCTAGCACAGCGTCTAGGAGCTCTGGCGACCTTACTCACCGCAGACACCCCGTTAAAGTTATTTGGCTGCGGTCATATGTAAGGTTCTCCCTATTTTTAACAGACTTCAAAAAAAGAAGGAGGTTCCCAATTCGAATGTATTTTTTTTTTATGTTTGTTTCCTCATAACTCCGTCATTTATTAACCGATTTGGAAAATTATTTTTTTATTTGAAAGGTTACGCTTGCCGTTTGGTCCCATTGTCATCAGATCAGGATTTGATTACTTCTTAGTGTACTTTGAAGTCGGTTTAAGGTTTTTGTAAAACAGTCCAATTATTATAAGAAAGTATTTGAATATAAATGTGTGTGTCAGGTGTTACGACACACGGAGTTGATCCAAGAGGTGGTGTCTCAAGCGCGCGGCTCGTTCGCGCCCTCAGTCGCCATGATCAAGAAGTGCATCGAGGCGCTCATCGACAAGCAGTACCTCGAGCGGGCGCCCGGCACTCTCGACACATACTCATATCTAGCGTAGTGCCAACTCGTACGTACCTATACTATACCTTATTATGCTAACCACACTGTACATACACTACACACACGTTCACACTGTTACACACACGTTCACACTGTTACATACACTAATAATCACACTAACACATTCTTACAATGGCCCTGATTCTGTTGTTCACAACTAAACTAATTTTAATTTCACTATGTCTCTTTCTAACAAAGAACATAAGAAAAGGATGTAAGAAATTTAATCCTGTCAAATTAGTCCAATGCTTGTTTTCAATATAATTTTAGTCGCCATCTATCGCGGTTACGCCTAAATACACGCAAAATAAGACGCCAAAGATTAATTTGACAACTTAAAATATGTTCTATCCTTTTTCAATCATGTTCGTAAGGAAGAGATGAGATGTGACTAAAATTAGATTAGTGCGATTTACAACAGAATCGGCACCATTATCACTCTCTTACACAAATTCACACTTACTAACAATTACCCATTGTAATATTCACATACAATACCCACACATTTTAATAAACAATCATTATGCAAACACTTTAAATTAACCTTTTAACCTCCTCACACGTTTTCACACAAAAACACTCACCCATAGTTGTTTCAGGCTCCACATGTCGAGTGTCGCCGCACACGATACGACTTCAATGCAGCGTTGGCTCGACATTCACCGCACTACGCGCTACCTCTTAGGGATCGTCCATATAATATTACGTTGAGAGTCAATAGAGGAGATTACGTGATTTGAGCGAGCGCCTTCTCGGGCTCATTGTTTCAAAATATAACCTGACTTTTAATTTTCTCATGCTAATGTTTTTTGTGAATAATCACTTTTTAATCACAAAATTAAGTATGGTGATTTTTGAGGAACGTATAGGTAAGTAAAAAAAATGATAAACATTTCGGCGTCGAATAGTAGCTAGTAATGTAATAAAATTGATAATACTCTGTTTTTTGTTTCTTATAATCTCTATGTTCATCCCTCAAAAGCACCGTATTTCATTTTGTAAGAACCCTATATTGAGTTATACAAAAAGAAATGAGGTATTTAAATGTCTTCCAATGTTGAAACATTTATAACATGATAATATTCATGAAATCCATACATTAAATGACTCAAGTTATTACTCATCAATAAAGACCGGATTATATGCATTTGCATATTTAAGCTATCTTCAACGGTAATAGCATATTTTACCTAAGATCTAGTTATGATGTATATTATCGATATGTTAACAATATTTATCGTGCAAACGACCTATGTGCTAACATAGCACCCATGTTCAAATTCTGCCTGCATATTACATCTGTGTATGTGGAGCGAACCTTTTCCACTTATAAAAATATTTATCTTATCACTTAACATATGGAATAATACTTGATTGTTTACGTTTACAAAAATATTAAATATTTTAAATGTAATGTAATCGTACTGTACCTATTATCGTCTATTAATGAATAATTTACTAACTGTATTGATTTCGAAATAATAAAAAATAGAACTGTACTTTTTTTGGGTTCCTTAACTTCTCATTTAATTTCGTATATTCTGTCAATAACAAGCATATAACTAGCTTTTTATGTTGCATATAATCCGGTCTTTACTCATCAAGCAGGCATCAATGATCAATTATAACGTCATTACAACTGGACTAAATAACTTTATTTTAATTAAATCCTGCCATGATTGTGTGATTTCAATCAATTGAAATGAATATTATAGCCGGATTACCACAGATATAGTCTGTATTCTAGATAGTCAATCAATTAAGTCGAGATTAAAACAATGAATTGAAACCGATGGTGTTAGGTTTATTTTCGATAAACACGATATATTCCGAGCGTATCATTTTCCTACCTAGGACGAAATTAAACCCCCATTAACTCGACTCACTACCCTTTATATTGGCACAATAGGGATGATAGGTAAAAAAAGATCTAAATAGTCCGTCAGTTACATTATCAAAAAATATTGGACACGTATTTTTTGCTTTACCAAATCATTGAAAATTTATAAAGATAAAGCGAATCAAAGTTCGGGAGTGGGGCTCGTGACGTCACTTTACAGTAAAAAGTGTACTGTAACGTGACGTCACGCGAAACTTCAACACAAGATATCTTGTATTATTTTTGTTTAATTGACAAAAGGAAAAATACGTTGATAATGTAAAAGACGGACTAAATAGTCCAACGACACGACTGGCTACTGGGGCAACTACATTCAAGTCGAAATGGCTAACGAAAGTTGAA
The DNA here is from genome assembly GCA_951394255.1 of Polyploca ridens. Classification (NCBI taxonomy): domain Eukaryota; kingdom Metazoa; phylum Arthropoda; class Insecta; order Lepidoptera; family Drepanidae; genus Polyploca; species Polyploca ridens. The sequence continues at coordinate 17,083,827 of OX596243.1, forward strand.
GTGCGGCAAGTTGGTACAGTGCACCTACTTGCAGGGCACTTTTAGGCGGCTTGCAGTATCTAGCCTAATCATAATCTCTGTTAACTAAGTTTTATAGAAATCAAGTCTTGTGAAATCGAGTGATAATCAAGTTTTTTAGTCTTTATCGCAATGTCTCTTCCAGGCTCCAGCCAATTGCAGAGCCAAAAAATACATTTCTAAATATCTACCTATTCTAAGTATTAAGTTCACAACTTTGTATGCAACATTACTTAGTTACTAATGTTACAAGCAGAGATCACTGTGTTTTAAAGAAGTTAATACCAAATACTACGTTTCGAACAAAATATGCCTTCAAATGAGTAAAAGTACTAGAAAAAAAACTAAAATGTGTTTGCTTTCTACGCGCTGCACATATTATATGGATGACCTCTTATTAATGTAAAGGTTTGATTTGTGACTGAAATGTAATAATAACAATAAATACCATACCTCCATTTTAACTATCTTAACTTTACGTAAGAACCAATCGGAATGCGTTATTTCGTGCTCCATTTGAGTGGCGCGTTTACTATTGGTCGATGACAATGTGAACCTCGAGATGAAATATTTGGACCGTAAATTGGGATAAAAGACTCATTAGAATAAAATCAAATTATATTCGTTTAAATAAAGTGATTATTATGGGAAAAAAACGGTGAGGACACGGGTACTTTGGCGAAAGATTTTTAACTTGACGTAGCCAGCAGGACGGGTACTATACATTCTACCTTGACTTTTCGGTACTCGCTCGTAACTACTGTAAACATTTTGTATTACGATTCGATCAGCGCCTCTGGTGGACAGATTAAAAATCACAGTATTTAAAAGTTTAAGCTATTCAATTAAGGTCCTAAAAGGGGACTTATGAAGGTGACAGTGACTTAAGGTTCGGAACTCACACTTCAATTGTGAAGAAGCTGCGAGAACCTTTATGAACTACCAATTTACGGTCCAGACATTGATATGACTTGAATTGTTTATATATTAACCGTTCATATCTGAGTTTTATAATGTAATTATATTTATTTTATACTTCACAGAACTGTTGTACATTGTAGGCTAATATAATTAATATATATAATAGATAATTAAATATTGTTGGATATTATTCCGGATTTTGCTCTCGAGCGAGGATGGCGGGGAATTTGCTAAGTTATTGGCTGTCAATTTTAAAATGGCTGTTGATAAAGTGTTTTAATAACTATTTTTAAATTGTTTTTTTTTATTTGATGGTAAAATATGTATAATCCGGAATAATGTTTTGTGTTTTCAGTAGCGTAGTGTAGTGTAGCTGCTACGAGTAGGTTAACCGAAACGATTAAATATTATAAATAAATAAAAAAATATTAAATAAACTTGTACGGATGCCGTTATACACTATTTCATTTTAATATCTCTTTGCTAACAATTTAATTTAAACAGCAAATTTTTGGCTAGCCACCGAATACGAGGATGCGTCGTGTGGCTGCCACATGTTGGAATACTAAGGCTTGTCCAGTGGCGTCATGACGTTGAAGTTCGTGGGTTCATATCCTACAATGAATTTGAACTTTCAGTGAAGTATAAGATCGCGGGGAAATCATAGCACGGTGCTAGAGTACCAACATTATTGTAACCGCCTGGTCGGCTACCTTTCAATTGAAGATCAGTCGCCAAGAACCTACTTGTTATCACTTTCTATGGTGAGATTGTTGCTAAACAAGCCTAATCACAGCTAAAAAAATAAAAATATTACAAGTCTGGCTACCGAATATAAAGCTGCATCGTGTGGGCGCCACATAGACTATAAAATACATGTTTTGATTTACTTTATGGCGTTTACAATACCGTGGTTTCTAAATGGGTAAAGGTGAAGTACACAAAGCCTAGAAGGTTGAGAGCCAGGTCAAGTACAAGTCTGCGGTGGGCGAAACTTGTTACAATACTGCTAAAATTAAATAGGCTATAGACTGAAAAATTATATAATCAAAAAAATAATATACCTACACGTATTTTATCTTTTGTCTATTAAACAAAAAAATGCGAAGATATCGTGTGTTGAAATTCCACGTGACGTCACGTTATGGTAAAGTTTTAACTCTAAAGTGACGTCACGAGCCCCACTCCCGAACTTTGCGTTGCACTAAACGCGCTCATTTTAACGATTTGGTAAATAGGCCAATCAGTGGGGACAAAAAAGAGGCTTTGCCCTGCAGAAGGTGGAGTAGAAAATGTTTTGATTTGTATCGCTTAAGTATAGGCCAATATAAGATTCTTGGTATAGGCTAGTCATGAAAATTTTTAGTTTTCGAACTCAAGGGGTGACAGTGTTAGCCGTCATCTTGAATTGGAGGTGCCAAAATTTGTTATTTTTTTAATAATGCTTCAACAGTTGAGTTTATGACAAAAATGTCTATGAGAAGTATAAAGATAACAAAAATACGATCATTATTTGTAAAAGTAAATACGGGCGGTACTTATAAAATGAGATTGAAACCGTTCAAAAGTCGATTATTATTCGAAATTGTACCATATGATACCTACTCCCAAGTCCCAGTTCAAATTCATCAAATTGAAATTCCCCTGGTATTGCTACCCAGGACGGTGCCCGCCCACTTACCAGCAAGTGGATCACTTGCCGGCTTATCAGCTTTGACATATAAAAGTTGCTACTATTTTCCAATTGCCTTACTAATTATCTACTTGTGTAATACTTTCTTTACAAATGACAAAAAATCACGTCCATTCCGATAAAATATTTGCTAACCTATATTACATGTTTATAATTAAAATAAATATAAATTTCCTATGAAATTAAGTAAATTAAACTCTATCACAACAGTTTAAGGTCTATTATTGAAAATAATTGTAACCCTAATTTCGAAAATCAATATTTTTTCAAATTTGAATCTTTCTACGTAGTCAAACTAAATTGATCTTTAAGTTGTTAGGGTAAGGTTGAAAGGTGTATAGTTACGCAAACGCAAGGGTTTTTGATAAGGCTTTGAATATAGGCCCGGGGCTGCCAACGAATCATCACTGAACACCTCAGAACTCCAAAATGAACATGTTTGCACTTTGCTTCGTGGTTGTCATGGCGCAGGTAAGCGTTTTATTTTTTTATTTTATAATAATAGTTGCTTAAAGATAGATCCATCCTAGTTAGATGGATCTATCTTTAGCTATAATATTTGTTTATTTTTACCACTTTTTCTTGATAATTCGTTTAAATGTGTTCCGAAAGGAAAGGGTCTCCTTGAAACGGGAATCAGTCTATCTATACATTAACAAGACTTGTCCCGACGAACTGACTGATCACTCAACGCACAGTCCAAATCCAAACTGCTGGGGTAGAATTGGAAATTTGCTAAATTCGATTTGATTTTTCTAAATTCGCCTTAAAGGAGATAAGTAAATCGGCAAATAATGAAGGGGATAAGATAAGAAAGCTCTTAGTTTGCTTTTCCACAATAGTGGAGAATAGACTATATGACTGGTCCTCTGGGGTAGAAGAAGAACTATACCATAAGCTGTATTCAATCCTTATTACCCAATATACTTAAATTATTTTTTCTGTGACAAGACGTGTGTGAACACAATCTCACCATGGTCAGTGTTGATATGGCCGAAGCTAAGCGTACAAAGCCTAGAAGGGAACTGGCTCTCAAGTACAGCTGCCGGAACACACAACTAGGTTGTCGATAGACTTTCAACTGGAGACGCCAAACAACTGGTCTATAACAAAAAACTATAATTTATTATTATATAATTTCATTTTTCATCCACAGCAAGCCGCTTCCTACTGTCTGCCACCCCTACCCGCACCGCTGGTGCTCCCCGCCCCTGCCCCTGCGTGCGCGATGTCCCTGCCGGCCGCCCTTGCCGCTGTAGCGCCCGCGCTACCCACCCTCACCCCCACTCTAGCCACCTCACTGTCCGCCTCTGTCGCTGCTACTCTACCACCCCTGCTTGAAGCTGCGTTGCCTACTGTGCTCACTTCTGCTTTAGCGGCTGCAGGTAAAATTTTTCGATAGCTACTAATAAGTAAGTAACATAACGCAAAGCTAAGTAACGCGTAAGCTAAGTAGTATTACGAGGTAAAATTTGCAAGATTAGGAGATAATCTCCGAAACAGTTATATGCCACATTTTCCCTTGAGTGCTTCTTTTCATACAACTAGTATAAGTACTTAATAAAACTTAAACACTGACTGACTTATAGACAACGCACCATCTAAACCTAAAACTAAACAAAGTATGGAGGAAATATTCCATTATGTAAAGGTGCACTAATAACTAAAATAAATAAGGGGAATATTATGAAATCTTTATGCCTAAACACCGCATCATCAAAATATTCCACGATAAATAGGTAAGAATAACAGTTTTGGATGTCGTTTCGACCATGTCATAAAAAAATTACATGGAATTCTATAGATTTAATTCGGTGGGTACTTGTACAAATCCTGCCTAATTTGTTCATCCCATTGTATCCCTTCTTAGTATTTCTGTACTGAGATTATAAAAATATCTATTATACTTATTCCAGGACCATTGCTAGAGGCTGCGCTACCCGCCGCGTTGCCGTGTGGGCTACCCGCCGCGCCGTTAGCGCTACCCGCTCCCCTTCCGCTACCCGCTCCCCTTCCGCTTCCCGCGTACGCTCCCGCACCCCTACCCGCATACGCCCCCGCGCCCCTTCCCGTGTATGCTCCCCTACCCGCCCCACTACCCGCGTACTCGTGCCCCGCACCTGTAGCGTACGCCGCCCCTGCAGCGCCGATAGTGTACTCCGCTGCCCCCGCATACGCTTCTCCTTATTGCTGTTGATTTGCGAGCTGTGGTGAATAAATAAATGAATTTTGGAATTTGAATTGTTGATTCTTTTCTTTCTAATATGTATTATATAAAGTCCTAATAAATTAGTGAACTTCCTCTTGAGGGATGAATGTATAGGTCATTAGTAATCAAAAAATAATATTAGAAAAAAATCAGAGCGAAAAAATTTTTTTTTCTTTCACTTGCTTAGAACCTCCATACAAGTCAAAAAAAATATTATTTTTAATTTTTATTGTCATATTATTGTTTGATTACTAATGACCAATACATTCATCCCTCAAGAGGAAGTTCACTAATTTATAAGAACCTTATATTATAAATGATAAAAAAGATTGAAAGATTAAGAACATTTTAGTTTTAAAAGGTTGTGTGTGTGCACTATGTCACCTAGTATAGGACTATGAGCCCGAGAATAAAGCCTAGAAGTTCGTAAGTGCAGCTACCGGACACACCGCTTGTATTTTCATCTTGAGGGTTGGTAGTCAGTCAAACGGGTCCTAAAAACTCTCCCACCCTGCTACGGTAACGAACCTATGACCGTCGTCACGGCATTTGACGTCTTCACCACATAACTCCGTATCACGTCATCACCGTAAACTTCGCACATTGTAGCTACTTTCATAAAAGTTTTTAGCGACTTCTGTTTCTAGTAGTAACTCCAACTTCAGTTGGTCCAGTAGGGTAGGTATAATCGTAATATTTCCAAAGTTATGGATAGTCTGCTACGAACGTTTTCCTGTAGCTACAACGGTTATAGTACCTGTCTCCTCACTGGCCCATCTCAAACATCCACAAAGGTTTTTACAAAATACAAGACTAAAGTGTTTGCAGAAGAAACCACCGTGCAGATAGCTAGTGAAACGATAAATTCAATAATAAAAATTTATTAAAATAAAACCTTTGGTTACAGAATTTAAACACATTTTAAATTCTAAACAGACTTTGATCGGCGCGCAAACGTTGACATTTCGCTTTTTTAATATTTGTCAAAAACAAACTAACGCCTGCGACGCCGCTCCCACAACCACCACTATATTAAAGTTGGCACCCCTGTTTATACAGTGCAGACAACATTATAAACGATAACAGTTGAAAATTATATCTGGTCAAACAAAAATGGAGTAATTATCTATTATCTATCAAATAACTTGAATTATTCCTTGACGTTAATTAAATTTCTTTTTTGATGTTTAAGAATGCCAATGAAAAATTTACTTACTTATATTAAAATAAGGTTTATCTGAAAAATCCATAGAGTTACAAAAGTAAGAGAGCTACTGTTCTGTACTAGAGTACGTGCCGTGAGCACGGGTACGAAATGCCTTGAAACGAACTACGCGTTCATAGTTTGAACGATTAAATACTTATAATGAATGCCAATTTAACGTTATATCGATACTTTTACCGATAACAAATTACAAGGAACTCATACCGACATTTTGTTTGAATGTAATTGAGTGTAAATCAACTAATGTAAGATATATCTGTGATTGAATCTATATGAAAACTGCTCACGCTTCGCACAAGGTAATTTTGTTAACGCTATCACTCTATTAACATTCTTACTCTATGGTTAACCATAGAGTAAGAATGTCAATAATTAATTTGTATGATGGTTATTGACAATTGAACTTTCATCTATAACAATAAGGTTTATTTTTATTTGACTATTTTAAGCGCCAAACACAAATTTAATTAAAGGACAAGGTATACGCTGGTTTCAGGTATCACTAAGTACCTACGATCAGATGTTTTTGTTAAAATTCATTTTTGTATGAACCTCATCATTTTATCTGGGGGGTCTAAAAATGCCACAAATCGAAATCTGTAAATGAATCGGAATTTATGAAATGAGTGACTATTTAAACACAATTTGAATCACACTGGATCAGTTGAGATTTGGGGAAAAAAATATTGTCGGCAATATTGCTGCAGTCGGCTCGTCTAAAGTCCGCGCGGAGTTTTATCACATTTAAAATAAAATCAATTGTTATTTTTTTTACCGCGACTCCCAAAGGGTTATCCTTTCCGTGGCCTTTTTAGAACCAATAAAATTTTAAAAAGCATCCTTTTAAAAGAAAACAACATTTATCGAATAATGTCCAACATAATAAACAGGAGAATCCAAAGCACTAAACATAATAAAATGTAATGAAAAAAAAAACACAATTGCAAACAAATCTAACTCTAAAGATATGCATAAATCACCACATAATAACTACAATTAATATAAAGGTTGACGCACACTGTCAATAGATAAGTAATATATAAATATCAATGTGAATATACCTTAAAATACCACAGTTTGAGACGAACCGCACAGTTTGGGCGCCAAGATCATAAAAACAAGGACATCAGTATTAGACATTAACCCATTTGCATGCGGGTGGGACGCGCGTCCTTTATAAAAGTAGCAATTTTAGATTGCTACTTTGGGTAAGCTAGCTTCTATCTCCTTGTTTTTATGAGCTCAGTATAGACAAGTCGTGTGGCATTCTGACTAGATTCCTAACCATAATAACAAAATGACTATTTTTATTGAGTTGTTTATTTCAACGAGATTCTAATCTTTATCTCAGATCATAACGATATATTTGGCAACTAGATGGCGGTGTAAATAAACGTACATCGCATTATCAATTTAAAAACATAATAAAACACTGTTCTATTACCGAATATTAAACAAACGTAATATTTTTTTAATTGTTTAATTTTCTATTTTTAGCTTAAATACTATTAAAAAATAACATTAAAATTGAATTTTATGATCTGAGAAAACAAATTTCTTTGAGAAATAATATTCTGGCATGAATTTAATAACAGGGGTGCAATAATGTGTCTTGTAAGTTCCAACATAAGGATTAAACTTGTGTAAAATTGTAAATCAGTCTATTTTATACGAAAATAATAACACTTAGGTCTATGAAATACTAATATTATAGAGGCGGAAAACTGGATAAAGTTTGGAAAGGGACCTTTACAAAAGGTTAAAATATTAAATAAATACTGATTGGCATAGAAGATATTCAAAATATTAGATCAAATAACGCTGTAAATGAGGAGAGAAATAAGCGATTCCGTCATCAAAATCCGACAAAAACTGTGAATAAAATGCAGAGTATTGGAAAGTAAAGCTGACTAAATGCTGAATGTAAAAGATATTTCATGTGACGTATCTATTTTAGTAGCGATATAGTCTATCTATTGACATCGTACTAATATTATAAAGTGAAAATTTGATGGATTGTCCTTCTTTCACGCAGCATTGGAGGAACGGATCGGTTTTTGCGATTTTTTACATAGAGATTTAGATTACAGAGAGGTTGTGGGCCGCCCGCAGAGTAACATAGGCTATTTTTTAGCCCGAAAAGTATATGTTTAAACATAGTTTACAATCCACATGATCGCCCCCTGTCGGATCAGATTGGCTCCAAACTGTGGCATTGTATTTTCACCATACTTTTGAGACTTCCACAATCTTTTTTTTATTAATTTCTTAACAACTAATTTGGCCAAATTATTGCACTAAAACTAAACTAAACATAAACAATGGCTTCATTATGACACGATTTACCTTTTGACATAGCTTTATCGTTATTTTTGGGATCTAGAAATTATTTTCACGTATAGTTCGTAAAATATATCTTGATATTTGCGACAGTTGTCTGTTATGAAAATTATGTTCTTATGTTTAATCTTTGATTGATTATATTATTATGGTGACCCTTATGGTAAAGAAATAAGGTTAATTTTTATACCACTCAGACAACTGTCGCAAGTATCAAGATATATTTAACGAAACTTAAGATTTTAGTATATGGGATAGTATAAATCATTGTTATATATTTTAATATATAACAATGATTTATTGATATTTACTGTAACTGTCGGCAACTGCTGATAAAAACGGTTACCCTACAAAAGCGGTTAGCCAACAGTGACGTTTAAATTCTATAAGGAATAGTATTTTTTTTATTTGAGTACCTTATTCAAGACTAATATGAAACTTAGTCAAGATAGGAAAAAAATCGAATTGCATGAACATTTTAAACTTAAATGTCATTTCATCAAAAGTAAATGTCATTCAAGTAAAAAAAATATCGCTATTTCATAATAATATATTTGTGCTTTTTATAAGTTTGAATGATTGTTCCCAAAATACCATTTACCACATGATGGAAAATGTGTACATGATAAAACTTACATAAATTTAAATGTTGACATAAAATTTTTAAACACTGGGAAGACTGTCGGAAAATTATAACATTTAATTTCATTGCCTTTATCTATCGATGGAATTCAAATGAAATTCTATTTGAGGCGTTGCGCAGCTAATTATTTATAATCATTTCGCAATTTGATGATGAATTTTTTATCATTTGCAAGACTGATATCTTTTCACTGATTTTCTTAGTCATAGTGAAATCTGTTATCAAAAGTTAATAAAATTGTTTAATTAAAACGCTTATCTGTTTCCTAACTCATTATTCATGATTATCAAACCTTTTTAACTGAAATGCTCTTTTAGATTCTATTATTGAATGATTTTACAAGCGTAATAACACCCTATTGCTAAGAACATAAATATCAAAATAGCAGAACGTAGTATCAAAACAAAATACACGGACATTCAATTTTCATAAATTTTATATTATTAACAATTGAATGTAAATTTCAGTACCCCAAATCCACGCACTTGACGCAATTCGCTTTTATTTAAATTTCGACTCAAATAGAATTCCGCTTCAATCAAAACCTGATTCCAAACATTTGCAACAAACATTTGGGACCATATCACCAGCTACATTACCCCGGCGGCCAGCCCATCTGCCGCCCCCCCATGACATGCAAGTGTAGATGATACACGGACTGGGCGCCGTCGCGGCCGTTGTTGACCACAAGGCGCCAGCCAGAGGGCGCGCGTTGGGCGCCGAGAGAACGAGCCACCAGCATCAAGTGCCCGAGGAGCTAAAATACAGATTTGAGAGTTAGTGTCGTATTCTAGAACGTCAATCAATGCTAACTCAAGTTTTGAGTCGAGATTAAAACAATTGAATTTGAACCTACGCGAATTACATTAGGTTTTTTTCGATTAACACGTTCCATTCTTGAGACTTGATCTCAAACCGGCTTTTCACTATGGGATATAATACAGGCCCGGCTTCATTCTATAATACAGGCCCTAAGTCAATCTAAATCTAAACTAAAACTAGCTTTCACCTGCGGTTTCACCCGTGTTTCTTGAATGAAAGTATCGTTCATGAGTGACGTCGAACGCTGTTGCGCCAGTCGTGGGTTCGTATCCTACAATGAGCTTGAGCTTTCAGTTTTATCTACTTACTAGCTTGCCGCCCCAGGGGGTACATCAGCGAACCTTAGTTCTTCAATTTCGGGAGATCCTTAAATTCTAGTTCCAATTTCCGAAAAATACCCGCATTCTTTTTTATAAGATCGAGTCAGTAAACATACGCAGCATACAGCATACACACGAGGTATCACTCAGAGCTTTGGCGACCTTACTCACGCGCAGGAACACAACATAGTTATTTAGGTGCGGTATTCTGTAAGGTAGAAGGTACTCGTCTCCCGTCGAGCTGCTCTTTGAGCGAAATAAAGCTATGCACGAACTCTCTTAAAAAACTAATGTAATTTAAAATAACAATCGAGGAAAGATGTAAACATCCAACTACTACTTTTAGTGAGGGGTTGTATAAATATAAATTTCTCTTTTTGTTTATTCAAGGGGACTCATTTTAGAAATGACATTTTAACCCAGAAAAACAATAGATCCATCAAGAAAATCGGTTTAGACCGTAGGGCAGAAGCTAGTGGAATAAAAAACAATACATTTCCACAGAACACGAGTAATTCGCACGACCTTCTAGTCATACACAAAGAATGTCAGTTAACGAGTGTACTAAATACCTGCGTTATCTAGTTTAATCAGCCATCTTGTGATAACGCGCCGTGTTTGTAACTATGTACCTACTGAGAAATAGCGTCAGATATATTCTATGTATTTTACAATGTTATTGATGCATATGTTTAGGTATTTTTATTTTAACTACTAGCTATCCTACGGTTTTACCCGCGTTCGCGGCATTAATAGCCTAACGCCCTAGGCCCTAGGGGATGAGGATACTGTAGCTTCCTATAAGTGAAAGGTTTCGGAATTTGATTGTTCAGCATTACTACTCTAAAGGGATTATTCCTCGATGACCCAAGCAAATTTGTATTCTCTATAATATTGGTAAGAACTGCTTGAGTTATGATCAAAATCTCACCATTGTCAGTGACAATATGGCTGAAGCATTGGCGTATCTAGAGTAACTTTTCACGGGGTTTGGGCAGGGACCTAGCCCATAAAACCAATGGCCAATGTGTCGAATCTGATGGAAACCTAACGGCCTGGGGTGGGCATGTCATGCGTGTTGGTATGATGTAACAAATAATTCTGAGGTCGGCCCAACAAGCCCCCGTCCCTATATACGCCAATGCAGAAGGTGGGGTTGCAGCAAGTCAGGTGGGTAATACAGTGTTTGTGACGTTATAGTAGGTAGGTAGTCAAAAAATGGCACGTTTGTTGAATTGGTTTTTTGTCACTAAATGTGCTTGTGACGAAACAGTAGGTAGTCAAAAAATGCCACGCTTGGTTTTAATACAGATTGTGATGCTTGCGTTATCTAACTATATCTGTATCTGTGATTCAGTACTAGTTTTAGCTCCACAGTTTCACTCGCATTCTGAAGAGATTATAAGTTTTTCCAAGATAAAAACTAGCAACACACCAACATTCATTACATTTGGTTTTGCCATTGATGCGTCAAACAATAAAAAGTTATCTTACAATAAAAAAATATTTATATTAGGTATTTTTGTAAAAACAACAAATAATATATGACGATTACTAGCTTTTGCATAACCACTAGCCTTTACAGACACATTTGATTTGTCTGACTAACATTGTTTCATGACTGGATACAATCTATAATACACAAGAATGGATTGATTCAAAGTCAATTACCATATATCCAGGGTAACTGAAGAATGGTAGTTTGTCCAGATTGTCCCGTATAAAGAGACTTTTTTATGTAGAATGGGCTCAAATTTGGTTTTATTGACTCAATATAACTGCCAATATTTATTTTGGTGAAAACTGAGCAGTAGCAGACCCAGGGGAGGGGCTAAGGACCTCAAGCCCCCCTACTTGTGGGTCACTATGACCAAGAAGTGCAAGATCTTACTTATAATCAAAAAGAGAAAATAAAATTCAAACTGGCGCCTATTTCTAGCTCTTCAGAATCTACATAACTTATCTGGGTTATACATACCTCCATATCGCTGGTCTCCGCATCTTGCAGCCGCGGGATCCTGCGCTTCGGTATCACGAGGAAGTGCACCGGGGCTTGTGGAGATACGTCGTTGAACGCCAAACACAAATCATCTTCGTAAATAATATCAGCTTTTATTTCCTTCGATATAATCTTATCGAATATGGTTGGCCCCGGCGCAGCGACGCTCTGAGCCTGCGCGCGACGCACTTCGTCGCTATACGGCCTCCTTACCGCAATAGCGGACCCTCGGGATAAATCATATATATTCGTGGGATAAGTCTTCTTTAATCTAAATTTTAAGGCACGTTGGAACACTTTATTAAACATTTTTCTAGTTAAAAAACGCAAATTCCATCCTCACACAATCACACATATTTTGACATTGACAATTTTGTTTGACATTAAAATTTCGTCCAATCCCATAGGTCAGTCCATGCGTCAGTCGTAATTTTGACTTTGACGTATTGTTTTGTAGCAAAATCTTAGTGCTGCCATAAATAAAAGTGAGGATTCTACCATAACAGTTTTTTTTATAAAAAGTTGTCACGGTATCTTTTAATGCCCGGTTTCAATAATTTACCGACCGGTATCGGTTAAGATTTATTAAAATTAAGACTCTTATATCTTTACTAATAATGACGCAATGACCTCAAAGCTTTGCATAGCAGACCCTCTCATATGGAAGTAGCTATCACAGGTAAAATTAGCTTACGAAGTGATATATATACCCAGTTTGGCAATAAAAAAACCTACCATTGGTAAGCAAAACGATTCGTTTTTGTTTATTGAAACCGAGCCTAAGACCATATGCCTACTTATATTATTTATTTATGATTTGTCTTGGCGTAAAATCACATCGACATTGTCCCAGCAAAAAACTGAGGTAAGGTGGATGCTCAGCATGAAGCGGGATTACTTTCCAGTTTTTATTATTGTATTACCTTCGTAGAATAAGTAATATGGCTAAATATTTCAGTGATTAGCGACCGTAGTACCTAGTTAATTTGGCATATTGTGCAATTGATACTTTCTGTTTATAATGCACTATTTTTGTTCATTCAGTAAAATAGTTCCACCAAAAAACAGACGCACTGATTTTATTTCAATTTTATGTAGATTCTGTGTTAAGTTTAGGCCACACCGCTGCACCGGCGCGTCAAGTAGGTACGCGAGACGCGGTATAGAATAGTGATTAAAAGTGCTTTTTATTCACTGTTTTCAGTGAATAAAATAAGCTTTTTAGAAGGGTAATAATATAATCAATATTTTATGTTATTGCTTATACAAAAATTACCTATTGGTTCCAATAACATTGAAAAAATAAAAAGATAAAGATAAAAATAAAACATTTATTTCACATCAATGATTTAAAAATATATCAAAAGACCTGTGTACCAGCCGATGTTTGAAACGTCATTACTCTTCTGAATATGAATTAAACAACAGTATGATTATTTGCCATGAAAATAAAACATATCTTAAAGCTTTTTACACCTACATAGTACTTAACTGTTAATCTTAAATGTTACCTAAACCATAAACAACTTACTTTAAATAAAATAAAAACTGTTGTGTTGAAAAGAAGTCCGAATTATACCTACATTTTATATTCAAACACAGACATTTGAATTGATAGGTAGGTAGATTATAACAGAATTGATTCAATTTAGACAATAGTTGGTGAGATCTAATAGGCCCGTTTTGACAACACATGTACATCATTGTGTCAAAAAGAGACAAACATGTAGTATGACAAGAAGTGACACACCACACTCTTGTCAAAACGGGCCTCTTAGATCTCGACAACTTTAGGTATTAATTTAATAACATTATTATAATTGTGTTAGATGAAACAACCCCTCTATGATATACAGTTTGAGCAATAATGAGTTTATATATTGTACTTTGAGCTTTCAAAAATCAGATCTTACAATATAGGTAGGTAATTAGGTGTGCCCTAAAAATACTTATACCGCTACCATTATTATTTTACTTTACAAACAATAATTGAACACATATTAATGTTATTCAATTACATTGACAATTGTATGACATCATACACATAAATAAAAATTACGTAAAGGCAAGGGAGAATTATAAATTATTTATATTATAATATTCAGGATAGCTGCTTACTCAACAACTTTAGTTCAAATATATGCTAAAAATAAATTTGTATTCAATTTATCCTCAACATTGCTGGCATTAGTCTTGAGTAGGCTGAGTTGAAAAGAGACAGCATAAATCTAAGGATTCCATACACGAAAGTCCGTACGAAGGGATTCTGCAGCGCGATCCTGAAAACCAATACCAGGACGAAGAAAAATACTCCGTAATGAACGTAGCGCATTCTGAAATCAGAAAATACATATCATAAGAACACTTACGATAAACCATTGTGGCATTTTTCAACAAACTATTAAGGCATTTTAATATATATCTAAATAATTTTAATAACGTATGCTAAATATTTACAACAATTAATAGCTATACAAAATATAATAATCTATGTATACAAAATTTCCTCGGCTAGTAGTTTCTTTTACTAACCCAACCAAGTGTTAGTGGAAAAAGCTCCCATTTAAAATAAGGCCTTTCGTTCTAATTTTTTTAAAGTATATTCACCTGCGGAGATGGCGCTTCGCTTCAGCAATATCCTGATCCTTTTCCTTGAGCAAGTATTTTCTCGTTCCTTTCACGAAGTTTTTGTAATGCTCGTCCCAACTGTTATAGAAACCAAAATTACTTAATTAATATATCTGTTTTGTCTATTATAACTGGAAACAATTTCATGAAGTAGGGTCCCTGGGAAACATGAGGTAGGGGTAGGGTACTTTGTAGCATCCGCCAAACACCTACCGATGAATTCCCACAGCTGCACTTGAGAGCCAGTTCATAGACTTTACCGCCTTATCACTTACCATGGTGAGATTGTGATCAAAGTCAGGGTTATACATGGTAAACAAAATACCATAATTTCAAGGGGAGTTCAGTAGATGTCTAGCATGAAGCTATTTTCATTCAGGCTTTTTTTGTAACATTACTTGGACAAAAATAATTATATAAAATGAAAATATTAATGTTCTTACTCGATAGTTTGCGGATCCATGTTGTAAATAGCGGCATCTTGCGGTGACAGTCTCGCTTGAAGCTTCCGAACGTTATTAGTCGTGAAGTTCCACTCACGGAGCGAGAAGAATCTGAGTACTTCAGACATTGAGCTTAACCTCTGGCTCACGGTTATTAAGCTTAATCTGAAATAAACGTGTCACATTTTCAGTAGGTATTAAAATGTTATTATTAGAGTAAATTGAATTAGTCTTGAACAAGTAGGTACTGAATTCAAAAAGGTCTACATATTAGGTATATGGAACATTTTATAATACAGTAATGAGGAGTTTTCTTATGATACCTCTATGCTCAAAATACCTGTCAAATTGTGCACTGGTTCAAATCAAAGAAATTGGACTAAAGCTCCTTAATCTAAGGTTCAAATTATCAACAGTAAATTATCAAGGAAACTCCCCATTGTATTTTAGATATTTAAAAAAGTACCAACTTAGTTATTATATTGCGCAATAAAATTGTCACTAGACCATAGCAAGGCGTACTTAAACAAAAAAGAATGAGATAGTAACATTCATATTGAATCCGAACCGTATTTTCCCATTTTGGATTTATTTAAGATAAAACATGGTAAAATATCCTAATTGAGATCCCTTTTTGTTTAGAAAAAAACTATTCGCTCTAACCTACCTCGTCTTGATGCCAAATAGCCGGGCGGTATATTCAGCAAGATGTAGAGGCACTGTTTGTAACATTAACTCCAACGCCTTTTGCGCATATCTGTTAAGAAAATATAAATTTAATTGTACCTATTCAAAAGTAATATTAAAAGTCTGTTAGAAAACTTCAAACAGTAAGGAGTTAAAAAATGAAGAGCATAGCGTTTTTTCGCATAAAGACCTCCACCTTACAGAATACCGCATCCAAATAAACGCATGTTGTGTTCCTGCGCGTGAGTTAAGTCGCCAAAGCTCATCGAGAAAGAGGGAAAGGTCGGTAACAGGTGAATGATGCTCCTGGTGTTGTCGTGCATCTTACGGCCATATTCTAGTTAGCTAAATAGTTGTATAAAAGGACATTTATGCACTTACTTATTCTCTACAGAAGAGCCCGACGGGTACCAGAAGGTGTTGTCAAGAGGGTGATCGCGCAGGTGATGACGGAGCGCTTGCTCGAACTGTTGCCAAGTTGTCGGGTTCTCTATTGTACTGCAGTTGTACACTTTCACTTCTGGCGATCTGTGAAATAAATGGCTCTAGATTAGTATGGTTGGGGTTACTTTAATATTGACTAATGCCCGGTTTCAATAAACAAAAACGAATCGTTTTGCTTACCAATGGTAGGTATTTATATTGCCAAACTGGGCATATAGATCATTTTGTATGCTAATTTTACCTGTGATAGCTACTTCCATATGGGAGGTTCTGCTATGCAAAGATTTGAGGTATTTGCTTCATTATTAGTAAAGATATAAGAGTCTTAATTTTAATAAATCTTAACCGATACCGGTCCGTAAATTATTGAAACCGGGCCTAAATCTATATAAAAAGTAGACGGTAAGTAAGTATAACTTGGTGGTAACTTCAGTAGCTTTGACATTCGTAAGTGACCTTTGATTGACTGGCTTTGATTGACAATGATAAATTAATTATCGCTTTTCTCGATTAAAAATTTAAATGATTTGTAAGAAAAATACGTTATCACAATAAAATTATAAAGCGAATTTTGGAAAAACTACCAACCAAATCTACCTAACTACTCATTTGGCAACACCGACAAACACGACCAAATTATGCATCGACTTAATAATATTAAAATTATGTGGCAACTTCAATCTATACTTGTCAAACCTACATCGCACTATCAAAATATTCCCATTATCAGACCTATTAAATAATAATAATTATTATTTATTATCAGGCTACTTTGGCTCATAAATATATACCATACAAACTAAGATAGGTATTAATATAAAAAAGTTTTAGTAAGTATAAAGCCATATATTTACATAGAGCATCGTTTGCAAAGCTAAAAAAGATGTTAAATCTCAGTGCGAACATAAGTTTGACATTAGAAACTCTGAGTGATTTGATTTAGTAGTATCGCTTCGTCTCTATCTCTGAATAATCCCTATTGAATGAGTTAGTAAGTTCTTGTCTATAGCAGTCTCCCACGCGAGCGCTATAAGCGTGTGTATGGCGAGGTCCACGGGCAGCATGTCGGCGCGCGCGGCGCCGCGGCAGCTGAACACGTGGAGTAGTAAACGTACTTGTCTATAGCAGTCTCCCACGCGAGCGCTATAAGCGTGTGTATGGCGAGGTCCACGGGCAGCATGTCGGCGCGCGCGGCGCCGCGGCAGCTGAACACGTGGAGTAGTAAACGTACTTGTCTATAGCAGTCTCCCACGCGAGCGCTATAAGCGTGTGTATGGCGAGGTCCACGGGCAGCATGTCGGCGCGCGCGGCGCCGCGGTAGCTGAACACGTGGAGTAGTAAACGTACTTGTCTATAGCAGTCTCCCACGCGAGCGCTATAAGCGTGTGTATGGCGAGGTCCACGGGCAGCATGTCGGCGCGCGCGGCGCCGCGGCAGCTGAACACGTGGAGTAGTAAACGTACTTGTCTATAGCAGTCTCCCACGCGAGCGCTATAAGCGTGTGTATGGCGAGGTCCACGGGCAGCATGTCGGCGCGCGCGGCGCCGCGGCAGCTGAATACGTGCAGCAGGCCCTTGCCCGCGCCCACCACCACGCCGCTAGGCCCATTCAGGTTCTCGATCCAACCCGGGTATGGTTCGCGGTGCGATGAGATTACTGGGGGATAAAACATATTATTGAAGCACCTTCATCTAAGTCAAATATTCACTCGACTGAAAATCGTGTTCTAAAACTAACTTCAAGCACAAACGTGTGGCGCGTTTAATTATTCAATCTTACGTTGGTACGCTTCGCTTCTTATTTCACCATCTTCTCACCATTATTGTATTTGTAAGTGATGATGTGGCACACGAAAGACAGGAACTTGCAGCTACCGGAACAACGATAGGTGCTCGGTGACAAATTTTCTACTTAAAAGCTTCAGCCAGACGGGTACTACATACCGACCGAGCAAATGTGGCACTAGTCTCTCCCAGTAGCTACACCCATGGAGAAAGTATTTTTCCTTTCAGGACAAACGTTTGTGTGCACGAATATGTCTAATTATCACGCATTAAGGCGCAAATATTTATGAATAAGTAAATATTTCAAAGTTCTATAGTACGCACGGCTACAGATGAAGCTATACATTTCCAATATAAGCTGACCCCTCATTGTACGGAAATCCTATACAATGCGAAATCAGCTTACCTATACGGAAATGTAGCTTGAAGTGTAGCTGTGTGTACAAGCTCAGCTTAGTTTGGGGTCAAATTACCATCTGTGAAGTGAAGACTGTGACAGGATAATAATGCTCAACGTAACTCACCTATAGTAGGTCTGAATATAGCGACAGGGTATGTCCTGGTGTTATGCTCTTCTATTGCATTCTCTGCCAGTGCCTTTGTGAATGTGTATGTGTTTGGTTTCGGGTATATATACCTGCGAACAAATAAGTAGTAATTTAGATTTATATTGCTAAATAACTAGGTAGGTATATTATATTGGTACAAACAATAAACATCACTGGTTAACTGATTGTTGTAGAATAACATTTATTATCGACGAGGTAAGTAACTTGGGCTCAGTTTAGTCAACTGTTCATAAGTGCCTTGTCAGGGCCTAAATTGAATAAATACTTTTTGATTTTGTTTATTTACCCGTTAAAACATAATCGACAAAAGTAACTTGGACCCAGTTGACTCAAATATTCATTGGCTATAAATAAAACACCGACGAATGTAACTTTGGCGCAGTTTTGTCAACTGTTGGTTGATCCATTAAAATACCTATCATAAACGAAAATAACTTGGGCTTTTTTCTTGCTAAGTAAACCCATTGTCCATTTAAAAACTTTGCATACAAATAAATAACAAGTCCATTTAAATATATCTTCCGCCAGGCTGGGTCATCATGCCTGGGGGCCGCAGTCCAACTGTACACACGACTACAGATCAAGCTATACATTTCCAATATAAGCTGACCTCTCATTGTACGGAAATCCTATACAATGCGAGATCAGGATCATCTTATACTGGAAATGTATAGCTTGATGTGTTGCCGTGTGTACATGTCGGACAGTTGTATATTTGCAGATCACCGCGAAAGCTTCATGCAGGATGTTAGGGCGCCATCTATCTATCGGCGTGCGAACTTTATTATGTAGGTGGTCACTACATTACTATACATAATAATCATCATATGAACAGTAGCACGAATACAGACGTTCACACTCGAATGGATAGATGGCGCCACAATATCCTACATCGCGCTAACGAAATTCCTACAAAAATCTGCTTAGGTAAGCCCTGGTATATATAACCAGGGCTTACCAAACTGTGCGTCGCGACGCCCTGGGGCGTCGCGGTATCATCCCAGGGGCGTCGTGAGGCGATTTAAATAGGTTGGCTGTCTGTGTCAACGCGACCGAGTCGAGTGAGCGCCATGCGCATTGTGGTGCGGGCGGGAGCAGGCGGCCAGTGCTTTTTCTTTTTCAAAAATGTTGATGCTAATTGGAGTTTTTCTGACAAATTGTTACTAGGCTAGAACTACAACTGGTAGGTAAATGGCAAGGCCAGGGCATCGCAAAAACATGGCAACTTCCCAAGGGTGTCACAGTTAAAATAAGTTTGGGAAGCTCTCCTATACAGGGTGTTGTTTTGGTCGGCGACAAGCGACACAGGAGCGGTAGTACAAAATATATATTCCATTAAATACTGTAAATATGTTGAGAAATACCTTATTCAATTTGAAATAAAATTACCGCAAAGTATGGTCACTAGCCACGTGCACTGACTAGAGCTAGGCACAAGCCGCCATCGCCCCATCCCTTTACTCCCTCGTACTCCCATTGAGTATTATGTCTACACTTTAGCTTATTACATGATTTTCAAATTTTTTATTTTTTTATTTTTATTATTAAAAAAAAAAGTATTTTTTTTATTTTTTTTTAGCACCAGTATCAGTTGTATTATCGACCCTGAGTCGCTCGGCGCTGACCAAAACAACGGCCTGTATACAAGTGTCCAACATGTACGAGGTATATGATACTAACTTGTCAGTAATATCGGCTAGTAGCCGTTCGGGCACGGAGTCGGCGAGCGCCAGCAGCTGCGCCAGCGGCACCGGCGCCGCGTACACGCGCTCCTCCACGCACGTCAGCTCTGCGTTACTGTACGCCGTTGATACGTGGATGAACGCCTAACAGATACAGTTACTAAATTAAGAAGAAAGCTCATTGATAAGCAAGATGTGTAAAATATGAGAATGAATAGATCAGGAATGGTGATTAATTGACTTTAAATTTTAGAGAAACTTACAATAAACATTATGGTAAGTAACTATGGTAATATTACTTATTTATAAACAAAAATCTACAATTGCCTATAATTCGAATGTAAGGTGACAACCAACAGGTACCTCCAATTAAAATAATAGCTAGCACAAATGTAAGAATCAAGGTATATAAATAAACTAGATTCAGTATAGGAAAAGAAGAAAGGTTGATTGACAGCACAAATTAAACAGAACACAAAAGACCAAGAATCATAGGTAGAATAAGATTGAAACAAAAATAAAATACTAAAGGTAACAAATACAGTAACGACTAAAAAAGCAACTCACCGCAATATTAGGCAGTCGATCACAGATGTCCATGAGTCTAATGACAGATCGCACGTTCTGGTCCACAGCTTTTCCTAAAGCTTCATCGAATTTGAGGGTGGCAGCTGAGTGGAATACTATTGATACCTGTGGAACAAAATGTTTGTCATGAAATGTTGCTTTGGACGCGAGGTAGGCATCTCGACTGAACAAGTAACACCTTACAGAATAATGCAGCTAAATAATTTAATTTTGTGTTCCTGCGCATGAGTAAGGTCGCCAGATCTCATCGGGGTGTAAGGAACGACCTTGCAAATATTTCTTCACACTCAAAAAGAGTTTAAAGAGGTGTTGAGAGGAGTCGCTGTGCCGGGAACCTCCAAAATGTGATACTACTTGACTGATCCCGGTTACTACACTACCAGCATAGCGCCTTCTCCTGAAGCAAAACTCAACTTTAAATTAATATTATTTGACTGTAAGGTGGAGATTGGCCGCCCAGATGGGCGGCTTCGAATTTTGAGCGCTAGCACTATTATGGTCTACCTTAATATTTTTTTGTCTTCGTTATAAAAATACCGAGGATGTCCACTAATTAACATAGGCCCATGAATTTCAAAAACGAACATTATTCGGCAGCTTACATCCAACCATGCTTAGCAACTGACTACGACAATGGCTCCTACATCATGTCCAACTGGTGGAAGGCATAAACGAACCTCTCTAAGCTGCATGAGTGACTCGGCGCTGACACCAAGGTCTGGCAGCGCGGTGTCTCCGGGCACGATGCACAGCTTGTCCAACTGCGCGGGATTCTGGGTCCGCACCACGTCGAACACCTGCACACACATACATTATTTTTAATCTATTTGCCGCATCAGGAATTCAGGACCTAAAGAATAAACGGTGACTCGAAGACGCAAAGTCATTTGACTTTGCGTCTTCGAGTCACCGTTATTATCAATACTTGGGGTATTGACAGTATTTTACCTTTACAAAGCCTGGAAGGCCACCGCCAAAATCGAGACTTAATGGCAGCAAAGTTCCTATAAGGTCTTATGAATGTCAAAGCTACTGAAATTACCACGAGTTCAAACATTCTTCAACTGCGAAGAACTGGCTCGGTCATGGTCTCAATCATCATTACCTGTGACTGTTTGAGCTGCAGGAGTCGCTTCTCCGGCGACACATCCTTCTTGTAGCGCATGAGCAGGTACAGCCGCCCGATGTCTGGACATGTCGATAGCAGCCGCTCTACCAGCACCTGCAGGGGAATGATATAGTACTTATAGCTCATCTTGCAGCCAAATAACATTACTCTGGTTGTGAAGAGATTTTGCAGTCGGCAAAGCACCAGAACTTGTACTATTAGAACTAAATAACTGATTTACTACATAAATCCTACATAGATTCATGTTGTGAATTAAGTGCTATGGGATTAGCCTAAATATTTGTCCATGTTGGGTGGGAATTTAACTCATGGCCCGTAGCGAAACAATCAGAGTATCTAACTTCCAAGCCAACTACAACAAAAAAAAGAGGAAATAATACTTATAACTAAACACAATAAAACAAAACACTAAAGTAAATCTTCGCCTCCAAGTGCTCAATCCAAACATAGTGTTCATCACATATTGCAGCAATTATTTATAATAACAACAATTTTGTTATGAATTATGCAATTTTCAATACAAAAGTATGCCTGGATGGATCTCTTGGCCAGAATGCAGGCGTATCGAATACTTCGGTCGGAGAATCAGCATTGCCATCCAAAGTGGCAGTATATTCTTTTACCTATAATTTCAATATGAATTATCAAGCTTCAAACTGTCAATTTTAGCTGCATATTGTTACAGCCTGTACTTGTAATGGTGTGTTTAGCTCCAGACACAGCGTTTGCGAGCTCGCGCAAACATTTTCATCCAAACAGTCGCGCGGCAGATTTATGTCCTGTGCGATGTGTCTGGACACACCCTTATTAAAACAACACTTAGCTTTAAATATTAGCTTGTGAACAAATTTTTTGTTTTCTTTATATGTATGTTTTGTTGGCTGTAGTACTTATAAATAAAGATATACAAGTTGAACATAATGATGATATAGATGATGATGCTCACCTTGCCCATGAAGCCAGTGGCGCCGGTGATGAAGATAGAGCGTCCCGCGTAGAACCGCGGGATGAGCGGCTCCGCGGGGCTCGGGGAGACGGGACGTGGCACCATGCTCTATTGTAGGTTGTAGTGTAGCTGCTGAAGTAAACATGGGAATAAACATTAGTTACTGCGCAAGCTCTCATAGCTAACATATATTTAGTGCAATGAAAGACCCCCTGAGGATGTGTCTGAGAACGTCAAAATTTATGTAGTGGTTTTCGAGTTATAATCTAACGGAGAGACTGATAGTTTTTAATATGTAGGAAAGGGATAAGCATAGGCGCAGGTTAGGATATTTTTACTAAACACAAAGATTATGACACTATCCATGTCTTTATTTCATTTAAACCACTTATTTATTTATTTATTTATTTATTTATTCAGAACAAAAACACATTATACAATAAAAATATAAAACGATAACAACTGCAGTAGTTAAAAACTGTGTCGCAGCTATTAACGCCCACCTCAGAGCAACAATATTAAATCAGAGGTTCCGAATTATAAACGTAACAAATTAATAATTATAATTATAGTAATGCATGACATACAATAACATGTTGAAGACATATTTTTTATTTGAAACCACATTAAAAAAGACTAAAGAATATAAATATATATATATATATATATACATATTTATTATATTAAGTAATAACATTCATTAAATTTGTGTATGCGTGTGTGAGTTGGGGTGTGTGTGTTGGGGTGTGGGGGGGTGTATATGTGTGTGTGTTTTTATGTTTTAGTACTTAATTATGTTTTCAGTCTCTTCATAAGTTAGGCTAAGCAGCCAGTTTGTGAGTTGCATTTTACATTCCCGGAGTGTTAACGGGTGTATTTTTATTTTCTTATTGATGCTGTTGTACAGGTATGGACTAAGGTAATGGAAGTGTTTCCCAGCAAATGCAGTTTTCCCAGTAATTATTTTGCAAACTCTATCAGACCTGCGTCTACATTTATTTTGTAAAGGTGAATTAAACGGGAGCATAGAATGTTTCTTAAGCATACTATTAAGTATATATAATTTACGAATTATATATACTTAATTTACGAATTTATTTATGTTACTTATCTATAATATTATATAAAGATTTGTTAATTTACGAACAGTGAGTAACTTACACTGAGAATATAGTTCGTTTGTAGGGAAAAGTATAGGTCTTGATGTCATAACCTTCAAGACACACCTTTGGGTTCGCTCCAAACGAAGGAAGAGGGACTTAGTGGTACCACCCCAGGCGGTGATGCAGTAAGTTATGATAGACTGGAATAGTGCATAGTATATAGTTTTTAATGTCTGAAAACTGGCAATTGATCTTAGAGTTCTAAAAACGAAAATCAACTTTCTTACTCGAGAGATCAGAGATTCAATGTGTGCCTTCCAACAGAGATTACTATCTATTAGAACACCCAGATATTTTACAGTTTCTGTACGGGAAATCTGACCACATCCGCATAGCCCATTCATGACAAACTTACAATCATGTGCAAAGATAGTAAATGATGGAGGAGGCACAGATGCCGCTCTCATGCCAAAAGTAATGAAGCTAGTCTTTTCTTTATTTAATGTGAGTAGGTTATTTGATAGCCATTTCAAAACAAAATTGAGAGCAACCTCTGCGTTATTATGTGCCTCCTCCCAGCACTCACCCTGCACCAGTAATGCTGTATCATCGGCGTAGGCTATAATTCTGCAGTTAGGCAGCGATAATCCACACAAATCGTTGATGTAGGTAAGAACTAGGGTAGGCCCTAACACACTTCCCTGCGGGACGCCAAAACTTAGGTATTCCTCATGACTGATAAAGTTTTCAATAGAAACGCATTGAGTCCGGTCACTCAAGTAACTCTCAAAAATTTGCAGCGCAATACCTCTAACCCCTTATGAAAATAACAAAGTACTTACTCCAATAAATTTGAAATGAAAACACTACATTATTGGAATTAACTAAACATCTAATAACTAACGATAATAAATTACGGAGTTCCTCAGGGTACTATCTTTGACCTGCACTTTTTCTTATTCATGTTGTAGATTTCCTATTAATGTGCGAGAAGTCATGGACTAATAATACTTATAATGAAAATGAACAATGTTCACGTGTTGACAATATTAGCTATTATTGTTATTGTAGTTATTTACGAAAACTTCAAGTGCATCCGGCATCGTACGTACTTCTTTATTTACATCCATATTTGCATACATACGCATTGAATTTGACACTTTTTATCATATACGTACAGTTCTAATGGTCAAGTTAATAACGTTAAATTGTTTTGTTTGACAATGACATTAAGGTGGTCAATAAATAAATGAATGTGAGATTTGGATAACTGAACCGGACAGGTCTTTAACCTGGTAAAATAGGACACACTCTGTTTGGTTATATCAAGATTTTACCTACTGGTGACAGAACAATACAACCCGACATCATAGCGCAGCGTCAGAGTTCGGTCGGCGGAACGCCCTGACGCGACGTCATATTGACCGAACCTTAAAACTTCTAGTTATATCTTAAGAGAGGTAGAGCATACAGATTTTTCGCTCAAAGAACAGCCTGAATGGGGTAGTACCTCCACCATACAGAATACCACAGTCAAATAACGTTCCTGCGCGTGAGTTAGGTCGCCAAGCTCATCGGGGAGGGGGAAAGGTCTGCGCGTGTGCGATGCCCCGGGTGTTGCAACAAACAGACAAACATTGTTTATAGATGAAAAATAACAATTCCGTTAGACAAGCATGTATAGTGTAAATAATACTATGTTTACCCCTCGACTTCACTTGACATCCTCAATTCCTCATAGCTAGAACAAATAAACTAACAAGCAATGCCAAATGTTGCGTGCTTATTGTGCTTGTCAATATTAATGTGTTTAGCAAATAGTATGTGCGTCATAATATGAAGCTGGTTCATAACTTCAAAGTGCACATAAATAAATAAATATCCTGGGACATCCATTCGGATGTCCCAGGATAATTTGCGTATTCGAAATCGCGACTTGGTGTGAGCTTACCCTAATGTAACAAAATTAATGTTATGCGCCTACTATTCATTTCATAGCAAAATTAAGTTACAGAACCACAAAATTTAAGTTTGTTATTATTATTGTATGGAACCTCCTTACGCGTGGCCGACTCGCACTTAGCAGGTTTTATTATCAGAAACCTTCCCCTGCGCACTCACCAAAGTTTGGGAATCAGATGAATGTTCGGCAACGCGCGAGCGATATGCGCCCTTGTGTTGCAAGCTTTCATAAGCTACGGTAACCGCTTACCATCAGGCGGGCCGTATGTTTGTTTGCTACCTTAGAGGTATAAAACAAATGATAGAGGAACGCATAGGTACCTACGTTACAAACATATGCATTATGCAAGAAGTATAAAGCTCGTGGAAAGCGCGTGCGGATTCCACACTCGCCAAACATATGATTTTTTACGCATATGTTAATAGATATTGAAATGTACCAACTTTTTTTTCGTTTGTACCTCAAGGGGTTCGGAGATACGGGGGGTTGAAAAATGCTCAGAACCCCACTTGAAGATATTGTTTTTTTTGTTAATGCATACGTTTTTATGTATCTCCTATATATATATCTATCCTATATATATATCTCCCCCCATATCTCCGAAACCCTTGAGGTACAAACGAAACAAAAGTTGGTACAAACAGGTACATACGGAGTACTAACATATGCAAAAAAAAAAACTGTAACGTTGCACTTGCAAGTTACATAAATAAATATAAGTATAGTTAGAAAACCTTTAATAAAACTTAATTACACTTAAATTAAAATAATATTTACAACTTATTCTAAAACATAATTAAATATAACCTATTAAACTAATAAAACCTAAAAATCTAAATACTTAATAAATATTATTGTACGGAATCTACAAGTACGTATTAATGATGATGGTTCCCGCACCTACGCATCCCTAACAAATCTAACGGGTTTGCGAGCTGCGCCGGCGCGGCGGCCAACGCCCAGTCGTTCAGTTCGAGAATTCTCCACGGCCAGTGCGCTTTGAGACTTCACAGGTGACGGCTGCGTCACTTGCTTCGAATTTTGTATCTAGTTTAATATCACGTGGAATCCCGCTAGGGTAAGTTCCCATGTATTATCTATCTGATTCTCCATTGTAAGGTGTTCTAGCTTTCTATCTTTCCTATCCATGCTAGCGCTGCTTCCTTTTTATTGTTTGTCAGGGACACTGTAACCTAGATTCAAACCTACCTACACAGTTGCGCAGCAAACGCTTTAGCCTTTTTGTTTCTGGCCTTCCAGGATTTACGTCTACATTTACGCCTACCTTGCATCTACCTATGCAGCTTGATAACTAGCTGTGGAACGCTGAGGGACCTACCTCCTGTACTGCCTGCCTGGACTACCTACTCCCGCTGACATCCTGGGAGCTGGACCAGACCGAAGCGAAAACTGAAGCTGCTACTTCTACCTTAGTTCAGGCCAGTGTTCCCCCTGTTAAAAACTGTACCCCCTGTGAAATCTGGACGTGAGGCGGCCACAGAATTTTAGGCAATTAAATGTTTCATTGGACTAATTTCCATTGTTTCATTTAATCGAACCCTACCTACCTATCTGTTGGCGTCCCCCTAAGGGACTTGCCACAGTGGCGCTCTTTACGTGTGTTTCTAGTGGCCTATTCACGTCTAGATTATTCCAGAAGTCAGCAGCTAGTACAATCATCTATCTACCTACATATTGTACTGTGAACGTGAAGGTGACATTGCAGAATAGCGAACTGGTACGTACTATCTTATTTTATTTTTTTATGTGACCGCTTACCCTGATTTTTTCTTTTCTCATTTTTCATTACCTATCATTGTTAACTGCTACGTATTAGTATCTTCCTACTAATTGTGTTAATGATTGAGTAATTTTGTTATATAGTAACTATTTGAATATTCTAAACCGTTATTATTAGTACCTACCTACTGATAATAATTAATATATGCTAAAACTAAATTGTAAAATTAAATCTATTGTTTGTTATACGTAACAGTTCGCATACCTAAATTCATTCATTTCATACCTTTTCGTTTCTTTCATCTTTTCGTTTTCATTTCATTTTCATTCATTCAAAAAAAAAAAAAAAAAAAACATTTCAATTTTAATTTTATTTGCTTTGACCATCACCTAATCGTAGATAAGCTTATTTTCTCATCTTGTAAAGAACACCAATCATTCATTTCTCATTATATTCATTAACTACTTAAGTAAATCGTCTAGTTAATCATGGGAACTCATACTATTAAATTCTTTTTGCTAAACAAAAACGAATTAACCTACGAAGTACTCATTAGAGGCGAGGAACCTGCATCAACCGTACTTGGATTACGTAAACAAATAAATAAATTAACACCGCTTATACCTACTTCTGATATTTGTGAATCTGGAATCGATCCGGATATTGATATTTCTGGCGTTAGCACTTCCTTAAGTGAATTTACATCGCGAGTTAAATCGTTAGAGGAGAAGTACGATTCAAATCTCTTTGAACGCACTAGAGCGTTGGGTAATCATCTATATCACCGTCTAAAAAGAATAGATTGCACGGACTCTAAACATTTAGAAAGAGTGAGGGCTTTGTCGAAAAATGTTACGAACTTGATTAATAAATTTTTTACTATTAATAAATCGGCTAATCCGATTCCTAGCTGTGAGCCTGTTGTAGACGTTGAACAGACATCGTCGTCGCTAGACTCTGTACAAAACGTAACGATACATTGTGACCGCTCGCATTTAAATGATATACAAAAAATAAAATTTAACGGCAAAACGTGTGTACATGCATTTGTCCAGAGAGTGAACGAGTGTAGTACTGCTAGAAACATATCGCCTTCTAAATTAATGAACTATGCTACGGAAATATTCACGGACGATGCGTTACATTGGTTTCGTAGTATTAAAGACAGTGTTACTACTTGGGATGAGTTAATTTCTTTACTGATTGAGGATTTTAGTCATTTTGATTTCGACTACCGGCTATTGTCTGAGATACGAAACAGAACACAGGGTGATTCTGAAAATATTACTATATATTTTGCTAAAATGTCTGAATTATTTTCCAGGCTAACTAAAAAGATTTCTGAACAAGAGAAATTAGACATCTTAATGCACAATATTAGACCGTGTTACTCTAGCGTACTAGCTTCTAATTCTTCAACTATCAATTCTATCGATAATTTAAGAACCATTTGTAAGAACTTTGAAAAAATTCAGTCTTTGACTTCTCAATTTAAAGAACCTCCTAGAGTGTCTACTGATACGTTAGCTCCTGATCTAGCATTTTCAAAAACGTCTGAACCTAGTACTAGCAGATCTAATACATATAATCAAAATAGATACAATAGTTACAATTCTAATAAATCTAATAGTAATTGTTACAACAAGAAATATAACTATAAAAATCAACCAACAAATAATACTAATTATTCAGGTGTAGCTGCTATTGCTTCTTCTAATTCTAATACTAAAAATGTTTTCTGCCCTCGCTGCCGTAACTCTGAACACTCTTTGAAGCAATGTAAAGCTGATAGGTTCCCCATTTGCTTTAAATGTGGAACAATGAATGTCACTTACCCTGAATGTCCTAAATGTAAATCTCAATCTAATTCAAAAAAACTAGCTACTGAAGATTGCTGTAATATAAATGAGGTAAAAAACTTAACTAAAACTATTGATTCTACTAAAACTAAAAATTTTGATGAAAAGGATTGGAAAGCCTGGCTTTCAACTATTAAAATTTTCTTTTCTAGTTATTTCATTACAACAATCTTCGATAAAAAACCTATTGATGATGTTCGTCCTTACGCGGCTATCCAAGTAGGCGACAAAAACCTCTGCGGTTTACTCGATTCTGGTTCTACAGTAACTATTCTAGGTAATAATGCTCATCTAAATTTAATTTCACTAGGTCATACAGTCATTAATAACGATGTTGTGAGAACTTTTACTGCTGCTGGTGGACAAAGTATGGTTTCTATAGGATACATTAATCTTCCAGTTACTTTTGAAAACCAATTTCACTTACTAAAAGCATACGTTGTTCCGACTGTTAAATCAAATTTAATTCTAGGCATTGATTTTTGGACAAAATTTAATCTATTTCCTAAATTTTCAAATTCTATATCTCTGCACGATGCTACTAGTTATGATGGTGATGTGACTACTGTAACTGATGCTAAAAGTATACTACAGTCCTATAATGAACTAACTGAATGTCAGCGAGTTACTGCTGATAACATTATAGAACAGTTTAAAAATATCTCAACTGAAAAACGTGGTTTAGGTAGAACTAACTTAGTATCACATACTATTGATACTGGCGATGCCTTACCTATTCGGCAAAGATACTATCGCGTTTCGCCTGAAAAACAACGTATCTTATCTGAACAACTAGACGAGATGCTGTCGCTGGGTGTCGTTGAGGAATGTGAGAGTCCATGGTCTTCACCTGTATTATTAACTCCTAAGAAGGATGGCAAGCTCAGATTCTGTCTAGACAGTCGTAAGCTAAATTCTGTTACGAAAAAAGACGCATATAAATTACCTTATATTTCAGAAATTCTAGATAACCTAAAAAATGCTAAATACCTAAGTAGCATAGACCTATCTAAGGCCTACTGGCAAGTGCCTATTTCTGAGAATGATCGGAATAAAACTGCATTCTATATTCCTCATCGTGGCACCTTTAGATTTGTGACTATGCCCTTCGGATTGACAAATTCTCCCGCTACTCAACAAAGACTTGTTGATACTCTTTTCTATGGGCCTGAATTTGAAAACTCAGTCTTTGTATACATCGATGATATCGTCATATGCTCGGCTCAATTCGAAAATCACATTTCCCTGCTTTTAAAAGTAATTAAGAAACTAACAATGGCTAATCTGACTATTAACTACGAAAAATCCGTATTTTTCCGTACGGAACTTAAATATCTAGGCTATGTTGTTGATTCTAAAGGTCTTCACGTCGATCCTAATAAAATTGACACCATTTTAAATTACCCTACTCCTACAAATAAAAAAGAAGTAAAAAGATTTCTAGGAATTGCTTCTTGGTACCGTAAATTTGTCCCTAAATTTAGCTCTATTGCTGGTCCTTTGAATAAGCTAACTTCTACTAATAAAAAATCTAATCCTTTTCTTTGGACTACTGAAGCTGAGGAGTCTTTCACTAAACTCAAAGAACTTCTTGTATCTGCCCCAATCCTATCATGCCCTAACTTTGACCTACCGTTCGAAGTACACACTGACGCTAGTGACTATGGTGTTGGAGGATTACTAACGCAGACTATTGACGGAGTTGAACATCCTATCGCCTACACTAGTAGAACCTTGACAGGTCCAGAGAAAAACTATAGCATCACTGAGAGAGAGGCTCTTGCTGTCTTGGTGGCTTTGGAACACTGGAGATGCTATCTCGATAATGGTACTAAGTTTACTGTCTATACAGACCATTCAGCACTCAAGTGGTTTCTTAATCTAAATAACCCTACTGGACGCTTAGCTAGATGGGGTGTTCGTCTATCTGCATTTAACTTTGAAATGAAACACCGTCGAGGTGTTGATAATATTATACCGGATGCTTTGTCTCGCGTTTGCCAAATTTCAGCCATTGATAATAATCTAAACACTACATTAACTACAAATGATCAATGGTATCTAAACATATACAATGGTTCTCAAAATTCTCCTACCTCTTTTCCAAACTACTTAGTCAAGAATAATCGTTTATTTCGCTTCATGAAAACTCATCATCCTCTAAATAAAGAGTTCGAGTGGAAAGAAGTTGTTCCTGCAGAATATAGAACAAAAATTATATCTGAAAACCATTCTGAACCAACCGCTGGTCATTTTGGTATTTTTAAAACTTATAAGCGCATCAGTCTTAGGTACTACTGGCCTGGTATGCACGCTAACGTAGTAACAGCTGTAACATCCTGTGATACCTGTATATCACATAAACACCAAAACCACGCTGCCTTAGGTGAAATGGGTCGGCCCAAACACTGTTCGAGACCTTTTCAAACTATAAGCATAGATTTAGTAGGACCTCTACCGCCTACTAGAAAACCAAACTGCTACATCTTAGTCGTGACTTGTTGTTTTAGTAAGTATTGCTTATTATTTCCAATCAAGCGCGCGACTGCAGAAATTGTTACTAAGATCTTAGAAGAACAAGTATTTCTAATACATGGCATTCCTTCTACTGTGATACTTGATAACGGTAAACAATTTATAAGTGCTACGTTAAAACAGATGTTTGAAAAATATAAAGTACCTAAATTACACTTCACTCCTAAGTATTCACCTCATGTTAATACAGTTGAACGCTACAATAAGACTGTTATGACTGCTATCTCCACATTTATTTCTAACGATCAACGTATTTGGGATCAACTTGTACCAAAAATCCAATTCGCTGTGAATAGTTCTGTAAACGAGGTAACAGGCTACACTCCTTCCTTTCTAGTGTACGGGCGTGAATTAGTTACTTGTGGTTCACATTATATCGATACTGAGAACGATAACGACGTCATCTTTCAACCTCGAGATTCCTACGCTGAGAATATTGGTGTGCTTTCTAGTATCTTTAATAAAGTACAATCACTACTACTACAGGCTCATAGTAGGAATTGTCAACAATATAATTTACGCAGAAGACCTGCTGAATTTAATATTGGTGACGTTATCTGGAAAAGGACTTTTTATCAAAGTGATAAAGACAAGTATTTTAATAAAAAATTAGCTCCTAAATTCATAAAATGTAAAATCATTGATAAAAAGTCTCCTCTGGTCTATGAATTAGCAGATATGTCTGGAAAACTACTAGGTTCCTGGCATATCAAAGATATGAAACTTATTAACTATAAAGAATAAAATAAAACCTATATACTAGCCTTAAAATTAGATTAAAACTATTACCTAAACTGTAGTGTACTAAAGAAACATAAGTATTTTAGTACACCTAACTTATTGTTTGAGTATAACTTAAAATTTACTAATTATACTCTGTTTGTAAGGATCTCAAGTCATTAATAGTAAGATTTGATGATGTTATGAAAGAAGATGGTATGATGCGTGAAGTATAGAATGTAGTCTGTGAGTAATGATAAGTTTAGTATGAAATAATAGGTAGTAGTCGGATTTTGCAGTCTAGTATGCAAAATCCTTCGTTTTTTGGCGGGGTACTGTAACGTTGCACTTGCAAGTTACATAAATAAATATAAGTATAGTTAGAAAACCTTTAATAAAACTTAATTACACTTAAATTAAAATAATATTTACAACTTATTCTAAAACATAATTAAATATAACCTATTAAACTAATAAAACCTAAAAATCTAAATACTTAATAAATATTATTGTACGGAATCTACAAGTACGTATTAATGATGATGGTTCCCGCACCTACGCATCCCTAACAAATCTAACGGGTTTGCGAGCTGCGCCGGCGCGGCGGCCAACGCCCAGTCGTTCAGTTCGAGAATTCTCCACGGCCAGTGCGCTTTGAGACTTCACAGGTGACGGCTGCGTCACTTGCTTCGAATTTTGTATCTAGTTTAATATCACGTGGAATCCCGCTAGGGTAAGTTCCCATGTATTATCTATCTGATTCTCCATTGTAAGGTGTTCTAGCTTTCTATCTTTCCTATCCATGCTAGCGCTGCTTCCTTTTTATTGTTTGTCAGGGACACTGTAACCTAGATTCAAACCTACCTACACAGTTGCGCAGCAAACGCTTTAGCCTTTTTGTTTCTGGCCTTCCAGGATTTACGTCTACATTTACGCCTACCTTGCATCTACCTATGCAGCTTGATAACTAGCTGTGGAACGCTGAGGGACCTACCTCCTGTACTGCCTGCCTGGACTACCTACTCCCGCTGACATCCTGGGAGCTGGACCAGACCGAAGCGAAAACTGAAGCTGCTACTTCTACCTTAGTTCAGGCCAGTGTTCCCCCTGTTAAAAACTGTACCCCCTGTGAAATCTGGACGTGAGGCGGCCACAGAATTTTAGGCAATTAAATGTTTCATTGGACTAATTTCCATTGTTTCATTTAATCGAACCCTACCTACCTATCTGTTGGCGTCCCCCTAAGGGACTTGCCACAAAACGATATCTTCATATCAGGTTCTGAGCATTTTTCAACCCCCCGTATCTCCGAACCCCTTGAGGTACAAACGAAAAAAAAGTTGGTACAAACAGGTACATACGGAGTACTAACATATGCAAAAATAAAATTAACGATATCTTCAAGTCGGGTTCTGAGCATTTTTCAACCCCCGTTATCTCCAAACCCCTTGAGGTACAAACGAAAAAAAAGTTGGTACAAACAGGTACATACGGAGTACTAACATATGCAAATAAAAAATTTACAATATCTTCAAGTCGGGTTCCAGGTTCACACAGGTCCAACAGTCTCCTTTGCGCCTGTCAATCAAATCGGTTCCCCCATAGCAATCGGTGAGTTGTGTTTGAAACAAAATCGTGTCGACGCGCACTCCACGGGCTTTATACTTCTTGGCATTATGGCTGCAGGCTGTATATTCTAAACTAAGTACTTTATGAACATCAATAAGTCTCTTTTCAAGAGTAGTGAACCCACTCCACGTTACTAGTCAAACTTTACTTACCGTGTTGTTTACGAACACTAAAGATCATTTTACCATGGCACCATTACTTCGCAACTTGCATAAGAACCTAGCCTACCTGCCATATGATTTTGAACTTTAAAGCAAGTTTGTTGACAAGAAACAATAAGCATAAATATTGCACAAACGTATTTGCCATGATGTCGTCACGCTGCGAGGTATGAT
This sequence comes from Polyploca ridens, assembly GCA_951394255.1. Lineage (NCBI taxonomy): Eukaryota > Metazoa > Arthropoda > Insecta > Lepidoptera > Drepanidae > Polyploca > Polyploca ridens. The sequence goes on from OX596243.1 coordinate 17,118,802, forward strand.
GCACGATAAATATTTGCTTGAGAAATATGACTTGGTATGTTCCATGGATTATGTATGATGCCTTGGAACATACCAATTAATAAATGAAACCACGTAAAGTAATCATAAATACACTCGAGAGCAATGAATACGGGTCACTAAAAGAAACCTATAAATCTCGCAAACTAAGAATGCTAGCTTAATTAAATAAATTGTGTTAATAGACAATATAATAACCCTTAAATGAAAGTAATAAAATTTATGAGTCACTACATTTTATTTACTAAAAATTACATAAAGAAAAAAAACTGCTTATCTCACCTTAAAACAAAAATTGGAAACATGAAATTTTTAAACAACATTACGATTTTCTTGAATTTTAATACTTTGTATTGCCTCCTCGTGCTTCCATTACTGCGTTTACGCGATGTAGCTGTAAGAGTCCAAAATGTCCATTTGGACTGCGGTCCCCAGACACTATGACCAAGCCTGGCGGAAATTCTTCTCTTTTAAATGGAGGTGTCATCCACCTTTCACCTCCATAATAGGTTTTAGGATATATGAAAATCTAGATCTATAAGCGCACTAATAGACAAACAGACAGAAGAATTAACATTCTATAATAGGTATAAGGATATAAATGAAATAGTCCCAGGAAATACTGTACATAATTTATAGTTTTTCAAATCAATTACAATTATTGTTGAATCATGATTATTATTATTGTATTGTACATAATAACAATAATGCATTTGTAATAATGTAAATCATTAACTTTTGATCGATCGTATAATCAAGCCTTTAACGTGCTTTAACTGCCAAAGCAATGGGGAAGTAGGTACCAACAAGACGATATCGCCTCGCGCGCAGAATGAGAGTTCGGCCCGATTTTCCAATAGCTAGATAGGTACCTACTTAACCCCCAGATAATCTTTTCATTTGAGTGTATATAAAAACTGTTCTAATTTACATTCAGCCAGATACTGCTTATACTTAGGTACAGTAGTACCCAATTGATATGGCTTACCGATGTACCTGCGCAGAAAATACATTTTCAACACGCGGGAAATGTTATTGGTCGGCAGCTGCCGCCATATTAGCGCGCGCCTTGCGGAGGGGCGTGACTTGCGACTGAGACGGAACTAACAGCTGCAGTGTATTATGAACCTTATAGTAGTGATCTAAGGTTGATTATAAGTTTTAAACATTCTTTCGATAATCTTCGGGGCCATACTTTCTTTTCTGTGCGAACGAAGATTCACGACGCGCCTTATTAGTTGGGTAATACTGTATATGCTTAGGTACCATTTAAAAACAAGCTCCCGCTGGATGGTGTCGCGGTTACCGCGCTGAGCTAGTTGTCTGTACTACATACTATTATATACATATTATATATGAATATTATCAAATTGCTATTCAAAAAAAAATTATCTTCTTCATTGTGTAATAATTCAATGTTCTTCATGTTCAATTTCGATCAACATTTCACACTTAATATCAAAATTCAGGTATGTAACTCATTCCGCTTATGGGCTAGAGACCACCATACGGACTGGCAAACAGAAAGACAGACAGACACACAGCCGAGTGACAGCAATAAGGAGCTATTTTGCTCTTTAGTTTGTACTCTGACATCAACGTTTCCAAATGACTGACTTTCGGTGTCTCTTGAACTATAAAATAAATAGTTTGTTAAGTAAATACCTACGCTTATACAGGCACGTGTTTCGTATGTAAATACGCGATGATTTGATTCTTTCGTGATTTCAGAATTGGTCCCAAAGGATAAATTGTTTGTATCGTTGAGTACCTACTTCCACCTTTAAATGGCCGTACAGGCGAATTTCAAATAATCCTGTACAATTATTGCTAGCCGAGAGCCGAGAATGACATATCACCTCATCTTACTGAAATTATTTAAGCATTTGGATGTTTGTGATAAAGCATAAGTACAGGGCCGTCTTAGCGCATGCTGGGGCCTTGAGGCACTGGCCCCCTGTGATGGTAAATACGGAACTGCATAAATGTCTAAATGACCTTCGGCGAGACATAGCACTAGATAGATACTTATATGGAATACTATATTTAATACCTATACTTTTTATCTCGGAAAAACGGGTTGCGGAAATCTAGTTGGACCATAGATCTCGATGAGTAGGACATATTTTAACCCGGAACCCTGATGAGAACACCGAGCATAGGTACTTGGTGGCAGATATGTTGATGTTATGTGCACGGCACGGGTCATCGCCACTCGTTACGTACATGTGACTTCACGTGATTTTAGCAAATACGAATATATCGAAGATCAAATATTTGGTGAGCTCTAACAGACTTCAATAGAACTATAATGGAACGAATAATAAAGTTTGTACGTAAAGAGAACGGTTCTATGTCGCCAACAGGTGAAGGTTGATATAAATCAAAATCAAAAAGTCATTTATTCAGTTTAGGCCCTGATACAGTGGCGTAACAATAGGGTGGCAGGGCTGGCAAAATGCCACGGGCCCCCAACCCAAGAGGGCCCCGGTCCAAGAGGCCGCGACCTCAAAAATGTTTTTTACATTGTACCTGAGTTACAGACCTCACGATGTTGTTCCTTCACCGAAAAGCTAGCAATTAGATGATGAATGCATTGAGATATTATGTTCTATGGATATGGATGTGAAGTCTCCAATACGCATTGGGCTAGCGTGGGGACTACAGACGATTCCCTCTCGCCTAAGAGAGGAGGCTTAGGGCCATTAGTGGGACATATACAACGTGTAATTGAGTACGTTAAAAATCTCGAAGTTTATTAAAATTAAACTGAGTACAACGTGACGATTTTTACTGATAGGGCCCCATCAAAAGAATTTTCCACGGGCCCCAGATGGTATAGTTACGCCACTACCCTGATAAGGCACGTATGAACGTTAATTTGTTACATACAGTTGAATTTACCACCGGTTCGAAATACACTTAAACTGAGAAGCCTCCGGCAAGGTTTTTTTTTGGTTGTGGAAGATCTTTTAAAATGATAGCATAATAATTCAATGGTTGATATATGAAAAGGGCCGGTAGAGCGATTCCTCTCATACCTCTTCAAGAAGGGTGTTAATAAAGGGTCGGCAATGCGTAAGTGGACGCCGTGTTGTCGTATAGGCAATGGTAACCACGCCACCATCAGGCAGGTCGAGTGTTTATCCAGTAACTTGTTTATAGATATGAAAAAAGTAGTTTTTTTATACTACTATAGTTACTGTAGCATATGGATGAATGGACGCTTGCCAGGGGTATCATTCGCGCGTTGTCACCCTGCAAAAATCTCTATACACACTTCTTGAAGAACCCCATGCATTAGTCTGTTAAGAAATTAAACGAAACGGTCGGCAAAGTTAAGCTACCACTGTCGTGGTCGGTACGATGGGGGACCGCCTAGTGGTAGTAAGTAAGTAGTGGTGGAGTAAGTATTGCCCATTCCCTTTCACCCTCATTTGTGAAAGGAGGTCTGTGCTTAGCAGTGGGACATTTATAGGCTGATGCTGATGATGATGATACACCTTAGAATTACTTCTGAACTGTACATATTTTCTCTTACTGAAACGCCAATGAACCTCCAATTTTGTCAAACTCAGAATAATGTTAGATACATATATTTAAACAGAGTAAGATTATAATGTTTTACCATGTTCGACCACATCACTTGCACAGAAACCTTTTCACTATTAGAAAGTTCATAGGTACGATAGGTACTTACTTACCTCAGTCTTTTAAAGGGAATTGCGTTCGTTTCTATAATTAAAAAATACTCGTAGCAAATAAAACGTCTTATTAATCAATTCAAAGACTTTATGAAGCAGAGGTTGTACTATTATTTATTTTATTCTGTGGTAGAGGTTAAAATTGACAAAGGCCCGGTTTCAGTAATTTACGGACCGGTAACGGTAAAGATTTATTAAAATTAAGACTCTTATATCTATACTAATAATGAAGCAAAGACTTCAAAGCTTTGCATAGCAGACCCTTCCATATGGACGTAGCTATCACAGGTAAAATTAGCTTAAGAAATGATCTATATGCCCAGTTTGGCAATAATAAAACCTACCATTGGTAAGCAAAACAATTCGTTTTTGTTTATTGAAACCGGGCAAAAGACTACTTATGGTGGCTCACTACGAAGATCATATTATGCTTGTTATTTAACTTCTGTCTGCACTTCACCTTATAATTCTCGCCGGAGTGTTCTCAGACGGGTGGTAGAGTCAACTTACTGACTGTTACTTCCATAAGAAGACACTCACGTGACGTGGTTGAGTTCTAAATATGACAAAGAAGAGCTATTGAAGCAAATATTCGAAAAGGCATATCGTTACTTTGTCCACATGTAATCTTGTAACTAGTAATGGGTGTCAGAGCCTTGGCTACGAAACGTGATGATTACGAGCCATTGTTGCCGCCATCACTAATAGGAGACGTTTCCGACTGACGACACAATGTCTCCTTTATGGTTTACACATTTTATTAACTACCTTTACCTATTGGTGTATGTGAAATAGTCTTGCAAAATGTTGTGTTGAGTTCCCTAACTAGTTTGTAAAGTTTGCATGTAAGTTTGGTAATCTCCAGAAGTCCCGATTCAGAAAATTCTTTCACTAAATACAAGCTACAGTGTAATAAGGATAAAACCGCAAAGGTGTAGATAAAAAGAAATTTTATCAAAGAAAAACAACCGCCTTCAATGTGGGTTTACTAAAAAGTTAAACATAACGAGGTAGTAGAAATCTAACCTGACCTCGGGACCCAGCTTAAAAGTTAAACATACAGTTTAAACCATCCAATACGAAATAGCCGTTTCAGAGAAATCGGTGAATACTATACATAAATAAAAACTTCCGAGCTTCGAACGTAACCTACCCTTCTTTTAAAGCCGTGGTCCGGACAACGAACATTTTAATATTTTTATTTCGATGATAGCTCAGTGGTAGGGATGTCAAAGGTTGTTCAAATCAAATTAGTGATGATGTGGACGAAGGTAGTAAGCACACAAAGCCTACAAGGAGTAACTGGCTCAAATCAAAATCAAATAAAACGTAATTTATTGGATTAGGACTTGATTGGCTTAGTTACAGTTGACTCTACAATCGTTTCAGAATACAATTAAAATGAGAAAACTACGGCAAGAAATTCAGTAAGGGACATAGGCGTCGACTCCGTGGCTGCTCTAGTACTTATGAAAGCCAAATAGTCGGTGCAGGCTGTGGTGCAGGGCACCCATGACCACAGACATTACAATTGATCAGTATGGAGCAATATCTCTACAACTGTTGAGCAAGACGTGTCGACTACTTACGTATCACGCAAAAATAATTAATGAAACAAAAAGTTTGTTCAAAATATTACATGAACGTTTGAGGTGTGTGTGCGTGCACTTTTGGATATTCCAAATATTTATTTTTTACCTATCTTGCCTACATTTGCAAAATACATCAACTTTTGTCATTAAATGTGCATGAGCACCCACGGGGCTAGCGTTGCCAGGTCGCCAAACCTAATAGCCGGACAGACCAGCCAGTTTGGCCGGACCTTTGGGTAGAAGGGCCGGACACCCTACATTATTGAGAATTTTGTCTCAGTATTAATAGGTACGATAAAAAAATATGAAAAATCGAGCTTTTTTGATTATTATCATAAATCTTGTTAAATTCTGAAATAAAAATAAAATCGAATGCCAAATCAGTCTTAGGTAGGTACTTTATTATTAATCAGTCAAATAGTCATCAGTCAAAATTAAATTAAATATTTATCATTAGCGCTCGCTTGTTTGCGAAATGTAAAAAGCCTAACAAAAGCCGGACAAGCCGGACACCGTTTGTTTTGGCCGGACAAGCAATCAAAAAGCCTACCTATGTCCGGCTTTATCCGGACGCCTGGCAACGCTACACGGGACTGTCTAATGCGGCGCCCCAGGCAAGGGATCTTTCAAGTGCAGCTGTCAGAACACACCAGTAGTAAGTACTTGGCGACAGATTTGAAAGTACCCCCCCCCCCCCCCACCGTGCTATGGTTTCCTCACGTAGTTTCCCATCTCAGAGCTCAACCCTTGTAGGAATTGAAACCATAACCTTCGCCAACGTCAAATGTCCACCACTGAGCTATCATCACCATAAATGACGATGATATAATCAACGCATGACCCAGTTATCAAATCCGATATTGATTACACTTCTATAGTAAGCAAGACCTTCAGAGGACTGAACGCATCGTGCGCTGGGACGATACGGTCATACGGAGTAATACGGACACAGTTTGTATGTGACCTGTTGCAGTATGTCAACTATATTATTACTGCATACTTTAAGTAATTATGTATTCTTTGTTTATCTTAATTTCTAACCAAGATAATAAATACCAGTTTTCCTTGATTTATCTTCACAAACTTTCATCCCCTCATTTCTCCTATTACGGAAGATTTTCCAAATACATTGATACACGTTAATCTTAATAAGGCAAATAAATACTAATTTCAAGTAAGTATTTTCATACAAACTTACATATTTTATTTTACTCCCAATCTCTGTAAAATCCTTTCCAAATTGCATGATCGTAGTGGTTTAAGCTCTGCGTCGATCTCTAATTTAATCCGTTAGTCAAGCATTTTATATCGGTAAATTTTGTACGTTTCGTGGTAATATAATGTAAATTAATATAAAATTATATAAATTATACATTTTTAGAGGTAGCCTCACTACTAATTAAGTCAGTACATGGTCAGTACTACATAAAAATTACCTCTTCACAATTACTGATGAATCTCAAGGACACGTGTTACTTGCACTATGTAAGTATCCCACACGCACTGTGTACATGATTGATCGCGCGGCCGTGAATATTTTAGGGCGACGAGGGCACTTACTTATAAGTAGAGAGAGAACTCAGCTGAATTATAATTATAAATAGTATCGTATATCAACCCATAATGTCCCACTATTGAGCACAGGCCTCTCACAAATGAGGGTGAAAGGAATGGGCGAATACTCTACCACGCATGCGGCATGCCCAATGTGGGAAGCCTACTGTTGGAGTCACCCTACTGTACTGGAGTTTATAATCCGCCTAGAAGGCCAAGCTTAACAACTATCACAATCAAATGATAAACGGGACCAACATGCCTTCCTAATCACTACAATATATACTGACTACTTTTTTGTTTGTAAGTACATACATTTGCACCCAAAGTCCCAAACTCAGGATAAACAGGCAATCTCTATATTTTTATTGCAGCGAAATTAAAAGAAATCGAATCGCATACAAATGTATTGAAAACGACATATAATTATGACATACTATATCTACTATAGACTGTTATACCCATCATAGATTTAGAATTTTCTACTACGTTATACCTAAATTGCAATCAATATCCTATTTATTTATTTAGTATACAATACCCCATACCTATGTGTGAACGTGTAGCGTTTTGATCTGAAACAAGTTGGTCCTAGCAGTAGTAAAATTCGAGGAGTTTAAAGTAAAAAGATGTTGACCTCAGGAGCGGAATTTGAATATGCCTTCCTTAGTGGATGCCTACGGTATATGAGTGTCTGTAGCTATGTCACACAAAATTGTTGGTAATCGATTAATTATTAATTTTATAGCGTGAAATGTTGCCATTTAAGGTGATTCGTTTCGTGTATGGAACCACCGTGCTATGGTGTCCTCACGATCTTTTCCTTCACCGAAAACCCAAACTTATTGTAACCTAGGATTCGAATCCACCTATTTCGCTATGCCATAAAAAGTCACTGAAACGAATTTGTTCCATTTTTAGTATCCTAGTTATAAGTAGAGAACTACTGCACAAATTTTGATACAATTTTCACAATTACATAGAAAAAATGGAAAATTTTCAGCTATGCACCATTGCGCTGTACTAAAGGGAGATTCGCAGTGAACGTTTTAGTATTAGGTACAAGCCGGTAGAGTCGCGAGATTAAACTATTCAAACGATTGCGATGAAAATTTGATGAAATGTTATCACAGAGAAATGAAATATAAAAGAGTGTATTCTTTCTTCCGTGGTTGTTATAACCAGGAACGACTCTGATATAGTAAAAAATAGCGTTACAAAACTGGCTACGCCCCGCGGTTTCACTCGCGTTCCAGTTATGAAAAGTAGCCTATCCTATAATGTAAATTTCCTGATAGTGAAAGAATTTTTAAAATCGTATCAGTAGTTCCAGATATTACTACATCTAAACGTAGATTCATAAAAACATAATTGTGTCTAAGACTTTTTACATTTCCGCAAATAAATATAAATACAGAAAATACTGAGTAATGACGTCTACTGTTTAATAGACGAACACTTTGCAGTGAACACCTTTACCAATCGTGAACAAACACATGCTAAGTACACAATTCTACCAGAACACTATATAAGGACCCGTATCCATATACGTTTTTATGAATAAAAAACGCTTGAAATCTCACTCCCCGTCTCACTCTTTCGATCACCAAATGTCACCTGTCAGATAAAGACTTCAGAATTTTAGCTAATCAACTTTTGATAACTTTATTATGAATAAGGGGGTAAGACTCTATCAAAACTTCAATAAATAAAATAAACCTTAGGTCGTAGCTCTAGGTTACAAAGGCAATGGTTTAAATCTCGACTCAAAACTGACTTAAGCGTTAATACTAAACACTTCTAAAAATAATAAATGGTTGTAACCTATGTATTTATTTATGATAATTTTTTTTTTGCTAGGTATCATTTTGTTGAAGTCTTAGGCTAGAAGGGTAAAAGTGACATAAAGAAAAAAGTTTTAAAAACCTTGGTTCGAATCCGAATATTTATTTATGTAAAGGCCTGTGTTTAGGCGAAATTATATTTTACATATTAGTAAGTAAGTATTATAAATATTAATAACTGCTATGTTTTTTTCAATAGTAGAGAGATGCCGGGTTTTGAACCTGCACTTAAATCTTACATAGTTGTGCCACTGAACCACGGGTTTTGCATTATCAAATAATTTAAGTGCGTATAAAAACGACGATTATTTTCCATCGCTTGTGTTAGCACATACATATACACCCTATTTTTACATAAATTATAGCATTACTTAGCAAGTACCTACTAAGAGCAAACTTGTGAATGTATCTAGGTACATTATTAGATTATTTACCTTCTAAAGTATAACAGCTCGTGATTGTCATGGTCAAACGTTTTTTATTTTTATTGACCGTTTAAAAAGAAAGAGCATTTTTAATTTGATGCTGCAGTGCTATTCTGTAAAGTTCATTTGCAATATCACTTCTGAATCCGCGATGAGATTAGAGTTTCATATTTTTAAAATCAGTGAGTACGACACAAGCGCCACCGAATGATGACGGAAGTGAGATCTATTACGACAGGTGAGTATATTGACGGTTTTCAGTAAGATTTGGTATTCTGAAACATAATTCAGCGCCAAATCGAGTTGCGAGGTGAGATGCGAGATGACTTTCGAGATGATTTACCTTTTACAGAATAGCATAGCTGAAGGGAAATTTAACAGTCTGCTTTTTATAAAGGTATGATTTTATCTAGGGCCTTTATGTAATTAAATTAGTTAATAAGTATATCATTTTATAATGCAATGTTAAGAAAATGTCCCTAACTGATTTTACTGAAAAGCGAGAGCGCATTGGGCCGAAAATGTAAAATATTGTTTTTATTTCGATTGCAATTATTTTTTTATTATAATATTTAATTTAAATCTTTATTATTTATATTGGCAAAATTATGAAAATAAACAAAAAAATAGTACAATGTTCTTTCGCCCCATAAAAATAAACAAATGTCCTTTCGCCCCATAAAAATAAACAAAAACTCACCAAAAATTCAAAAATCGAACCAAATCCTTTTCCAAGAAGGGCACACAAAATTAATAAGCGATTATCACGTATTGCAAATCGGCAGGAGTGTTTGTCTCGACATTCGCGGTAAGACTGTCGAGTGATTGTTTCCGCTGGCGTTTGCTATAATTTGGCGGGAAGCGCTGAGGTAGCGTCACACGTGCAAAGATTCGCGTCTATACAGCCTAAATAAATAAATAAAAAATAAATATCCTGGGACATTCCTCACACACGGTCATCTGATCCCAAACTAAGCAGAGCTTGTACTATGGAAACCAGATAACTGATATAATACATATACTACTTTTTGTTTGTAAATACATACTTAATATACATAATTACACCCAGACTCAGGACATACAGACATGTTCATGCACACAAATGCATGTCCTGTGTGGGAATCGAACCCACGACCTGCGGCGCAAAGCCTCTGAAAGATACGCTACAGATATTTATATAGGTTTATCTGCTACGGTTTTGTTTAGATGAGTCGATTCAAAACTTTCCATAATTACCTATTTAAGGAAAAAAATCTTCGAAAATATCTGAATTTGTATTCCATTTGCGGTTAAATACCATCCCACCAAAAACATTTTCATGTAAAATGTTGCCAAGACGGGACCATATGGCTCGCATTGTCAAAAAGTTATCAGATCTCATGTAGAGCCAAGATTATAACTCTACACGCCTTAACTCTACAAGCCCTAACTTCACAAACTCTACAAACCGTAATCAAAATGTATGGCCGTTCCGCTACTACAAAAAGTATTGTATAACAGAAAAATATTTATAATGTTTTTGGTGGATTTCACTTCTTTTTGCAAGTTGCTTATGTTTTTTTTTATATTGTAATTTTTTTTGGTTTTAAATTTCCAGGTTTTATAATTTTTTGTTGTTAATGTGCTAATACAAGCTTACATATCAAACTTCAGCTTTCTAGGAATTCAGGAAGTACTCTTAAGAGATTTGATGATCATCAGTGAGTCAGTGACGAAATTGGGGGTTGTTGTTATAACTCAATTATTCAATACTAACTATCTCCCGAGTTTTAACCCGCGGTTCCTGTAAGTATGCAAGTTTCCCATTTCCCGGTTGGGAACTTGCCTGCCGACTTGTCCGCGTAAGAGTGATAAGGCTAATCTTGAACCGTCAGCTTCTAGTCAATTAAAAAAAAAAGTTTGCTATTTGCTAAAGAATTTCAAAATCAGACCAGTAGTTTATTTATGGCGATGATTTGATAGCAGTGGTAGTGAGTGACGTCAAATGCCGAGACGAAGGTCCCGGGTTCGAATCCTACAATTAGCTTGAGCTTTCGGTGAAGGAAAACATCTTGAGGAAACCATAGCACGTGGGGTAGGTTATTTTATAGTACCCGCCTGGCTGGCTACCACCCTCAAATTGATAATCTAAGGCCAAGCACCTATCGCTGTGTTCCGACAGCTGCACATGAGAGCCAAGTCCATCTGAGCTTTGAGTGCTTATCACCTTCGGCTACATCATCACCAAGCTGAGATTGTGGTCAAACTCTGGCGAATACATAGTAAAAAAAAACCTTTGTTTCAAAACACCTCGGTCTCCTAAATAAAAACCGCTTACCTACATCTAAAATTGCAATATTTCCTCTTTATAATTGTAAAATGACCCATAGGCCCAACCACCATCCCTTAAAACAATATTATTATAACCTTACTTGCGTTACGTCCTTCTTTGACATCCCACGTCAAAACAGGACAAAAGACAAGTAAGGTTATATAATATTGTTTATTGCCCCCTGTTCATTGTTTGATATAAAGAAGTTCAGGGGGCCTACCACAAGCTCCTAAAACAAGGTTAAAATAACCTTATTTGTCTTTTGTCCTGTTTTGACGCCGGACGTCAAAGAGGGACAAAAGTCAAATAAGCTTATAATAGAGCTTGTGGTTGGCCCCCAGGTATGTTACTGAAGCACCATGAATTTTAGCCCAAATTTTTTTTCTCACCGGAGTCAAACAAAGTTTATTATTTATTCCATTTTATTAATATAGCACATACATATATACAAAGGAATCAAAAATGTCACAATATTACCAGAGCTTACACACACATAGAACACGCATTGTAACATGTCGCTGTCATTGAGGGCCTGCAGACACTGTGGCAAACGACCGAAAATAAAATTAGCTACTTATTAGACTTATAAATCCTGTATATTACTACCAGCTGACCCAGCAGACGTTGTCCTGTCAAAAATCCCATAAAAAAGCAACGACTAACGCGAAATAATTTTCCAAATTGGTCCAGCCGTTTTCGAGTGACCTTAACAACGAATAGCATTATTTATGTAATAATAATATACTAGCTATCCCGCGTGGTTTCACCCGCGATCCCTAGATATAAAGTAACGTATGTCCTTCTCCATACCATAGGCTATCTGCATGCCAAATTTCATCGCGATCGGTACATTAATTTTTTAGTGATCAAACAGAAAAACAATTTTTTAGAGCAGTTTTTTTGGTGTATGGAGGTATTATGTATAAATACTTACAGACTATAATACAAATCACCTACTTTAAAAAAAAATGCCGATTAGGACTCCTTACGATTTTATCATATGTAGGTGTAAATAATCTTTATTCCCTTCATGCAAATCATAACCCTTATCACTGTCAATGCATAATTCAATAATAAACTTTAAAAATGTAGTGCATGTAAATGATGTATTTATTTAGTAGTTTACCTATGTAGTGCATAAATTACAATTTTTTTTTAATCTTAAACGAAACAAAGGTCTTTTTCAAAGAAATTAAATCAGTTGCGACCCTAGGAGGGCACACTGACACCGAGACTATTGTTGTTACCACAGCCAGCAACTAAGAAGAACCGACATACGTTATTTAAGGAACTGGTGTGCAAAATTTCATGCTTCTAGCTAGATCTTGTGCGTTGCCTGTCAGTAAGAGTTAGAGTTTTTTCTATAAGAAGGTAAGGGAGCCGATTAATTATGTGAGGCGTTTAGGGGGAGGGAGGGGGTCAAGCTGAGCTGGGGCAGCTGAGGGGGGTCACGGCAAATATCACGTAATTTTATTTCGGCAAAAAATAGTGTAAAATTGCGAGAACACTGAGTTGCATTTTAGTAGCTCCTTTTTAGGGTTCCGTACCCAAAGGGTGCCAAACGGGACCCTATTCATAAGATTCCGCTGTTCGTCCGTCCATGACCCGTAATAGACACTTGAAATTTTCACAGAATATGTATTGCTATTGCCGCTATGACAACAAATAATAAAAAAAAAAAATTAAAGGGGATCCCCCTACAAGAAACGTCTTAATTTGGTGTTTTTTTTTCTCGCCTACTATTAATTTCCAGTCAATTTGAGTAAGGTAACATAATTATTATTATTGTACGGAACCCTCCGTGTGCAAGTCCGACTCGTACTTGGCCGGTTTTTAAGTATTTTATTGTTCGATATTTTCAGTGTTTATTTTTTAAGAACGTTTCGTAGCCTAGAAGCTACGCAACGTTCTTAAAAAATAAAAATATTAAGAAAAGTATTCATGCTGTTTTTAAATAAATCTACGTAAACAAGCACAGATTAACGTATTTACACAATAATACGCATTTAAAAAATCTTACGTACAATTTGTGGGGAGGGGAGGAAAATTCGCCTCACGTAACTAATGGACGCCCTCTAAATACATCAACCATGTTCATTCAGTGAAAAGATGTACGTACTCTGTATATACAAAAACGGCAAAATAGTAACATAAACTAAATCACAAGTTCAAGTTTATACCGAATATAATCTATTACTTAATATAATCGACAATATTAATAGCAAGACTGCGAATTACAACTTGAAAACCGGTCCGATACATTGTTTTTAACTTTGTAAGTGTTCACTCCGGTCGGCGGGTTCGAAATGCAACCGGAATGTAGTGGCTTGAAAATAGCGTGGGTTGTGAACATCGGTGGCTGATGATAAATGAAAGTTGGTTTTCTTCAGAAAACTTGATGTATTCTTGAGTAACACCGTACACAATACAAATAAATGAATTTGAGCCAATAATTTCACTTTTAACTTGAATAAATGAATTAAAACAATAAATGCCGTGTAGCCAAACGGACTTGAAAAAATGAGAGAGCGAAAACCACAGATTAACAAAAATGACTATAGATAATTTGACTAGTGTTGCTAGTAATGAGTGAAGATTTGCATACAAAATACAGATAAAACATTATTGAATTATAGATTAAAAACTTATAGCTAATAATTATTGACATTATAAAAAACATGTTAATTTGAATTAACATTCCTGGGCCCCCTCAGCAGGAGAAAGGACAATGTTACTACTGTAAACATTGAAAAGATTAATACAATGAACAAATAATAAACAAGAAACTTAAGACCTTAAATTATTTATCTTAAACCTTAACTAGTATTACAATCAATTGGTAGTTTACATAATTTTACTACCGGTCTTATGAATTCACCATACTGAGTCTTGACTTTCACTGATCTTACAATTGAATCTCTACCTTTATACAATTCAATGACTCTACCTCGTTTCCATTGAAGTGGTGGTGAATTCTCATCTATAATTAAAACTAAATCATCAATTTTTACACTTTCTGATTGATTATACCATTTATTACGAGCCTGTAAAGTATTTAAATATTCCAAGTGCCAGCGAGTCCATATGTTTTGATACATTTTTTGAATAACTTGAAACCGTGATAAGCGTGACATTTTAGTATTTTTCCAGTGGACCTCTGGTAATGCTACAAGTGGTTGACCGATTAGAAAATGACCTGGGGTTAAAACTTCAAAATCGCAAGGATCATCTGACATTGGCACAAGTGGACGTGAATTAAGAATGGCTTCTATTTTCGATAAGATTGTAATGAGTTCCTCAAACGTTAGAATAGTATCTCTTACCTCCCTCTTCAGTAGATTTTTCGCACTTTTGACAGCAGCTTCAAATAATCCTCCCATATGAGGTGAAGCTGGAGGGTTGAATTCCCATTTGATGTTCTGAATTCTAAACTCCTCCTGAAGTAATAATTCATTATTGATTAAAAACTGATTAACCTCTTTGAGGTAATTATTGGCACCTATATAGTTTGTACCCCTATCTGATCTGATGAGTGAAGGCAGCCCTCTGCGGCTGACGAATCTGGTGAATGTAGCTATAAAGGCTTCCACAGACAACGATGAAACTAATTCTAAATGAACTGCCTTGGTTGCTAGGCAAACAAAGACACATAAATAAGCCTTTACTGACTTTGCATTCCTGAGTAGACTGCTTTTAACCAAAAAGGGACCTGCGAAATCTGTAGCAACGCCTGAAAATGGACGCGCAGCTGTGACTCTATCTGCAGGTAGATCTGCCATGAATGGTGGTTGAATTGATGGATTGAACCTGAAACATACTAAACATTTTCTTATGACCCTAGATACCTGACGCTTGACTGACGTGATCCAATATTCTCTTCTAAGAATAGCAATTAAAGCATTGGTTGCTGCATGACAATACGACCGGTGATAATACTCTATTAAAAGTTGACCAAATCTGTGATCCTTGGGTAATAAGTAAGGATGACGTGCCCCATATGGCAATTCTGATCTTCTTAATCTTCCCCCTACTCTGATTAATCCATCTTGATCTATGAATATACTTAATTTCTGTAATGACTTGCATACTGGTTTTCCTTTCTTCAATAATGCAATTTCTTCACTGAATGACTGAGACTGTATTTCCTTGATCCAATACTTTTTGGCTTCTCTTATTTCTTCAATAGATAATATCTTGCTAAGATTTCTTTGTGACTTAGGTAGCCTGATATTTCTAATAAACCTAAGTATGAATGCTGTGACATTGATAAGCTTGCTGAACTTACTGACTCGTGATAACAATGACTGTTCCCATGACTCTGTTGGTGTTGTAACACGAACAAGCTTCTTAAATCCTGGTAAATTCTCTGGCATGATGATAGTTGACTTAGGCCAATCCTTTTCTTGTTGAAGAAGCCATTTGGGTGACCACCAATCATCATAGTCTAGTAAATCTTCAGCTGACATACCTCTAGATGCACAATCAGCTGGGTTGAATTCAGATTTAATATGTCTCCATACCATATTCCTCTTAGAACCTTGAATTTCCTGAACTCTATTGCATTCAAAGGTCTGAAGCATGTGAGGTTTCGTATTTAACCATGCCAATACTATTGAGCTGTCTGACCATGCATTTATACTGTCAATATGAACTTCATTTTCATATGCTTCAGCGACGTGATTTAAAAGTTTATAAACTAAATGAGCTGCACTTAACTCAAGTTTAGGTATAGTTTGAGTAGTCTTCTTTGGCGCAACCCTCGATTTAGCCATGACCAGTTGCACCATAACTCTTCCTGATGAATCTAGGCTACGTAGGTATACACACGCTGCATATCCTTGCTCTGAGGCATCTCCAAATCCATGAAGTGAGTATGAAACAGCTTCTGGTAATGAAACACATCTTGGTAGATTTAAATATGAAAGATATTTGAGATCATTGATAAGACCATTCCAATGCTCAAGAACTGAATCACTAATTGGTTCATCCCAATTAAGTCCATCTGTGAATAATGATTGAAGAAGTAATTTAAATCTCAATATGATAGGAGTACAGTATCCACACGGATCATATAACCTAGCTATGGTACTGAGTATACTCCTTTTAGTTGTAGGTTGTCCGGTAGGTATATTAAGCTGATATGAAAATGAATCTGATACAGGATCCCATTGAATTCCTAGCACCTTGATGAAACTCCTATCCTGAGAATCAAATTGACGTGGTTGTTCACAATGATCACCTGGTAAATCCTTCAATACCTCGTCATTGTTTGATGACCATTTCCGAAGCTCATAACCTGCACTATTCATCAAGTGCTTGAGTTCTTCTTTTAATTCATTAGCCTCTGATACTGTATCTGCTCCAGTCAAAATATCATCAACAAAGATCTGACTTCTGATGGTTTCTGCTGCGCGAGAATTTGGGTGATCTGATTCCCAATCATCAGCTAATTGCAGTAGTGTTCTGATTGATATATATGGGCTTGACCTTAGTCCATAAGTGTTAGTATTTAATTCGTATACCTTGACTGGTTCGGTAGGAGTTCTTCTCCATAGTATGAGTTGATACTTCCTGTCCTCAGGGTGAATCCATGTCATTCTGAACATCATCTTAATGTCAGTAGTGAAGACAATCTGATGTCGTCTGAAATTCAACAATATTTTTGTTATGTCATTTTGAAGTGGTTTGCCACTATGAAGGCATTGATTTAATGAAACTCCTGTGGAAGTCTTCCCGCTTCCATCAAAGACAACTCTTAATTTGTCAGTACCTTTCTTGAATATACCATGATGAGGTATAATGAAGTGCTCTGAATCAAATTGAAACTTTGATAATGACATATGACCAAGGCTTTCATATTCATCCATGAACTCTCTATATTTATCAGCAAATATAGGATTTTTATCCATTTTTCTTTCTAATGACTTGAGCCTTTGCATAGCTAATGCTTTTGATTCACCCAACATTGGCCTCTCTGATAATAATGGCAACCTTACCATGTATTTCCCATCAGGCATTCTATTGACAGAAGAATTATACAACCTTTCACATTCCATGTGTTCTGGATGATCAGCTGGCGGTGTTGGGGGTTCCTCTATCTTCCAGAACCTCTCGAGGACCTCCTCAAGCCTGGAAGCCAGGACTCCATAATCTTGAACTGATGTACATCCTCGCAGTGATCTGTCACTCGTTGAGTCGAGTAGAGATCCCATGACAACATGACCAAAACATGTTCCATATGCAAAAAGCCCTGGAATATTTAATGAAATCTTTGAACCTACAAACACATAATTTAATATATCTGTTCCAAGTATGAGATCCACTTCCTGAGGTTTGTCAAAGTTCTGATCAGCTAGTATGATATCATTATTATTAATTAAATGACTACAATTCAAATGATATGAAGGAATGTCTCCTGTGATAGAATACATGACTATAGCTAGTGTACTGATGATAGGTACTATTTTGCCTATTGGTTTGATAACTATTCTTGATAATGTTCCGGGTAAATCAACCTTTTGATGGCCTACTCCATATATTTCTGTACTATTAGACTGTTGGTGCAATTTTAATTTATTTACCAATGATTGTTTGATGACTGAGACACTTGCCCCTGTGTCTAATAAAGCTCTGACCTTATAATAGTGTCCATCACCCCCTTTGATACCAACCACTGCGGTTGGACAGATGGCTATGGGTAATGGACGCTTGTCACCAACAGTGGACCTGTCCTATTCGAGTCGGTCAGGACTGAGCCTGGATCCGAAGCGCAACTCCTGGAACCTGAGTTGGGCTCGGGCTGCACGTTCTCCTACCTTAGGAATGCCTTGACTTGATTGAAATAGCCTCTCCGGCACCTGATTACTGGTTGATTGTTCTACCGCATGTGACTGATTCCTGGTCTGGGCCTGAGCATCAGACTCTCGGCGGTGATCCGCTGATGATGGTACCTGAGTCTTGTTACCGGCATTCTGTGACTTCAGATTTGGTGAAGTTTGGGGTTCTTCAACACACAGTAATGAATTATGATCCTTTGATCCACAGTGCTTACACCAATTTGGATGGGTGCACTCATTTGCATAGTGCTTCCTTAAGCACCTAAAACAATGACCTGATTTGAAAGCCCAGGACTTCCTGGCCTTAGGATGAAGAGTATTGAACTTGCGACACTTATACAAGTTGTGCAGTGGTCTTTGACAATATGAACATTCTGAAATCGAATTCACCTGTGATGAAAGTCCCTGAGATGAATGTCCTGGAGTAGCATCTGCCTGATGAAGAGGTGCTCTCCTTCTTGATGGAAGTGACCGTTGCTCTGCCTCTGTGATGGTTAAGTGCAACCTGCACTGCTCGTCCAGGAGATCCATCAACTGATCCAATGTTGGCAGCTTATCGTGATTCTTGCCATACCTTTCTTCAAATAATGATCTGATTCTAACAGGCAACTTCTGTAAAATGATGAACAATAGTAAATATGACCACTCTTTAATGGGCATTTTTAATTTTTCTAGAGCCTGAATCGACTCCCTAAGTGGGTCATACAAATCCTTCCTAAGGGTCAATGACTGAGGCTGTACTGTAGGCAGTTTCATGATTCTATTGATGTAGGTGTCTAATAATAATCTTGAGTTATGATATCTACCTTTGAGTAGATTTAGCGCTACCTCATAGTTAGCTTCGTCCATTGGCAACTGTCTGACTAATGATAGTGCCTCCCCTTCCAGAGATGTACGTAGATAATAATGCTTCTCAGCATCGGACAGAATTGTACGTTCGTGAACTAACGATTGAAATAAGTCAAAGAAAGGTATCCAGTCCATGATTAAACCAGAAAATCTTGGCAATTCTATTGGCGGTAATTTTGCGAGCACATCTGATTGCTTACCTGTGACTTTGGGTGTAGAAATACCTTCAGACTGTGCCTGCTCCACCCGGAGCATGTATTCATTGATCTGAGAGAAGTCTGCCTTGAACTTGGCGGATTCCTCCTCGGGAACATCTTCCAATTGTAGCAATTTTTCGTATGCTGAAATGAACTCATCATAATATTTATCAAACTGCCGTTTTGCCACGCTTGCTGAGATTGAAGTTTTATTTTGGTCAATCGTATTATAAAAATCGGACAACATCCGATGCTTCGATACGAACTGCGCCTTGAAATGTTTATATTCGTTTAAAGGCATCGTGTTGACTTAATTACACTACCCTTTTAAACTAATATTACACTTTAGATCAATATTATAAACTTCTTCTTCTTCTTCTTCTTCTTCTTTGATTAAATGGCGACTGTAGCCATAAGCACAATTCCGCCAATGTCACGTTAGTTAAATATATACGAAGGGGACTCTTGTAAAAACAATTTTGACAGTTTTGATCGGTGAAATGGAGCTGGACTATTTTTTCACACGGCGACAATGGCGTCCCTCGCTGCGCCCGTGTTGAATTCCGTTGAAACTTGAGATGACGCAATCGCGCAGTCAACGCGATGACGCCTTCGACGATCTTCGTTGAACTTCGATGTAGTGACTTTTTTACTGAATTCCCCTCATGGGCCACCAAATAATGTTCACTCCGGTCGGCGGGTTCGAAATGCAACCGGAATGTAGTGGCTTGAAAATAGCGTGGGTTGTGAACATCGGTGGCTGGTGATAAATGAAAGTTGGTTTTCTTCAGAAAACTTGATGTATTCTTGAGTAACACCGTACACAATACAAATAAATGAATTTGAGCCAATAATTTCACTTTTAACTTGAATAAATGAATTAAAACAATAAATGCCGTGTAGCCAAACGGACTTGAAAAAATGAGAGAGCGAAAACCACAGATTAACAAAAATGACTATAGATAATTTGACTAGTGTTGCTAGTAATGAGTGAAGATTTGCATACAAAATACAGATAAAACATTATTGAATTATAGATTAAAAACTTATAGCTAATAATTATTGACATTATAAAAAACATGTTAATTTGAATTAACAGTAAGAGTTGAAAACAAAACCACGTGTATATGTCACCGTATTTTTGTGAAAACCGTTAGTTTATAATCTACCTAGAGAGAATATAAACTCCCCGATATATTGTGAACTGTACCATACTTCTTACAATATAACGTATTCATATCCGATAGTTTATAATCTATCCGCAACAAACCGTTATATTGTGAACTGGCATCATACTTGAACCCGACGGAATGCTCTTTGCGCGCTGATTGGTTGAACGTCATGTGTACCGCGCCGCCATCTTTACCTAGCTGTCATTTGTTATCAACGAACGTAAACAAACATATTTTTTTGTGTTTTTAACAGATTTTGTGTTTAAAATAAGTGAAAGTTATCATAAAGTTACAATTATTTGTGAAAATAAACTAGGATTTAAATAATAAGTAAAGTTTCTGTGATTAATAACTGTAAGTAGCCGAACATAACCTGAGTTATACTTTTCATGTTTTAATATAATTTCGTGTGTAATTAAAGTGTTTTGATTATATTTTTGAAACTATATCCAATTAAAAATTTCAGATATTGATTCTAGTATTCTACAAAAGGCTCTACCGCCAAGATTTACCAATCAGGGTCGGTGCACAATATTACGATTAATACAATTGGATAGATTGTGAACCCTGTCGGCAAGTGCAGGTTCTTTTGCAATATGTGGGTTGACATGGATAGATTATAAACTATCGGAAATTAATACGTAATATTGTAAACACTATACACACTATTGTAAATACAGTTCACAATTTATCGGGGAGTTTACAATCTCGCTAGGTAGTTTATAAACTAACGGTTTTCACAAATATACGGTGACATATATATACACAACTGTGGTGGCTTTTTTACCACTACATTCTGACTGTGGTAAGTAATGACAGTGACACATCATTACTATTACCACACCTTACTTACATTATTACTTACATTTCATTACCTTTGGCCACAGCCGAAGCTGGTAAACCACAAAGCCTAGAAAGGATCGGTTCGCAAGCTGCCGGCGACAGATTCTCAACTTGAGGGTGGTAGTTAAGCGGGTAAAGTACCCTACTATAGTATCCTTGCCTAATCGCAAATCTACCAAACATATTCAATCATAAATTAAACGGTTTATACAGGGTGTTGTTTTGGTCGGCGACAAGCGACCCAGGAGCGGTAGTACAAAATATATATTCCACAAAAATGGACTTAATTCCATTAAATACTGTAAATATGTTGAGAAATACCTTATTCAATTTGAAATAAAATTACTGCAAAGTATGGTTACTAGGCACGTGCACAGACTAGAGCTAGGCGCAAGCCGCCATCGCCCCACCCCTTTACTCCCTCGTACTCTCGTTGAGTATTATGTCTACACTTTAGCTTATTACATGATTTTCAAAAAAAATATTTCTTATTTTTATTATTTAAAAAAAATAAAGTATTTTTTTTTATATTTTTTTTAGTACCAGTATGATTTGTATTATCGACCCTGAGTCGCTCGTCGCTGACCAAAACAACGACCTGTATATTATGCTTTTTCAAACAAGACTATAAAGAGACATGATTTATAAAATGGCAATAATTTTGATTTCCGATTTACCTTGGCCATCAGAATATAAAATGTCTAAACTCGTCTTACTCTTATATAACTAATACATAAGTGTCCGACTTTATTTACATATTAACTATCGGCAAGTAATATGCATTTTCAATTATATTTACTATTTAAATATGACATTTAACTTGCTGGATTACGAAAAATGTATCTTAATGTAATGTTTTTCGTTCGATACCTGGCCCTGACATACCTAAATATTACTTGAATATTCTAAGTTATTGCAGACTAGTACCCACAGACCCACTACCCACATCGTACGGAAGATATTAAAGTTTTCCAGTTAATCCTATCAAAAGTGTTCCTATCAATCCAGACTTCATACTTAACCCAAACTTAACCTATAAAAATTGGCATATTTCCAAAAACGACTTAGCTATTCAGCCGGTTTATTCAAGTACACTCGCATGGAAAGTTATGGATACGAATGGAAAATATCCATTTGATTCTTAGGAAAAACCCTAAAAAACATTTCTACTAAATGTTGATGACAAAAGAGAATATTAATTTATAACACTGCCTAATTTAGTGACGCGTTTACTCAGCTTTAGTAATTTGTGGTCACCATAACTACAATGTTGGCACATCTCTGACGTACGTATTCGCTTTATATTTAAATAAATAAACACTTTAAAACGTTATAAATAAATTGTATGCACGCAGGGTTTAGAAACATGAAATCTTGCACACAGGTTCCATAAATAAAGTGCATTCACTTTTTATACATACATTTTTCAAAATTCAACGGAGAAGGCAAAAAGCCAGTTGATAATAAGAATTAAATAGGTAGGTAGGTAGTGTAGGTTCTTCACGCGATCTGTTTAGCTTGCTATATTCACCAGTTTTCAAGACCATGTGGCGATTCCAAACTGCGTCGAAACCTCGGAGATATCAGCGATTGTGGATGTAAAATGAAATTTGTTGATGTAAATGCCTGAGAGTTGATCCCATATAATATGTCACCAATAGGATTCAGAAAATGCACCTTTTTTGTCTATGGAAAACAGAATGAAACGGCACGGGGTTTGCAGGCTAAAAAAGCTTGGGAACCTCTGAGTGCATCGTTTTTTTGTCATACCGATGAGATACCTATTTATACAAGGTCATGATAATTATTGCATACATGTTGCCCTTTGTGGTCGACCAGATTTCGGCACCATATGGAAGGATATTGTGTAGTTGAGTGCCTTGATCGCCTTGGTACCTATTATCATTTCTTTACAATACATTAAACTATGAACTTTAAAACTGCACAATTAAATCTATATAATAAAATAATATGTATATATTAGCTAGATAATTTTATGTAGGGTTCAGAGGGCAAACCACAAGCCCCTAAAACAATATTATTATAACCTTATCTGACTTTTGTCTTTCATTGACATCCGGCGGCAAAACGGGACAAAAGACAAATAAGGTTATTTTAACCTTGTTTTAAGAGCTTGTGGTAGGCCCCCAGAAACATATATTTCATTTCATGCTCTCTCATGAAAGAACCACTTGATTTTTATGAAACTATGAGATTTTTTTATAGGCCTGGGCCCCTAGACAAGATGGTTGTCGACAAGACAATCGTCATCGTTATTAAACGATCTACCTTTGTATGGGATTGACATTTAAAATCTAAATATCACGTGATTTTTAACAATCTCTTATGTCACTCCCATACAAAGGTTGATCGTTTACTAACGATAACGATTGTGGACAAACATCTTGTCTAAGGGGGCTGGATCGAATAATGTTATCATACAAAGCGTAGAAGGAACTGGCTCGCAAGAACGAAGAAGGAAGTTTGCTAGTATATTAAAATGAAATGTCAGGGGAAAAAGCTAAATAAATTAAGACGGTGTATGGCTTTTATCTTGAAAACAAGACCCAGCTTAAAATACTAAGTCAACGAGAGCAAAGACAGGGGAAAAAGCTAAATCATTAAATCTAAACGGTAAGCCAAGGCCACTATCTCACTTGACCAGCGCGATGATTAGAGCTTTAAGAGTTGAAAATGATACTTCCAAAGTAAGCCACGGTAGCTAAATTTGAAAGGCATTAGCCTTCGCATAACTTGTGACCCTAAATCATTAGTCAGTTAAAAAGTTAGTATTAAACCCTCAAAAGAGAAAGGACAAGGAGGTTACACTATGAAGACTGGTCAAGAAAGAAACTATGATTAAATTGTGTGTGATAACTGATAACCAATGCTCTGATTTGAGTAAGTATTTACATAAATGCACAATGAATGTTTAAATAAATAATTGTTTTGTTTGTTTAAAAATCCGATAGATTATTTTTTTAAAAATTACAAATAGGTAGGTAATTTAATTTGTAAATTGTCCCTGCTATTAGGTAGTGTTAAATACATAAATCTTCGACTATATGCGATTTAGTTTTCATAAATAAAGTAACATATTCAACAAAAATAATTACAAATTACTGCTGTATACAGGAATCAAGTAATCCATGGACATAAAATAATTGAACTGTTTTACAAAAACTTAAACCGACTTTAAAGTACACTAAGAAGTAATCAAATCCTGATCACTGGGACCAAACGGAAAGTGTACCCTTTCAAATAAAAAAAGAATTTTCCAAATCGGTTAATAAATTACGGAGTTACGAGGTAACAAACATAAAAAAAATACAACCGAATAGAGAACCTCCTCTTTTTTTTGAAGTAATATGTAAAGCTTATTTTAATAAAAGACATATCCCAGAGTGACAGCGACATGCGTTATTATGTTACACGACACATATTGTATTAAATCTTATAAGAACCGATTGTGAACGTTAGGTAGGTACTTGTACCCCTTAGTGAATTGTTATAAGCGTATTTTTATTTGTGCGACGTCGACAAAAGCGTTGTATAATGAAAATATATACAAATCATATTGGTTTAAAAACTACAATACAGGTTTTGCTTACTATCGATGGTTCATTATACTATTTAAATATAGAGAGTAACTGAATGTATACCAAATTCCAAAGATTAGATCGTTCCCAATGAGTTTTTATGTAATGTTATTTTGTGTCAAAACAATTTTGAGAATAGTTATTTAAATTAACCCTAACATTCATGTAAGTACACTATAAATAAAATATAAAATACATGTTAGCTATCAAAACCAAATACATCATTATATTATAATATAATTATCATTATATCGCTCGCGTCGACGGCACACACTAAAAGGTACGGTCAGCGTCAAAAGTAGTGTATGAAAACTGTACATACTTAAAGTGATCGATCAACTAATTTGACGCTGACTGTACATCAAACAGATACTTCGTAAATACCCGTTATATTTTATTATTTTCCATTACAATTTAATATTTTCAATTACATTATTATTACTATACCTAGAATCAATAATTCTCATATACGCCACGTATTACCTATGTCATTATTATAATATAAATAATTGTACAATTAAACTATACAACATCTAATTTTAGCATAAAGTATAATCTAGAGATTTGGTGTTCATTTGTTATTAATACTATTATTATATATACATTTATTAAAATTTCCGATGATATAGGTACTTATTGTTAGACTTATCTTAACTTGTATACAACTTAGCAAAAACTTTTATTCTTTGTAATATAATTGTGATAGATATATTAGCAGTGTCAGACTCTTGTAGTTTATGCATCACTTCTCTTGGCATATAAACCGAACACAGTTATCTGCGAGTCAAATATACAATATAATAAAATATTTTGAGAAAAAATATTGGACGGAGTGTCGCCTTTAACGAAATGAAGCACCCCAAGTATGCTGTTGGCACTGTATGTAAGTGGCCGCCTTGAAAATACAAGCCTCACGCACACATGTAGGTACACCATAGTACTTACTTAGGCGCCGATCCCACAGACAAAAGTTCTAGAGTTCTGCGTTCCGAGTTCTGCATTCCGCGTTGACTGTGGGGCCTTTGAAAGTAAAAAAAGTGTATGATGTGCGATCAGTAGTGAATATTACAGAACTTTTGAACTCTAGACTGCTTGCTGTGTGCACAATATTCAACACGGAATGCAGAACTC
Organism: Polyploca ridens; assembly: GCA_951394255.1. Classification (NCBI taxonomy): domain Eukaryota; kingdom Metazoa; phylum Arthropoda; class Insecta; order Lepidoptera; family Drepanidae; genus Polyploca; species Polyploca ridens. Next base: position 17,144,877 of record OX596243.1, read on the forward strand.
GGAACTCTAGAACTCTCTCGGTGGGATCGGCGCCTTATGCCGATCGGTTGTTTATTCGGGGCAGTACACTGGCTTTACTCACACATGCATAGGAGATATTGTGCTTCACTTTCGTATAAGGTGATGCTCCGTAGAGATTTTTTTTTACGTCTATGTTTGAAATTTAATATGTAGAGTATATTGACATTCCGAAATATATTTGCATATGACGTATTCATTATGTTCTTGATCGATTTGGGCACAGACTATACATATAATAAACACGGTAGTTGTAGTTATTATCAATAAGGTACCTACTTAAAAATAATTATTGGTAAGTTTTAATAATATTTTTTTATATTACAGTCTATTTCCTATCTCAAAAGCAAATAAATGATTGATTTTTCAATCCCGTCGAATCTTCATGCTGTATTAAAGAGTCAAAGTTTAGACACTCCCTCAAATAAATATTATGAACATAAAATTTTCCTATTTATCAGGAATATCAATTAATTTACGTCATTATATTCTTGGAAGTTTCATAAATAAAATAAAATTAGAGAAGTGGCTAACGAAGTGATGCGAAAGCAATACAAGCAACGGGATAGGTATTATTAATTGCACCTCTGTTTAAAAAAATACGCAAACTTAAGACTCTCCTCTAATTTACATATTGAACGTCTAATTTACTTATTGCATATCAGAAAAATTACTGTTGTACAATTAAACTACCTATTCATCAAAACATGTTCTATCATCCAGAACCGACTCGGGGCATTTCAAATACAGTTGGTTAGGTTAGGTGTGACAATAACGCGCGCGAGCCGAGCGGGAGAAGCGAGCGATCATTCAGTTCAAACAGTTTTGCATAAACCATAAAATGATGATACCAAATGATACTCAGTTTGATTTATATAGTGTGCGTATTTAGTGTGCAAATTCAGTATTTTTGGTTCTAGTTTTGAATTATTTTGTTCGAATAGAGGGAATTAATAGTTGGGGCATTACTTACATGCCAAAAGCAACTGATTAAATATAATGTTTGTTGATGATACCCTAGACTCGTTAATAATTAAAAACTAAACATTTTTTGTCTATTATGTTTAGCATACCTAAGCAATATTTAGGTAAACTATTCCTTTCAAATCCATAGCATACTTAAGTCGTTGCTGAAATGTGTATGATAGATGGACAGACAGATAGACGGATGAACAGCGTCACCCGGAACCCTAGAAGCACTGTAAGTATCTATAAGATACCTATTTTAAACGCACTTTTTTTCTTACCTTTGCCAAAGCAAAAATATACCTACAAATAAAATTGACTCAAGTTCAAAATCATAAGAGACTCGAGTTACTCACGCCACATCACTACAATTAAATTCTAATAAAACTTCGTGACCTCAATATGTTAAATAGGCGTAAGTTGTGGTCGATATAAGAAGGTTATAGTTTGTTCCTAGAAACTAAGAAAGACGCAAATCTACGTGGTAGGAGGTCGTTGAGCCCACGCACTCTTTAAATCGAGTGCTTTTCTTTTCCATTGGATATTCTTCAAAGTCAAAGCAATCATTAGGGCTACCGTTTATGTGGCCACCCGTTAGCACATCACTAGCGAATTGGTCCTATCGCTGTCGTAGAAAAAGTTTTTTTAGCGCGTCAGGGCCAATATTGTACTTAATTGATAATAACCAAATAATAAAATATTGATTATGCCTCAGTGTTGCGCACTCTACGAATTATACTCTACCACCTTGCGTAGGTTTCCTAAAGCTTGAGCATTTCGTAAGATTCAAATCCAATCTATAGATTGCAATAATAATTTGTTTCTGATTGACATTATTAGAGGAACAAATTAGTTATGTGCCAATATATGTTGTAAAGTAGGCAAATTACTACGATAGGCTTCCTAATCCATACATATTATAAAATGCGTTTCTCTCACTGTCTGTCTGTTAGTGTCCTTATAACTCGAGAACCACTGCACGGATTTTGATGCGGTTTTCATAGTTACCTAGGAAGTTTCTTGAGGAAGATTTTAAGAGCTGCGCAGTGACAGGTTTAGAGTAACAAGTCAGAGAATATCTGACTTGTTACTCTAAACCTTAATCCCTCATTAATTTATCTATTTACAATTATCCCATATAATTGTAATCTTAATCCCACATTTTGCTGTATCAATTCTTTATAAAAGGATAAGAAAATATCGAACGTTGTCTATAAAATTAAAACACCAAAGAACTCTTACGTGAAAAAACGTGAGAAAAGCTTACGTGGCCGCAGTATGTAGTTCGAACATAGAGTTAAATATAGTTCGTCACTTTCATAGAAAATATTTTTTAGCTCATTAATAATGCCGACAGCAAGGGCGTGGACCGTGGAAACTGGAACTTCCTTCCGGCGCTTGTTTCGGATCCTGACTCTTAAAATCAAGGGACTTTCAATGCCAGATTAAATAGGTTTCTCCTGGGTCTCCATCTCTCTTTGGTCATCGTCCTTTATGTGCGGGTCAGTGGCCAAACGCAAGCCCATTTCATTTGAAAAAACTCCTTGTAGTAGTAAGTGTATGGAAAGCACAGACATATATCTAAACTGGAAAGTTACTCATATATTATTGTATGGCATAAAAAAAACTGCTGACAATTTTAAAGGCGATGAATTAGATTTGCGGGGTGTTTGTTACTCTTTCACGCAAAAATTACAGAATCGATTCGTATGAAATGTGGCATACAGATAGAACATGTTCTGGATTAAGACATAGGGTACCTACTTTTATCCCGGGATAACAATATGTCCCTCGGGAACGCGGGTGAAACCGCAGGGCGGAACCTAGTTCAGATATAAAAATGATACTACCCTGTAAAGAAACCCCAAGGCTTCCCCCAGGCAAACATGCAATGCTTTCAAATGTAACGACCGGACACTAATTCACCGAAGTACCTCTACCTAATTTCGCAGCAATTAGTTGTCCCATTTAGGCGATCGAATACAAAATAAATGACGTCACGTTTACTAGAAAAGGTAACCATAACCTACGCACAGTCCAAATAACGTTCCTTTTAATTAACTCGAATATGAGTACCTATTAAGCTATAGCTAAGGCTCACTAGCGTCAACCTCTGGAACGCGCTAATCTCTGGAAATGCTCTGGAACTAGGTACCATTCGGATTCGAAAAATTCTTTGACTAATAGGAATTGTAGATAATTCCTGTTAGGTATAGGGTAGAGGCACCAATAAATGAACGTTTAAGCGTTTTTTCCATCTTTAAATAGCTATAACTCGGTCATTTCATGACATAGGCGCTTGTTGTTTTTTTCAATAATACCTTAAATCCTTATTAATTGAAGGATTAAAGTAATTATATCCTACACCTTCATAATTTTTTTAAAAAATTGAAATTGTAAGAAAATTTAGGTTTTATCCCTATAGTTGAACACTGAGCCCTAATTATGAACGTTTTGTACCCAAAAGTTGAACTAACATTTGAATAGGAGTAGGTTCCATAGTAGTTCGTTCATTTAATGGATTAATGAACCATAAAATGAACGAATAATATTCTAATTGAATATTATTCGCTCAGCTTGAGGCAAATATACCCAAAGGATGAACGAATAAAATGTGAACCGTTCAAATGTCGACCACCGATCTTAATGGTGATTCTATAGGAAAGTTAGGTTTAAAATAATCAAAAACTCTAAAATAATTTGTTCAATTTTTGGTAACTAAGTTCATAAATTTAATAAAATTCATTTGAGTATTTTTGTTTTGGTGTTTAATCGTTAACTTATAGGTTTTAATGGGTATAAAAATTAGACCTTTTTCCATTAGTTGAACGCCGTTCATCTATTGGATCAAGTGAACAAAATTTAATCCATTACTTGAACAGTAAATTTCTCTAAAAACGGTAAATAATGTAATAATATATATTAAGTTATTGAAAGGAGAATATATCAAGATTTTATTCCAACCAAAACTGCTCTAATATGACATTAATTCTTTCTATACGCTGACAATGTTCTTAAATTTGGAGGGACTTCCCGTTATAAGGTTTCCATATAAAACCGATTTTTGGCGGGTAACGTAACACATAAAAATTCACCGCAAGCGCGTCTGGGCTGTTATTGTCAATGTTGTTAAGGAATATGGAAGAAAAAATATTGCCTTATAGGGAAAAAAATATTGCAATCATGTAAATTTAGGGATTATATTATATTTTTTTAATTTTCGGTCGATCGTTCATCTATTGGGGGTCGGTCATCTTTTGGTGCCACTACCCTACTATGAATCCAGGCGCTGCCACTATGTATGTGCGCTCAATGTAACACACCAACGCCTGCCGGGCTATTGCGTATCTTTGATGGTAATCGTTACGAACACCATTAATGATTTCATCCAACGACGCGGTACGACGATGACCATTCGTGTATTGGATGAAATTTATTAGTGGTGTTCGTTATGATGACCACCAAAGATACGCGGTAGAGCCCCTGGTTATGTTTGTCAGTCAATTATGGGGTGCAAGTGCGTGTGCGTCTATTTATCTAACTTTGTTTATCTAATTGTGTTTGTGATAAGAAGACAGGTAAAGTAATAGGTAATGTGGCGACATCTCAAAGACTTGAAGAAAGAGGGGCCCAGAGCTTATCTAGCTATAAAACTAGCAAACTAGCGGGTCAACTTCTAGGTACTGGTCGGAAGATACGCTACGAGATAAAAATAAGACGTCTTTCACAGGTCCACTGCAGGGAGCGGTGTCTGTGACGAGTGTGACCATAAGTAATGGGCATACACCTACTAGGATCTTAGTAAATGGGGTCACTCGCAAGCGTCTATAGTCTATACGCTACAGTAAGTAACCGCGCCACCATGAATAAAATCTAGGCAAATTCTGGGCAAGAGTGCCCCATATACGGATACAAGATTGTCATGGTCCTTTGTAGGCAGGTCAGTGGCCAAACGCAAGACAATTTGATAAATATACTTCCTAGTTAAGTATTACATAGCTACGAAGCAACAAAGTAATTCACAAGTTATTATTGATTTAACCGACAGATATTTGTTTATGTAATGAGTTAACGCGTCTCAGATCCGAATACGTACCTATTATAAGGTTCTGACGATTTTATATTCAAAAACGATATTATTGTGGATGGTTTTGACGTATATTACGTTTTAATTTTTTATATCAGTTTTCAGCGCCTATGGTACGTAATTTTGTGATCGTCCCCTATTATTTGCCTACCTCCTTGTGGTTAAACATAATCCTATCCACAGTAAAGTTATGTACTATTATAATAGGCAATTTCTGAGCAAGCGTGCTATATATCCTTGGCATTCCTAGACTTTGTTATTTCTTCCATTTGATGGCCAGGCCAATATGTTTTATGAAAGAGAAACAGGAAATGCATAGAATGCTATTAGAAAACAAATTTCAAATGCGAAGTTGAATGCCATTTTTACGGAAGTTTGGTTTGGAGTGTCAAACTTATTTGAAATCCAGTTTGAACTTGACCGATATTTGCTGACATTAGTACGCAAAAGATTAAATATAACAGAACAACCTTTACCATTTCCGATTTAGGTATATATGGAAACACTATTTTTAGATAAGTTTTTAAACAGCTTTATTAATGGTGATATACTTATTTGTTAGTCAATAGGTACGATTTACGAGTCCGGCGTTACCCGAGGTTCAGGTTACGTAGTAACTATTTAGTAATCTGTGGTTCAGGTTCTACTACTACGAAACACGATAGACCTTTCATCTTTGTCAATCAGTCAGCCAATATTCTTATAATAATATAATTATATTAATAATTCATAATATATTACATATTCATAATTCTATTGTTTGATATTCGACAATGATCATCGGACTACATGTATAGTTTTACGTAGTAGACCCTCGAAAAAAAAACATAGAAACCAAAGGACACAAATCGCTTCAGCGATAAGGAACAGACTAGAGTGTATTTAGCAAACTTTTAACTGCTATTTCTTTCTGCCAATCAAAACGACTATCTCCCAGCTCCTATAAGGACTTCCCCACGAAAAACACAAACCGCTTCAGCGGTAAGGAACAGACTAGTGTATTTAGCAAACTTTTAACTGTTATTCCTTTCTGCCAATCAAAACGACGCTTATATTTTCGCAAATCATCCAGCCTTAATGATCAATCACTAATATCGTAACATAATAAAAAGGTCGCCGTTTCGCAACGTTATATAATATATGCGAGCGGTGGCGACTCACGCGCAGCCTTGCAGACTAATACAGCGATGGTCATGGTCTCCGCGTTATGCAATATTTGTCAATATCGAGCGGAACACACTTCCTTCGTATTCGCTGACTCAGCTTTATCATAATTTTGCCCTGTTCCAAATTACACAAGCATACGGCTCGCCTGATAGTGGCGTGGTTACTGTACAATGCACGTTGCCGACCCTGCAAAAATCTCATTGTTTTCTTCACTATACAGGATGTTTTTTTGGTCAGCGACAAGCGACCCAGGAGCGGTAGTACAAAAAATACATTTTCCAAAAATAGACTTAATTCCATTAAATACTGTATATGCGTTGAGAAATACCTTTTCCAATTTGAAATAAAATTACCGTAAAGTATGGTTACTAGCCACGTGCACTGACTAGAGCTAGGCGCAAGCCGCCATTGCCCCAGCCCTTTACTCCCTCGCACTCCCGTTGAGTATTACGTCTATATTTTAGCTTATTACATGATTTTCAAAATAATATTATTTTTATTTTTATTATTATAAAAAAGTAAAGTATTTTTTTTTATATTTTTTTAGCATCAGTATCAGTTGTATTATCGACCCTGAGTCGCTCGTCGCTGACCAAAACAACAACCTGTATAGGGGGCTTATTCCACAAACAGAGTGCGCGGCAGAAAGCTCCTTTGAAACCAGTGCGTGATTTTAGTTCCAATGTTTATTTTGTGGTATGCGCAATATGCTTCATCCATTCGGCTCCATCCGCCATTGCATACCAGCGTGAACTCCTTTCTTACTCATTATTATCTTTCAGGAAGGATTCTGACAGAAAAAAGAGGCGTTGAAAAGCACGCTGGTCCTAGTTTTAAAGGAGGAAATATCTTTGATTACCCGGCACGATAACACGACGAAAGGTTTCCCGAATTCCAACCCCCTAAGGAAGTAAAACAGGGTGGTCCATAGGCGGAAAACTAGTATTTTTGTAAAGCCTTATTATGACAAAATAATTTACATCTGGGAGAGGCCTATGTCCAGCAGTGGACTTAAAAAAAGGCTGATAATAATGCTCGCACTTGCAAGACATACCTTATGTAAATCTATGTTAGATTTGTAAAGAGGAAATGCCATTTTTTCTCACGAACAAAAAACTTCCGAATCGGTAATATATTCTGACAATAATATATAATAGGCCTGGTCTATGCAACTTGAATTGAAAGAAGGTACTGACATACTCTCATTCCTTTACCTAATCCAAAGAATATTCAGACTAGGGTAAGAACGGACACTAGGACCCCCTGGAGAAATAATGGCGTGACCATAGAGTTAGAATATCAATATAGCGACGGTACTAGAGTACGGACCGTGAGCACGGGTACGGCCTAAATGCCTTGGAAACGAAATGCGGATACATAGTGTCAACGACTAAAATACATATAATGAATGCCAATTTCTATATTATTATCGAGAACAAATGACAAGGAATCTATATCGGTATTTTTTCTGGTTGTAAATCAACTAAAGTACGATATATCTGTGAATGCATCTATATGGAAACTGCTCAAGCTTGACACAAGGTAAAGTACCTTTTTTTATACCACTAAGGTGGCAAACAAGCATACGGCTCGCCTGATGGTAAGCAGTTACCGTAGCCTATGGACGCTAGCAACACCAGGGGTAACACTCGTGCGTTGCCGACCCTGAAGAAATCGCATCACACCCTTTTTGAAGAATCCCATGCTGTACTCCAATGGGAAAAGCACGGCGGGGAGCTCATTCCACAGTCCGAACGACCGCGGAAGAAAACTCCTTTGAGCGGGCTCAAACATGAGTGCACACCGCACCTACTACTGATAGTATTGCTCTGCCCATCGACCAATGGAATCACCACTCGTTGCGTGTGGGTTTGGGTATATATGATTCAAAGTGTAGGCACATAATTAAATTAGTTCGCTTGTATGAAGTGCTTAGGGTGTGCCTAAACATATGGGTTTTTCGGACAGAATTCCAGACATCTGTAGAATATAGATTTTGAAATTTTTATCTGAATATCATATTAAATATAACAATGCGTCTATAAAAATGTAGAATATAACATAAAAAGCAGAGAATAAGCTTAAAACCAAAAGAAACAGAAAAATAAAATAAAAAAATTGTACTATACTTTATATTTCAACGCAAAATATGAAAAAAAAACATTAAATATAATATAAATTTACACACGTACATATTTATATACACATTTATATATAAATCAATCATTTAAATGCTGTCTAACTTCCTCTTAAAACTACTTATTATTTAAGACACAAAAATATATATAAAACAAATAAATTATTTTATATAAAAACACATCTACTTACACACAAATAAATAAATTATTATCCCGACAGATTTACAAACTAAATTCTTCGGCACGAGACCGTAGCATAACCGTATCGTCACATATGAAGCAAGTTATGATGACACCTCGCTTAAAACAAAACCCCTTTATTCATAATCGCTTTTTAACTAAATCAGTGTAATAGTGTGCCTTGTCTCACTCTTTCGATCACCAAATGGCAAGTGTCAGATAAAGACAACGGAATTTTAGCTAATCAACGTTTGATAACTTTATTATGAATAAGGGAGAAAGTCAATAGTGAAATATCAATTTATCTTAGCCAGATTTTAGAAAAACATTTCCTCCTGAAAAGTCAAGAGCGCATAATGTGATTGTCTTTCTCACTCGCACAAACGGTTTTCAGAAAAGTTGTTATCGCAGGCTAAATGGCGTCGTAACAACAAAAAATAAGTGTCATATGTGACAGATTATTTAAAAATGTTACATCGCCATCTGTTGAACTATACATGAAGTTAATGTATAAATTATGTGACTCTTAAAAGTCAATTTATCTAAATTACTGTTCAATTATCACATAGTTTTGGACCACTTTTCTATCAATATGACGTTTTTAAGGTGACCATATAAAATAAATTAAAAAATGCAAATAAAGATTGTTAAAAAGCCGTGTAAAAATAAAGATAGTTTTTTTTATTTTTAGAAATTAACCCCCTTACTCATAAAACGTTATTTAACTAATAAGCTGATTAAATGGTCACCTAAATAACGTCAAATTGTTTGACAATTACAGCAAGGTGACGTTATTTATTTGACCATTTATTCAGTAGATTTAGTTAAATAGCGTTTATGAGTAAGGCCGTAAGTTGTTTGAGTGTCTTTAGTGACAAATCAATAAGCTTAATTGACCATTTGAACATTATTTTAGTTAAATATCGTTTTATGAGAATTGGGTTCATTTAAATAAGTGTTACGCTTACGGTCATGTTACGGTCATATGTCGTGCGCGCATTCTCCTAAATATTTTATTTAGTTTATGCTAAGACCTGATGTCAACTTAAATCTAGTAGACATATTGTGCGGTTGTATTTTCTAGAAAATAAAATTGTATGCAATTTGTCAAAATCATATGCAATAGTGAACCTTATTTTGAGATAATAAGAGTGATATTGCAATTTATAGTCGGAGAGATGACTTTCATTTTTTTTGTAAATAGAAATGTCATGAATTTACTACGCAAACACATTACAAGTTGTTTTCAGATCCTAAATTTCAGACTGAGAAAACAATAGTATTATCATCTGAGAAAAGTAAGTACCTCTGCTGCCTACAGTTAATAGGTGTAAAGATAGTTTAAAATAAAGACAGAGCCTGTTCTTATGAGATAAAAAGATAATCATCTCTCAGTATTTAATAGGATACAATTATACTATACAAAAAATCTGGTTCAAAATACGGCAATGTAACATTACATTAAAAGATTATTAACGGTATTCAGGGCTTTTTGTAGGAACAATAATGGATAAAGAATCATGGCGAGCTCCATACATTGATTTGTACAAAAAAATAAAACATTTTAGAGGGTCCAATGTTGAGATTACATTACCAGCAAAATGTTAATATACATGAAATATTTTATAAACCCCGCAAAACATAACAAAATAACGGTTTTGGTCACGAATAGTCGCGATTCGCCGGCATGCCATAGAAATTCGCATTTTTATCCCGGGGTTCTAAAAATATTTTAAATGGCTCAAGTTGTTCCTTAGGCACCAGAATCAAATATAACGTCATTCAAACCAACCAACCAACCAACGTCTCTAAAAATCTTTATTTTTTTGTACAAATCTCGCCATGATCCTTTATACATACAAAACAATGCAGAAAATATTGAATATTCAGATGTAATAAAATTAGTCGAAATTACTGTTTTCTTGCACAATGTAAACAATAATATAATTATAAAGAGTAAAAAGGTTGGTCCACATTTTTAATTAATTTATTTCTTCAAATTTAATCACTTGAATAGCAGCGGGGCTACCGGGAGTTCTATAACATTTAGACCTCAAGGGTCTCCGGACGAGTCAATGGATGGCTTTCTTAAATCGTTTGTTATTAAACAGCTTCTTGACGTTACTTGACGTATTAGATGTATGGCAATGGATGTCGAGATGTATCCTTGTTTGCTACCTTAGAAAAATAAAAACCGGCCAAGACTCTGACTCACGCACCGAGGGGTTCCGACCTTCCTAAACGTATAATTTCTTGGTATGAGCCCTAATTGTAGAAAAGTACCGGACCGCCTAACAAAATTTATTTGGGAAGGAATTTTGATGATTTCGAAAAAAAGTGCTAGTTAGGAACATCGTTCTACTTTTCCTGTAATAACTACATCTATGTCTATTTACTGTAATTATTTCAGATTTTTAGCTTTCCAAACTTTGGAGATAAGGGGGGAATGGTAATTTTTTTGTCATTTTTCATCATAAGTTAAAAACTATGCAACATAAAAGTAAATAAAAATCAGATTTGGACTGTACAAATGAAGCTCTTTCATATGATACCCCATTTAAACTTGTAGCCCTACATTGAAATTTCGGTCCCCCATTCCGGCACCTTATGCAAAGAAAATATAAATATATCTTTAAATTTTTCATTTGCAATATATTTTTGGGCTAGCAATATTTATAACTATTCCAAATTTCAAATCAATAACTTTAATGGTTGCTGAAATATAGCGCTGTGACAGACGGACGGAGTGGCACCATAAGGGTTCCTTTTTACGATATTGGTTCGGAACCCTAAAAAATGCTAATGTGGTTTGAATAAATGGTTATTTAAATTTTTGCGGAAAAAATGCATTACTTGAACAGTATTTTTCATCAAAATTGTTATTGTTATTACACTCAGTGAATAATCATTTGGTCATTAGTAATAATAAAAACACTTATATATGCATTGTAGAATTTGTGACAACTTTTTGCGCAACAGTTTTTGGACAAGACAAAAAGTTCTTACAATATTATAAAATCTTGTTGAAACTAAACAATCGGAGTGATTATGAGGACAAAAGCCAGGGAGATCATTGGCTAGCTGTTTTATAGTTGTTTTATATTTTTAGCTAGTTTAGTAGATAAAAATATAAAACAACATCCAGGATGTGTTTGACTGAGTTCAGCGTTAAAAAAATAAACGCTTAAAATAGTTGACACTTCAATGGAATTGTTTCATGATTATTGATAATAAGTAATTTATATTTTTAGTACGTCCATTTAACAATAAAAGAAGCAATTTGTACCTATATCTGTGTAAGAATTAGCAGTGTGCAACTGTATGCTTGCTAATTTCAGAAAAGTAAAAAATCTTAGTAACACTACTAAACAAAAAACATCCTATTGTGAAATGCGATATTAACGAAATGAAATATCAATTTTATAGTTTTATATACTGGCTCGCACTGGTGATCGCCGGTTATTGTTTTTACATGTGCAATTTTATCTATGCTATAAGACGTTCTTCGTACCAAATTTCAAGATTCTGAGTTCACGGGAAGTACCGTGTAGGTTTTGATTCCCTTGCGAGTGTCGAAAATTTGCAGCATAAACGGCTGTATCTTTTGATTGTGTTGGCTTAGAAGTTTGATTTTCTCACAGCTCCAAGGGACAGTAGACTTGAGTATTTGCTATGAATTTCAGGTTGATACCTCCACACGTTCCTGAGAAAAAAGATCTTGACAGACAGACAGGCAGACAACAAAGTGATCCTATAAGGGTTCCATTTTTTCCTTTTGAGGTACGGAACCCTAAAAACTGTAAGTACCTACTCGGACGTTATTTTTATTAGGCATTTTTTACGTGTTAGTTTTTCTCCTTTATTTCAATGAACATGAATTAGCGATCGGGTGTTAAGTTGTGTCAATACTCGTAATTTAATTAGCTCTCTTAATAGGGAAACGGATGTGTTTACGCGTGAAAATATGACGCTATGACATGGACCAATACGCCTATACCTCCATCCATTATTTTACTGTTTGGCGTTTAAGAATGCCAAAGAAAAATTAACTGTATGATGGTACAAATGAATTTTATTCTATACAAATAAGGTTTATTTTTATTTGACATTCTTAAACGTTAAACAGAAATTAACGTAATGAAAAAACCTTTTAAAGCCAAAATGCTATACAGTGCCATCTTTTGAGCATAAAAAGCTTAGTGGTATAAAAAAAAAGTAATTATTATTTCCTAAAACAAACCGTAAGCAGAATACATAAAATATGAATTCAAATCCAATGACTTAAGCACTACAAAAAGCCCCGAATAAAACTCAAAAGCCACTTAAAAACCCTAACCAAACTATAAATCAGGCAAACACGCTTGCTCATACAAGCACAGTACTTTATGTATCAATTCATACTGCTCCGAATTTTGTACCATACCACCTCTATTTAGTCGCATATTACAAACTATACCTAACACATCAACTTTCTGTTCATTCGTCAACTGTTTTATACCGTTTAATATAGCTATGAGACACCCAGTCCTGCCTATACCCGCAGAGCAATGGACGATAGTGGGCGGTGATATACATTCTACTGAGAAATCCAACGGACTGGAAACTTCCACCTTCACATCGCACGGTGAGTTCTGGTTCTCCAAAGGTGGAAACAAAAACTTTGAATCCGGTTTAGGACTATCATTACACTTACATATATCTTGACTCACTTCACTGAATTTATCGAAGTCATATTCACTAACTTTTAGAATGTCTAAACTTAAATTAAGCAACGCATTCACATCTTTAGGACACTTATGGTCTGCCCAATTATGGAACCAGTAATGATACACGATAAAACTATCACATTTTTGATTGTAGTTCACTAATAGTTTACGGATGGTATAACCCACCTTATTTATCATGCCACAATTTTTTATCACAAACACACTGTCCTCCGTTTCTTCTGAATTTACAATTATTTCCTCATTTAGTTCTAATGGGAAGTATTTCTCGCATTTTTGTCTATTATTTTCGATGAAGTTTGTTAACATGACTATTTTCTGCACGGTGGTGGGTGGCCTGTGGTCTGGGGACCGGCGGCTGTGGTAGCCACAACAGTTCTGGTGCACCATCAGCCAGAAGTCATATATAGTGTTCTGTAGAGGGCCCTGGGTTGCTATGTAGCAGTTCTTCGTGTATTCATGCCCCTAGAAAATAAAGATCATCAATCTACACTAATATTATAAAGAAGTAAAGTTTGGATGTTGGAAATTATCTCCGGGAATACTGAAAATGATTTCTCTAATAGGAAACTACGAGACTTAGAAGACATAAAGAAATTATCTTTTACTAGACTAATAAAATCGATTCCAAACGAGATTATTGGAGCTCTCTCAATACACTGCGCCTAATTATACAGCAAAAGCAACCAAATATTTTGTTTATTTGGCTGCAGATCACAACAAACCAAAAAGGACATATAAGAAAAAAAATAGGTATCTACATTGCCCCCGAGTGCTATAAGCTACTTTTCATCATGGGAACGTGGGTGGAAACCACAGGGGATAGTCAGAATATATATGTATATATTTAAAAGGAGAAACCGACTGATTGACATGAAATATGTACACGCATAGCACAAACAGAAGGGTCTAGAAACTTGAAATTTTGCATACACGTAACTTATATAACGTAGTCATCAACTAAGGTATGCATACGTGCCAAATCATAGCGATGGGTTCAAAGGTTTAGACGTGAAAAGGTAACAAACGGACAGACAATTATTATTAATATTTTAGTATGGATAACTTACCTTAATAAAATTAGCATTGATATAAGCTTCACTATTCCCTCCGTCGTCCGTCCTCAAAATGAACCTCGAGTGCTCATTAGGCAGTATAGTCTTATACCTGTTCTTCGGATGAGACCCGGATACTATCGGCTTCTCCTGGAAATTCGTAGGCATATCCCAGAACTCCTGGTGGAGGTTCCGCAGAAGCATCTTCTGGTATTCCGAGCAAGGTTGCGAGGTCACCGGTTCGGGAATCACCAATTGAGGATTCTCTTTAGATATATCTACTAGGCCAGTACAGCAATGTTGACCTTCTGTAGAGATGGGGCATTTCACTTTAGAGTACCCATTTTGGAACACGTTATTCAAATCTCTCAACTGCTGTCGCGATAATACGCTTGAAGCGTTCTGGAGATGTTGCATATTCGCTAAGTACAATCTAAAGTCTTCTGATGTGCTTTGAGGACTTAGAGGTTTCGTGGTGATATTCCGAACGAAACCCGGCTGGTAATTTGGGTCTTCCTGCCTCCCAAATGCGTATATAATCTCATTTTCTTGATCGCCACACACGTACGTTAAATTCTGCGGATAATCTTGCTCTGTGTACGAATTCGACCACAAGTTGTCATGGGAACCGAAACCGACGCACTTTTCCGTTGAACGCAATCGCGTACAATTTTTATAAGATTTCGGTATCAGATTCTCTGTGCTTAAAGATTTTCGATGCTTATCCCTGTGTGGGAGGTCTTTTAAGTTAGTATCTATTAACGTCTCATCAATTTCCAAGTCTCTCGGTTCCTGCGGTTGTATGTTCAACGTAAGAGACGTGTTCGAACTACGTCTCTCAAGTATACCTTTCTTAGATTCACCAGAATTATCAATGCTAAAATTACTGTTATATCGACTCAAAGTACACGTGGAGCCGTTCAAGTTATAGTTGGATATGCTCAGTGATTTATTGCCCGACAGTTGTGGATTAGACGTGTTTATATTCAAAGTTAGAGACGTATTAGAGCTTCTACGTTCGAGTAGACCTTTCTTCTGTCCAGGTTTCGCGTCTTTATTCAGAGAACTATTGCTTGAATGACGACTTAAATTATTATTCGATAGAATATTTAGTGTTAAGCTGTTGTTTGAGCCACGTCGCTGCAACAAACAGTTTTTAGACACTTCCCCAGAAAGATTAGTATTAGATGAGCATATAACCCGTGTTGTAGGTGTCAAATGATCCGTGTTTATTAGAGACGCGTTAGAATCTCGTCTCTCTAAAGATAGTTTCTTCTGTCGATTGTCAGAATTTAGACTAAAGTTTGATATGCTCGTCCTAACCGTGTTCAAATTGTGGCAGGAAGCTCCAGAGCTGTTCAGCGAACAATTCGAACCTTGAAGACTATGCGTACTAAGCATTAGACTCTGGTTCGAATTCCTTCTATGCAACTTCTTAACGAGTTTCTCATCTTCGGCACTAGGTTCAAAATCATCTGAAGGAACGCCCTCTGGAAGCGTCTTCAAATTGGTACTCGACACGCTTAGATTCTGTTTATAGTTTAGCAAATTGGAACCAAGACTCTGGCCTGTATCTATATGGTAACTAGATCGGTTATCAGCTCCGGATATATTTATTTTTGGAGTTGTTTCTGAATAGTCGGCCATGTTTTCATCAAAAGAGCCCATGGTGCGAGGACCCATTCGAGAAGTCCCGGGCTGATACAGCATTAGGCTGGCGTGGTTCTCTCTCAAATATATTCCACTGTCTTGCCCTTTCATAAACAAACGACGTTGTTCGGCATTAGCCTGTGCCGGGTTATACCCTACTTTGGTGCCAGCAAAGTCATGTTTCACATTCTTCTGTGCTAGAATCCTTTTCAATTGCCGTTTTGGAGTGTTAGGGACTGATACAGAATTCTGTGGCACTTCCAACGTCTTTTTCTGCGGTAGCGAAAGATTAACACTTTCAGATGAGTCTAAAGACGTCGCTTTGACTTTCAAAGTGGGAGTTTTGACTTTTTTCTCTTCAGCATTAGTGTATAGTTTCTCGAATTCTAAAAGTTCTTTTTCTAGATCACTATCGCGTTTCGTCAAGTCAATGGTGAGGTTTCGAAGATTCTTCCCTTTTCGTTTCATTTGAGTTTCGGCAGAGGTCGTCGCGCCTTCTTCGGAGGTGATTGTTATTTCAAATTCCTTTGGTGAGAATCTGGGCATGTCTAAAAACGATTGGACATCAGAGCTCTGCCTTAAACTCTTCTTGTGTTTCAAATCTGGTGATTTGGGCTCCTCCTCTTCTTCGCAATTCTTAACTCTTTGTTCGTCTTCGAATTTGAAAATAGGTCGTTCATTGGTCGGAGTCTTTTGATGTCTTTCCATGCTTTCACAAGACGCACTGACATCTTGATTCTTATACGCCTCATTCATTTGGTCCTTCATTTGTTTCGCTATGGGCAGACCTAAGTTCTGTTCGATAATTTTCGCATTATCCGAATCTAGAGAAATAGACTTTAGCCTCTGTCGCCTTGCATGTGCCGTACTCGAAGGACTTGGCGTTAATTCATTTGTTTTCTCTTCAATATTAGTATCTATATCCATAGAGTCTATTTTGGCACAGCAATCGACGACATCTTTATCTATTTCGGCTTCGATTTGTTTATTATCGTCGCATTTCGATATGTTTAATTCGACTGTTTTATAATTCGTATCGCAGCTATTATGCCTTCTATATTTTCGGACATCTTTGTCAGCAGGTGGCGTGAATCTTTCCCTTTCTATCGAATTCCTTCCTCCGTACTTCCTCGGTCTAGGGGACCTCACGGCTACTGCTCCTTCTTCGACTAAGCACGATTGCTCAAAAGTGAAATAGTTTTCTTTATTGTAACTGTGTACTTTTGGGCTGGGTCGAGCGCTTAAGACTCTGGGGCTGTTAGGTTTTTCGATACCATTACTCCTGTTTATGTGATCTCCTAGCGCTTTGGGCGAGTGCGGTACTTCTGCATCTCGCGGCGTCTCGGGAAAGAACTTTGGTGATCTGACAGTGTCATAGTAAACAGATTTGGGCGATGGTTCCGCAAAGAACATCGGTGACACTGTTTCAGGTGGAGTGAAGAATCTAGGAGAAGTTATCGTATCGGCTAAGATTTTAGGTGAGAAATCGAATTTTGGCGCCGTCGATTTCTCTTTCGTGGAGCTGCATTCTATAACTCTCGGTGAGTTTTGCATCTCGAGTCTTTCCTGCTGACCTTCTAGGAGGTGAGTCTCGTTAACACTGCACATGTTGAGCCTGGTGCTCACAGATCTGAATCGTCTCAGGTTGCTCGGAGACGCGTCCTGTTCCTCGCGCTCCTTCGGCGACATCATAGCCGCTTTCTCACTCATATCTACGTCTTTCTCCGAATTCGACTGATCACTCAACTTTCTAACGATTTCCGAATCGAATCCAAACACTTTATCGGATTTAGCGCTAGTTAAGAACGGAGACTTGTCGTCTTTTTCCAAAGAAGGCGATCTGGTGGCGCTGTATTTTTTCGCGCGCGTTTCTTGACATAAATCCGTGCCCAACTCTGAATGAACGATTTGAGCTAGCGGTCGCGGTATAATAGTCGTATACTTGCAATCTAGGGAACGTTTATGCAGCCACTGCTCCGGCAACGGCAACTTGGGAATACCCTTGAATTCCGTCGAGGTGGTTGGGTTTTGGGAACTCGAGCTCGGCTGGTTCTGGCCTTGAGCTATTGTATTTTGTGTTGAGTTTTGTACAATGATGATTTGTGGGGGCTGAGCGGCGCGGTCATCGGCGGGGGCGCCGGTGAGGGCAGAGAGAGCGCGGCGAGGGGCGAGAGGGGCGGGTAGAGGCGCTGGCAAGGGCGTGGGGAGGGGCGCGGTCAGGGCCAGCGGGAGGGGCAGGGGCGCGGCCCGGATGGGTCGTATACGGGGGGGAAACACGTCGCGGACTATATGCACCTGAAACAGAAAATATACATAATAAGAATTACATTATGAATCCCACTTAAGTTTATATGGAGATGTTCGGTTAATCAATGGAGACATACTCATAGATCGTATCTTGGTTTGGTATTTACCTATCGTAAAAGCAGTGTCTACTACTACAATTTTCCACTAATATATTATTTCTGATATGAACAACTCATATTAGTGTGGTGTACTGTACGTACAGAAGTGTAGTGTGTGTAGTAATATACTCAACAGTAGTGTAAAGCAGAGTAGTGAAGTGTAGTGTACACACACACACAGATATAAATCTAAATAGATGACGCGAGTGTATGTCGGTCGTGTGCAAAAAGGGAGATCAGTGCTCTTCTTTGGACGCTGTTTTGCGCAGACAGGGTACTATTGTATCACTAAAGCGCTCTTATGACGTCATGACGGTAGGTAGAAAAAAAGTGGCACGCTTGGTTTTCATACAGGGGCTCTACCGCGTAATTTTGGTGGCAATCGTAACGAACACCATTAAAGAATTTCATCCAAACAGGGCCCACGAATAGTCATCGTCACGTCGTACCGAGTGCGCGTCATTGGATGAAATAATTAATGGTGTTTGTTACGATTACCACCAAAGATACGCAATAGCCCGGCAGATGGGAGGGACTTGCGTTATCTACTTATTTACAGTAGTGTAGTGTTCTAACGGGTGTGCAGCTGCTTTGTCCTGCGGCGACGGCAGCGCGCCGTAGGAGTAGCAGCAGCGCGGGCACCGCCGTAGTGTAGTATACTGTTCAGTAGTGTAGTGTACTGTTCAATAGTGTAGTGTACTGTTCAGTAGTGTAGTGTAGTGTATAGTAGTGAAGTAAAGCGTAGTGTACAGGAAACTAGTGTACTCACGGTGTGCAGCCGCTTGGTCCTGCGGCGGCGGCAGCGCGCTAGCAGCAGCAGCAACGCGGCCGCCGCCAGCGCGCCGCTCGCGCCCGCCCACCACGACCACCCGCCCCACCCCGCTCCGCCCCACATGCCACACCAATCACATCTGGAACCAAACCACATCAACCACTAAGTACCACAATACAACTGAACATTTATTAACTTCTAACGAAGTTGGTCACTCAAGGTGAGGCATTGGTGGTAAGCCTAGATGTGCCAAGCCACATATTTTGACTATGTTGTGTAGAGTTTGTGAAGCTAGGGCTTGTAGAGTAAGTGCATGTAGAGTTATAAGCTTGGCTCTACATGAGATCTGATAACTTTTCGACAGTGCGAGCCCTATGTCTTGGCAACATTTTACATAATAAAAATGTTTTTGGTGGGATATTTTTAACCGCGAGCCAAGCGATTTAACATACAAAATTAAATGAATTATTTATTATTAATTAATTAATTGTTAATTGTTTACCGTGCCTCGGCCACATCCACCCTGCCTCTCTGCTCGTATGCTCGTACGCAGCTTGGATTCGGTACTGACGCATTGCGCGACTGTTCATACCATAGTTAGAATATTATAGAGCGACTGTACGAACGTACGGTCTGTGAGCACGGATACGGTCCAAATGCCTTGAAACGAAGTGCGCGTAGGCGCGTACATAGTTTGAACAACTAAAATACGTATAATGAATGCCAATTTCTCGTTTGTATCGATACTTTTACCAAGAACAAATTACAAGGAATCCATATCGACATTTTGTCTGACTGTAAGATAGAAATTCATTTGGCACATTGTGTTATGAATGTTTTTTGTATAATATGAGCCATATTTGAACGTTTCTCATGGTTTCTCTAAAAACCGTAAAACTTACTATTTTGGGAAATGTAGTACAAAAATAGTTTAATCTTAAACAAAAAGTATCAATTCTACAATATGCTAAATGAATTACGATGGTCACGAATCACTGAAATATCTATCCATATTGTTCTACGAAGGTAAAAAAAATCTCGAAAAAAAACAAATTTCTCGCCTCGGTACTGATGTTTAACCTTAAATTCATTTAGGTAAAACAAACACAAAACTTAACCTAATCACCATGAAATAGAGTTCAATGTCCCTCAAAATTGAAATGAATGGACTATTTTTAACGTTTATGAAATGCTAAACGAAAATGGACTTTATTTACTTTACCTAACAAAAAATCTCTTCATGTGACAGTCATCGAATATCTGTGCCAGAATATCTTTTGAATGATAGTTAAATGCAAAGTAATTTGTGCTCAACGTCTTGGAATTAAGAGCTGAATTTACTATATTAGTTAAGTTTGATGGTTTTCATTGATTTATCATTTACTCGGTAGCGATTGTATACGTCACTCGTCACATGCGAATTGGCGAATATGTCACTTAACGCCTTATTACTGGGATGTTACCAACTTTAAGCTTTAAGTGATATACATACAGGCTAGAAAAAAAAACACTTGTATAACAATAATTTTATAATACACCTTGGGATCTACCACAATATAATACAGTTTAAACCATCCAAATTGCATAAGCTGTTTCCGATCAATCGGTGAACATACATAAAAAAAACATATGCTACGAACATAGAACCTCCTCCATTTTTTAAGACGGTTAAAAATCACATACTCTAAGGCTTGATAGGATAAACAGAATTAGAGGTTCATTTATTATTATCACTTTTAAGTGCAGGGCTTTTAAAAGTATTTTTTTTTTGTTTTTTTAACTATAATTTATTGGGTATAGTTTTTGACTGTAGAGTCTGGCAAACAAAAGTTGAGCCTGGCGGCAATTGAAACTCTTTACATGGCAACATTCTATTTCGTCATCCGGCATAAAAAGTGTCAACTAGTTTACCAGAACAAGTTTTGATACTAACCCTTTATTATAATGCCTTTATAGCTAAATCAGTGTTATAGTGTCCACCTTCACATTCTTTCGATCACCTTAATGTTCTACAATATGCTAAATGAACTTCTACGGTCGCTAATCACTGAAACATCTATCCATATTGTTCTACGAAGGTAAAAATAAATATAAACTAGAAAAAAAAAATACCACAATTTTTGAATTTGAATATATCGCTTAGTTTGGGATAATAAATAACCATTTATAAGGAATATCCCAGGATATTTATTTATTAATTTAAAAGCATTTTATATAGAAATAGAATATATCGAGTTTTATTTATTTAAAAGCTTTCTATATAAAAATATAACGAGTTTATGCAAAATTTTAACTCATTTCATGCAAATATTACTTAGGAAAATCAAACATAATTTAATACATATTTATATATTGTTTTTGTAAAGTATCAAAACATTTTATTCCTACTATACTTAGTGATACCACATCTAGTTTTTTTAAATTTGCCGCGCTTTTTCATGTTCTACTTTCGTATGCCAGACTATAGTAACAAATTTTGGACAAAAACATATTATATTTTTACTATTCTTAACAGTTAAACTGCTTATATCTTCAAAATGTTACACTTTACAAGGTTTTGCCACAGAATATTTCTTGATTGTAAAGATGTCAGCTATCAATTAGTATAGGTATGTCATTTAAAAAAAAAGGTGTATGAGAGGTATGCCATAATCTTCCAACCCCTTTAATATAAAGGGTCAGTGATGACCAGGGTGTTGCAGGCATCGGAGCAGGGTGGTAAGCACTTATCACCAAGCGGGCCTTATGCTTGATGCTGACATAATATTTGTATTAAAATAAAATATCTAAAATATTTTCAAACAGTTGTGACTCTTAGTGACAATGTACAAGGGTACATTTGTCATGGTATTGACTTTCTGTAGTCTAACCTTCATAGTTGACATGATAACACACTGTTTTCCTGCAATACATGTGCAATATGCAAGCAGCAGAGTAAAAAAAAGGTTGCAATTTGCATATTGATGCACTATTTTATTTATTTTATTGAAAATCCATCCATATGAGTTTTGACATAGTTATTTATATTGAGGAGTAGAGAAAGCAAACCACATAATGGCCCTGATTCTGTTGTTCACAACTAAACTAATTTTAATGTCACTATGTCTCTTTCTAACAAAGAACATAAGAAAAGGATGTAAGAAATTTAGTCCTGTCAAATTAGTCTAATGCTTGTTTTCAATATAAATTTAGTCGCCATCTATCGCGGTTACGCCTAAATACACGCAAAATAAGACGGCAAAGATTAATTTGACAACTTAAAATATGTTCTATCCTTTTTCAATCATGTTCGTAAGAAAGAGATGAAATTAGTTAAGTGCGATTTACAACAGAATCGGCACCATTACCTAATTTAATTCATACTTAAACAAATATGAACTATAGTCAAATTTTGACCACTTTTTGAACCACTAGTATGATGAATAATTATACCCAGACTCCATTCCAGCAATATCAGTAATAAATCTGGGATTGGTTAAGTTTTATGTGACATATTCAAACCTAAGTATGGGCTCCTCATGTTTAGTTAAATGCAGAATTATTATTGAATACAATTTGTGGAACAAATAAAGATTTTCATCATAATTTTAGTTCTCTGTCTCTCTATCTAAAGCTCAGTGGTTTTCAATTCAATGTACTAGGTATTACTCTAACCGCCAAGGTAAAACTAACTTTTATCCTGCCTTTTTTAGATCTACAATGACAATAGGCAGTTATTTCATGACATTTCAGTTCCTCTGACACACAAAGACTTGATCATCACTCTGTGACCTCAGATAGCTGAGTAATCGTCGAGTACCATCGCCCAACTATCATATAGTTATCATAAGCAAAGTGACTCAATACTCAAACGACTTTTTGCGCGAGAAAATGTCTCTGCCATATAAACGGACCTTTCCTCTGTTATTGACTGATTATTAACTGAACACGACGCGTTTCCAACACGATAAAGTTATGTTATGATGGATAATAAATATGAATCGCAGTCGACGATGTTATAAATCTATTTCCGTATGTGACATACCTAGGTAAGCGTTACACGACCAAATGAAAATGGTGATTAACGTAAATTTCCGCTATATCGTCTTGTTATTATATCTGACCTCATTTAGCGTTAGATACGAGGTTGAAATCGCTCATTTGGACGGATAACTCGAAGGTGAACCTTCAAAATATAGCACGAGAGAAGATGAGACGGTCACACAAAAATATGTTATTTTCACACGAAAATCTTATGTTTTGACATCATGGAGCATTCAATAATAAGTGTGGGGGAGTATATGGGCTTTAAAATGTCCTGACGATAGCAATAAATGAGGTAAAAATACTTACTGTGCATTTATTTAGCAGAAAAAGATTTCCATTTGTTTCCGACGTTCACCATGTAATAGTTATTTAAAAATCACCACAAACAGCTGGAGCACAAACTAAATAACACGTCACTTATACTTATAAGACACTTTTACGTTGATTTCTATGAAATATT
This sequence comes from Polyploca ridens, assembly GCA_951394255.1. Taxonomy (NCBI): domain Eukaryota; kingdom Metazoa; phylum Arthropoda; class Insecta; order Lepidoptera; family Drepanidae; genus Polyploca; species Polyploca ridens. Next base: position 17,168,525 of record OX596243.1, read on the forward strand.
ACACGTTTTCAGCGTAATAATTCGCCCTACAAGTTTTGACATTAGAAGAGTCAGCCATATTTCTTTAGCGACAACAAAAGTGAGAATGTTGCCAGCAAATAAATTTCTATTACCCCATCAAATAAAACCTTTTTGCATAGAACTTTTTGTATTTCCATTCGTAAAACCAAAAATTACGTCGTATTTTACCACCCTTAAATCACAAGAACATATAAAACTTCGCCTGTTCGTAATAACTTCACAGATATGCTCAAAAACACTGTCTCCTTGTACGAAGACACATCAGCACTGTCTTTTCCTCCTTTGTGCCAATTTTTATGAAAAAAATCATGACGCAAACTAATCTCCTTGAAAACTCGTAATGTTTTGTGTGTCATACAAGGCAGGGTATTGTCTTGCAGCGTAGTTGGATATTTCATTCAAAACCCTCACGACGCCTGCGCGGTCCGCGACCTGTGGTGATCTAGGGCAGTGGGGCATCGACTGTCCCTAGCCTACCCTGGTAGGTCAAAGCGCACTACGTGTAGTGTTATTATGTAGGTCGGGTGTTGATCTGGATATCGCTAGCCAATATAACATCATTATGACTTTGTAATGGGATCGCAGATTAACCTGTTTTGGAAAACATAACAACCACCATCATATCCTTTAGCATTGGTCTCTTCATTTCATAATAGAAGGGCTTAAAATCTAGGCTGTCATCTTTTTAGGTCATGATTTGAACTCTGTAATCACTTCTAAAAAAAATATTACTCGTCCGCACTATTTTTAATTGTTTGCATGAAGCTAATCGCTTGCACAATTCTTGAGACTATACTTACAATTAGATACCTACCTGTTAACTGACCGGCCAGATGGTTCTGTCGGCGATGGTGGCCGGTTACTTGCTGACCGGGCATTCTTGCCGATTTGGGTCAGTAAAGTGTTAACGAGTGGTACATTTTGTATGGGTAGAATGCCATACATAATGTACCTCCGGATTTAATTTATTTTCTGTTATATTCTAGTAGAACAGAACAGAATCGGTAGGCGTGTGGCCACGCTAATTCTTTTTCTATAAGTAATTGCTTTAGAACTGGTTGTTTGATTGGTAGTTACAGGTCAGTTAGTTAAAGCTGGCACGTTCAACACATTTACACGTTGCGCTTGTGTAGTGACTGGGAATAAAAGCGTGGCGTGACGTCGCGTGGGGTGACATGGAAAAGGCCAACTCTCTGATGCCAAATATGTCAGTCTGCCTGCGCCATATGGGTGCATGTTCTGTAAAGGTACCTATTCACTGTGGCGTAAAGTACCGCTGTACTTTACGCCACAGTGAATAGGAATTTTGCTACAACCTCGGCTTCGTCATAGGCTTCGTAACGTCCATTTTACATTTAAAAAAAACCGTAGGGATACACAACGTTATCTCAGGAAATTTCTAGACCCTACTATGTGCGCATCTGTCAAAATATAATGTGTAAGATTGTTGTTGGCATCTATCTGTACAATAAGAACCAGAAGATATTTCTTTTATATGTATATTCAAGTTATGCATAAATTGCTGATAACTACAGAATGCAACCAAATATTATTACAGTTTTATTTTTCTGAGCTATAATTTTTAGGCATCAGAGAGGTGCCCTTTATCCCATGAAACCGGGTTCAGCCATTTACCTTATTGTTACCATTTTTATCATGACTCCTAGACTACTAAGGGTCAATTCACACCGACGCGCGGGGTACACTTTTTATGATACAAATACAATATAGAACTTTATTTACTATAGTTCAAGGGAGGTGGTGAAATAAATTATAGAAAATATTTTTTACTTAGGTTACGCTTTATTCAATAAAATTGTATATACCTACTTACACTCAATTTATATGTTACATGATTTTCAGCCTAATTAAATACCTTTCCAAACCTGCATTTTATACACATTTTATGTTTATTTATTAAAACTAGGCGGATAGACAATACATAATTGACAAAAGTACCTTATACCTACCTACTAACGAATATTATTACAATAAAACATAATGATCGGATGCGACCACGTCGTGATAATATCATAAAACAAAGAGTAGGTACTATTATAATAGTAGCTAACGTAGCTAACCTAAGCTTTCCATAATTATTTTGTCATGTCTATGCGTTGCTTGTCTCTTTTTGGCTCATGTCAGCTCATGTATAAATATGAGCTGTGAAAAAGGCTATCATAGCGAACATTATAGCGTATTCAATTCAATTATGATAATTATAATTAATTACCAATACAGGTGTAGCCTGGGGGTGTAAGGGGGCTCCAACAACTATTAGCCTTAATTGTCATCCTCACCTGCACGTGGTGCACCCTGCTTACCAACGAACGAGGCTCTGACGACCGAAAAATTGGCGGAATAACCAATCTTAAGTAGCCGACTCGCTAAATTAATCAGACTGGTATCGGGCAGCAGCGATACCGGCGCGAAAGAGCTCGGCTCTGCGATCACCAACACGCCTGCCCAGCGTGGTGATTATGGGCAAATCTTTCCAATGGTGTGCACAAAAAGAAAACGGCCCCTAGTTCCCGGCTGCCCTGCTATTCCTGACTACGGCAGCGGTCATGGTTACGGTGGGGCGGGGGGTGCGAAGAATCTCCGGGTTACGGGAGGCTGCCAACCTAATCGACTTCGTATCGCGACCTACAACACCCGGACTCTGAGGCTGGATGCAAGCATTGCTGAGCTTGAGTCGGAGCTAGATGCTATAAACTGGCAAATCCTAGGGCTATCTGAAGTTCGTAGACAGGGAGAAGATACGATAACCTTGGAGTCAGGACATCTACTCTACTATCGAGAGGGTGATCATACATCCCAGGGGGGTGTTGGATTTCTGGTGAATAGGGCCCTCACTAACAATGTTGTGGAGATAAACAGTGTGTCGTCAAGGGTAGCATACTTAATAATCAAGCTCTCCATAAGGTACGCCTTGAAGGTGGTGCAAGTGTATGCACCCACGTCGTCGTACTCAGATGAAGAGGCCGAGGCCTTCTACGAGGATGTTACCAAGGCCATTCACCACACTAGTAAGACCCACTTCACCGTTGTTATGGGGGACTTTAACGCCAAGGTGGGAGTACAAGAATACAACGAATCGCGAATCGGTCAGTACGGTTTTGGCTGTAGAAATCACCGGGGCAAATGCTGGTGAACTTCCTTGAAACCGAGGAACTTTACTTGATGAACTCGTTCTACAAGAAAAAGCCACAGAGGAAGTGGACTTGGCGGAGCTCCGATAATGTGACTAGAAACGAGATTGACTTCATACCAACTGACAGGAAACATATATTTAAGGATGTCTCAGTGATTAATAGGTTCAATACCGGTAGTGATCACCGACTCGTAAGAGGCACCTTAACTATCAACTTCCAGCTTGAAAGACGTCGTCTGATGAAGCCTAATCTGCGCCCATCTCTCTGCCAAGCTGTTTTGAATTCCGAGTTATACCAATTGGAACTCCAAAACCAATTTGATATGTTGGAAACCACCGACGACAATATTGACCAGATGTCCAACAACCTTACGAAGATAATCAAAGATACAGGCAGGAAATATTTTCGACCTGAGCGACAGAGTAAAAAGTCCAAAATCACAAGCCGAACTCTAGATCTTATAAGACAAAGACGGGAATTATCGACAACCTCGCCAGATTATAATCCTCTGAATAAGCTTGTAAAAAGGCAAATACGTTTCGACCTCCGTTCTTATAATACTCTCTGTATAAAAGAAGCGATCGAGCAGAACAGAGGATCTAAAGTATTTGCTAAGCAACTTGGCAGAGCGCATCTGGCGAGGCTCAAGACATCCGATGGAATTACCGTAACCTCGAAGCCTAAGATACTGGCAGAGATTGAGGACTTCTATGGAGAATTGTAATCTTCCCATGCTCCAAAACCTGCTTCCTGTAACGAGGTTGACCCTCGAGCGACCCTAACCCGCCACTTCACCGAGGACCTTCCGGAGATAGAGCTGGACGAGATTGTGATGGCTCTCAAACAACTGAAAAACAACAAGGCACCTGGGGAGGACGGCGTTACAACGGAGCTGCTAAAAGTAGGTGGAACTCCAGTCCTAAAACAATTGCAGAAGCTCTTTAATGCCGTCCTCTTCAATGGTACAACACCCAAAGAGTGGAGCAGGAGTGTGGTGATATTATTTTTCAAGAAAGGAGATAACTCTCTCCTTAAAAACTATAGGCCGATATCGCTCCTGACCCACATCTACAAGTTGTTTTCGAGAGTCATCACGAATCGTTTGTCTGAGAGGCTTGATGGCTTTCAGCCGCTGGAGCAGGCCGGGTTTCGAAAAGGCTTTAGTACCGTAGACCACATACTTGCTTTGAGGCTGATTATACAGAAAACAGAAGAATATAATCGGCCTTTGTGCCTAGCATTTGTGGACTACGAGAAAGCCTTCGACTCCATCGAGACCTGGGCTGTTTTGGAATCGCTGCAGCGGTGCCAAGTCGATTGGCGTTATGTCGAGGTGTTGAGGTGTTTGTATGACGCTGCTACTCGATCCGTCTAAGTACAGGACCAGCAAACCAAACCGATCCAATTGCGTCGTGGAGTAAGACAGGGGGATGTCATATCCCCGAAACTGTTTACTAACGCATTGGAAGATGTGTTCAAGACGCTGGACTGGAAGGGACGTGGTATTAACATCAATGGCGAGTACATCTCACACCTTCGATTCGCTGACGACATAGTTGATTTGACGTAGATGCTGACTGACCTCAGTGGTTCTTCTAGGCGAGTGGGTCTCGGGATGAACTTAAGTAAGACAAAAGTCATGCTTAATAATCATATTTCCCCGGGATCCGTAACCGTTGGAAATGTTGGCATCGAAGTTATTCAAGAGTATATCTACCTTGGGCAGACCATACAGCTTGGTAGGAACAACTTCAAAAAGGAAGCCGATAGAAGAATACAACTGGGCTGGGCAGCATTCGGAAAGCTTCGCCGAGTCTTTACATCACCGATACCGCAGAGTCTCAAGTCAAAGGTTTTTGAACAGTGTGTCCTTCCAGTGATGACCTATGCCGCTGAAACGTGGTCTTTGACAGTTGGCCTGATCCACAAGTTTAAAGTCGCTCAGCGGGCAATGGAAAGAGCTATGCTCGGGGTTTCTCTAAAGGACAGAGTTCGCAACGATGAGATCCGGCGGAGAACTAAATTAACCGACATTGCTCTGAGAAAAAGCAAGCTGAAGTGGCAGTGGACAGGCCAACGGATAACCGATGGGGTAAACGAGTTCTTGACTGGAGACCACGCACAGGCAAGCGAAGTGTGGGACGCCCCCCGCTAGGTGGACCGATGACCTGTGAACCTTGGCGGGAGGTGGGTGGATGCGAAAAGTGGAGGACCGGAAGAGGTGGCGACTACTGGGAAAGGCCTATGTCCAGCAGTGGACGACCACAGGCTGATGATGATGATGATGATGACAGGTGTAGCCTACCTACATAAAAAAATACAAGGAAATTATAATTAAACTCAAATATAGTAATAGGTACCACGTAATACAATTATAAATGACTGATTATTAGGAAGAATAACTTTAAGAGTCTTACTAATAAAATGTTACACGCGGTGTACACATCTGTTATAAGAATTATAATTATCAATTGTACATAAAAAATACAAGGAAATTAAAATTGAACTCAAATATAGTACTTAATAGAATTATAAATGACTGATTATAAGTATAACTAAAAACTAGATTAAGTAGGTATATAAAAAAGGCATTCCAAATTACTTAATTAGGTTAGTCAATCAGAAGATATTTTTAAAATCCCTTGACCCCGCGCGGATCGTCAAACAGTCAAAGGATAAATTAATAATAATGTTACGATAGTTGTTTAGTAAGTATAGAAGTTATTTATTTATTCATTAAGGACACATACAGTCGTATACAATTATAAATTTGAAAACAATAAAGTAAGTAAAGACCTGGAGGCCCATACAATACATTACATATTATCTTATTTATTAATTTGGTAAACAATGAAACAGTGTCGACATTAAAAAAAAATACAATTACAAATTTAAACAGAGCAAAATAATTTTATTTTAACTTGTTTTTTAATTTTAAACATAGAATCATGAAACGGGTCAATATTATGAAGATTTTTATTAACAAAAGTGGTTACTCGTCTGAAAAATGTATTTTGACAATAATTGGCACGGGCAAAACTGACATAAAACAAATCTCGAGGTCGTAAGGTGTTGTGCGGAATATAAAACATTAGGTTTCGTAAAAGGTTAGGGCATTCAATTACATTTTTGAGAATTTTAAATAAGAATATGCTATCTAAATACAATCTTCTACTACAAAGAGTAGGTATTTGGAAGTGCGCTGCAGACTCCACGGCATTTTCAAAATATATACCGGTCCTATAACTTAATGATTTTAGGAAAATGTTCTGTATCCTCTCAAGACGGTCGATATGACATAGTTCATACCACACTACAAAATTCGAGAATGCTCCTGACATAACAGTAGTAAAGTATTTTGTAAGTACAAGGGCGCTTGAAGGGTTTACCAATACGAAGTATCATACCAAGATTTTTATAAGCACGGTTACAAATATTATCTATATGAGCATTGAACGTCAATTGAGAATCCAGGGTTACACCTAGATCCCTGATGGACGTTATCCGCTTGATTGGAGTCTCGGCTACCTTATAGTTATACACTATATGACTATTTTTTCGAGTAAAACTGATTACAAAGCATTTATCAGGATTTAAAAATAGCTGATTATTAGTGCAATAATTTAGAAAGTATTCAGATCATGTTGCAAGCTAAGACAATCCGATTCAGATGCAATAGCTTTATATATTTTGGTGTCATCAGCGTAGATAAGGTGCTGGGAACTATCAAAACAGGTACTGATGTCATTTATGTATAGTATGAAAAGTAGGGGCCCTAAATGGGACCCCTGAGGTACCCCTGAGGTAAGGGTACTGGAAGAAAACTAGTTATGGGCACTATAATACTGTATGTACATCTGATTTTGAATGAAAGTAAGTAATTTTCTGAATTAGGCTCGGTTTCAATAATTTACGGACCGGTATCGATTAAGATTGATTAAAATTAAGACTCTTATATCTTTACTAATAATGAAGCAAAGACCTCAAAGCTTTGCATAGCAGACCCTCCCATATAGAAGTATAGCTATCACAAGTAAAATTAGCTTACGAAATTATCTTATGCCCAGTTTGGCAATAAAAAACCTACCATTGGTAAGCAAAACGATTCGTTTTTGTTTATTGAAACCGGGCATTAGTAGACTGCTCACATCGGCTCAATGTTAATGGAATTGCAATAATATATCGTGTCAGTATGACATTTTAGCAGACAGAATCGGTTGAGAAATGCGCCTTGTAAATGAGAATAGCCGGACATCCGTCGGACATGTGGACTGACATACGAAAGCATTTTTCCCAACGGAATGACAGATGCTTCGCGCTCGCTCGGTCAAAAAAGAAAGTCGATGAAAAGGTTAAATAATGTAGGTATAGTAATTACCTACGAAGAAGAACCTTACGTTAATCTTTCTTTTCAATCACTAGATAAACCTTAGATAAGCGTGTAGATTTATCAGAGGAATAGCTCCTCTGATAAATCTAGACAGAATCTATTCTAAATTCCAATGAACAGTCAAATGCCGCTTATCTGGCCATTGAAAAATCAGCCCTCAGTCTATTTAATTTATCCGTCGATTTTATTCACACTACGGCAATATTTTTCCAAGCCCAATTAGAATACCTACCTAATAGAAGAACTTGCCACAAACGGCTGTATTCTAATGAGCTCTCTACACGTTGGCCAAGCCTCGGCAAGCCTCCGCAAATTCAAACATGTGGATGGGTGTTTGCCGTGGCTTGCCAAGCGTTTGCCAGCGCTTGCCGCCGACCCGATCCGTGTCGGTTTTTCATGCACAAATCAAAGGAAGTTTGCGGCAAGCGCTTGCGAACCATCCACACGTTTGTGTGTAGTAGTTAGTATCGCTTGCGCACTGGCGGCGAACAGACATGTGCCTGCGTACTGTTAAAACTATGCAATGCCTAAAAATATATGATTTAATGGTCTATTCAGTAAATTTACAATTCCTCGAATGCTGAAAAATGCAGGATGCATTACCCTGCATTTTAACCGACGAAAAAACGGAGGTTTAAAGTTTACACGTATATATGTATGAACATGCATATCTTTTTATAGAGTAGTCCGATTTTAATCATTCTTTTTTTATTTGATAGGGTACACCTCGAAATTGTTCCCATATGAATTTGGAAAAAAATAGCTACCCTATAGTTGGGAAATAAGGGGTGATTTATTGTTCACTCACAGATTTTAATGCTGAATTGTGTATTAAATTAAACGTAATCAAAAATTAAGTATGTAGTAATGCATAAACCTACTGCGTAAACAAAAAGAGATAATGGTAGATCCAGTAATTTTACAATTCCTCGAATTTCCTGCATTACCCTGCATTTTAGACGTAAAGTATTGATCAGAAACAAGATACTAATGCATGGAATAATGTCAGTAAAATTTTAAATAAGCATGTTATGGAAATAAAATACAAGAAATAAATACTTATGGTTACATTCCGTAAACATTAAAAGAAGAAACGTTATTGCATAAACGAGCTGGACGTCCGTCATGCTTGCTTGTCAACGCACTACCAACGCTGCTCGCAAGCGTTTGCAAACGTGTGGATGGCTACGTTTGTCTACCTTGATTTGTACAAGCGTTTGTGGGAGTTTGGAGTTTGCATGAGTTTGCAAGCGTATGGCCGAGGCATAATGCCTCGGCCATACGCTAGTGCGTTGACAAGCAAGCATGACGGACGTCGAGCTCGTTTATGCAATAACGTTTCTTATTTAAATGTTTACGGAATGTAACCATAAGTATTTATTTCTTGTATTTTATTTCCATAACATGCTTATTTAAAATTTTACTGACATGATTCCATGCATTAGTATCTTGTTTCTGATCAATACTTTACGTCTTAAATGCAGGGTAATGCAGGAAATTCGAGGAATTGTAAAATTACTGGATCTACCATTATCTCTTTTTGTTTACGCAGTAGGTTTATGCATTACTACATACTTAATTTTTGATTACGTTTAATTTAATACACAATTCAGCATTAAAATCTGTGAGTGAACAATAAATCACCCCTTATTTCCCACCTATAGGGTAGCTATTTTTTCCAAATTTATATGGGAACAACTTCGAGGTGTACCCTATCAAATAAAAAAAGAATGATTAAAATCGGACTAGTCTATAAAAAGATATGCATGTTCATACATAAGAAAAACAATATACGTGTAAACTTTAAACCTCCGTTTTTTCGTCGGTTAAAATGCAGGGTAATGCATCCTGCATTTTTCAGCATTCGAGGAATCATAAATTTACTGAATAGACCATTAAATCATATATTTTTAGGCATTGCATAGTTTTAACAGTACGCAGGCACACGTCAGTTCGCCGCCAGTGCGCAAGCGATACTAACTACACACAAACGTGTGGATGGTTCGCAAGCGCTTGCCGCAAACTTCCTTTGATTTGTGCATCGGGTCGGCGGCAAGCGCTGGCAAACGCTTGGCAAGCCACGGCAAACACCCATCCACATGTTTGAATTTGCGGAGGCTTGCCGAGGCTTGGCAAACGTGTAGAGGGCTCATAATGTAAGTACCTAGTAATATCTTAAATGCATTATTATATCTAAATATGACTTGTAAATGCCACTTAATGTTATTTAATCGACTAACCCCCTTATTCATAATCGCTTTTTAACTAAATCAGTGTAATAGTGTCCTCCGTCTCACTCTTTCGATCACCAAATGTCACGTGTCAGATAAAGACTTCAGAATTTTAGCAAATTAACGTTTGATAACTTTATTATGAATAAGGGGGTTAGTACCTAATTGCAAAACATTGTGATCTATTACAGAATTCACAGAACGCAAGATTTCTTGTTATCTTCTAGTCAGCATAATCTAGAAGACTGGCAGCCGATTTCTAGGTGTATCTTTAAGGTTATCATCGATGGTAAGTAGTATGTTGTAGGACAGGTATATGGCGGCCGCTGAGGCGACGTGCCACATGTCGTGAGAGTCGTACAAGGTAAGAAATGTACACACTGAGTTCTGTTGGCGGGATTGCGCTGGAGTTTCCTACGAAAATATTAGATATATATAGGTGATTGTCACAGTTATCAGAAATGTTACAATTGATCATAAATTTCGCAACTGATCAGTGAAGCCACAATTTATCAGAAATGATCACACCCAATCCGCAGTCATTAAATTAAACTGAAATTGTCATTTTGCGCTTTATATTTAGAAAATACTACAGAATTTTGATGAAATTTTCCTTTGATGTTGTGGAGATGTGAACATCTGGGTTATACCTGCTTATAATTCGCACATCGTCTACTAACACTGGAATATTTTTTCCACATTTTTCTAGATTTACGAATGAATGAATACCGGACAATAAACATAACACCATTCATTCACATTGTCAGTGAGAGTGCGGGTAACGTACCTATCTAAAACTGTATAGAAATCTTAGACCCTCCTCTAACCCTCTAGGCGATGTCCTATCCAGTTTCGTCCCATTCAAGCGGCCCGAGCTGCCTGCAGTAATCCGACCGCCCCTAATTAGTCGTGTCGTAACTCGTAAAAGTCCGCCCTCTCCAAGCCGACCCAAGTCAGTTCATGTCCCACCTGGGGCTCTACCGCGTAACTTTGGTGGTAATCGTAACGAACACCATTAATAAATTTCATCCAATCAGGGCCCACGAATGGTCATCATCGCGTCATAACGCGTACGCGTCATTGGATGAAGAATTAATGGTGTTCGTTACGATTACCACCAAAGATACGCAATAGCCCAGCTGGCCCCCCTCAGACGTAGTTACCTGAATTTTACTCGGTTAAAAGCCTTCAGCGCTCGCCGATTTGTCCGCGTAAGAGTGATAAAGCTATCTGAGGCTACTTTCTAGTCCATTCAGCCCCAGTTACTTACCGACCATAGAGTTTTTGAGTCAGTGAATTGCGTAGCAGCATATATCCATGTAGCCATAGCGAGGATCCCATATAGTCCTGTGTGGACCAGAATCCTTTCTCTATGGACGATCTTCATTACAATGTAGAACACAGTGTAGAGGAAGGTGTTGCTGATGAGTATGATTAGGATCTTAGTCGCGAAGTCATGGTTACCGAAAGGCCTGTAAAAAAAGAGACACGAGTATTCTTTTTTTATACGACTGTCGGTATACAAGGGTACGGCCCGCCTAATGGTAAGCGGTTACCGTATATAGACGCGCGACAAACCCCGGGGCATCACTAACGCATTACCAAACGAGGGATAATGCGCAATAACACATTTGGCTGTGGTTTTCTGTAAGGTAGAGGTACAAAACTACCTATGCTTTACCTCTCCCAAACAAAGCTACATAATATTATAGTCCCGCTCGCTGGTTTCAATAAACAGCGGGATAAAGTAACAGGTTTATGAATGCCAAGTCGACAATAGATCTGTTAAACTCACAGGTATACAATGAGGGCCCAGTTGGCGAGGTTGGCGAGCGCCAGCAGCGTCCCGCGGATCCTGTCCTCGGGCACCAGCGCCGCCCACCCACGCTCACGCACTCTGGACCACGCGAGGACTAATACTCTCCACTCTGTACCACCGCATTTAATCTTTTATTCACACACGCTACTGTTGTCAGTGAGATTAGAATAAATAATATAAAATAAATGTTATGTATTGAATCTAAACTTCTTGTGTAAAGAGTAATTGCTGAGTTTATTTTATATTTATTGAGAAACAAACAGCTGCAATAATACATAAAGTTAAAGTAACAATGTTTAGCTCATAAGCCAATTAAGTTTCTACATTCAGCTAAGTACCTACAAAAAAAAGTTTACATTTTCTAACTAAAAAATTATATAATCTGTTAGGTAGTTTTACATAGCCCAAAGAAAGTCAACTGTTACAACTTACAGTAAACTTAAATAAATACAAAATTGATTGGAAATTAAAATTGTTTATAAACTTATGTTATTTACTTACTGCTAAAACTGCTAATTCATTTTTTTATAGTCTAAAATTTTTCATAAAAAATATCCGTCTTTTGAAAGAAATTGTCTGGTTAAAAATCTATTTTGAGCATAGTTTGTTTTACAGAGCGAACATGAAAAGTTTTACTACTACGAGTTCTAAGGTTAAAAAGTTATTGTCGGGTGTTCTCAGCAAATGAAACTCTCCGAAACGTTACTAGAGTCCAGTGCCGGCCAAAGTGTTTGTTTGTGTATTTTTGACATCATTTGATTGGCAATAATACTCGGAGTGTATAATTAAGCTCATTTAATATGTTTTCTTTCTGATTGAGAAATGAAAGAGGCCTTGCAAAGGTTCCGTCTTCGTTTTCCACGTTTGGTCTAGCGCCGCCACTGTAAGAGTCAGACTATCCATATCCAGTCATAAGTGCCTACGAAGGTGTACAGCAAATAAGATGACAACTTTTTTTTACAAAACCAATAAGTCCAGGTATGTATTCTTCAAAATTCAAATTTATTTATTTGCCATAAAGTGTTGCCATTACAAGGTTTAAGGTTGTCTTTTATACATATCAAAAGCTACTCACCCATTTTAAGATTTCCAGCGTAGTATATCTTCAGCGTTAGAATGAAGCAAGCGAAAATATGGATGAATGTGAAGAATATCGAGAATCCCACGCCTGGTAAGATTATGCCGGTGAGTCCTAAAGAAATATAAACACATAAGCAACTAGCTTTTCACCTCGTGGTTTTACCCGTGATCTCCTATTTTATCCCCTTAGGGATATAAATAAGTGATACAATGGGCGGCCTTATCTCTAGAAGTGATCTCTACCAGCCAACCTTTGAATGGAGAGGAGTTAAAATAAACTAAAAGACTAATATTATATTATGATACATGTGTGCAAAGTTGGTTATTGACTAATGGTAATAATCAATGCACACGGGCACAGATTAAAGTTGTAAAAACGTCATATGATATGGGTTTCATATGACGTTTTTCAACACAGTTGCGAGGAAAAAAGCAAACAGACAAAACGTATCATAAAACTGTGCGGTAATGTAAAGTAAAAAGCACGCTGCATTAAGATACTAAAAACGGTGCAATAAATGTCACTTTACGAGCGAGTGTGTTGAAAATCACAACGTGACATACCTACCTATTTACTACTTAGATATCGTAATATCCTAACTATACTATAGGAGAATAAATAAATATCCTGGAACATTCTTCTCACACGGCAATTCTACCAAAATAAATGTTAACGTAGATTTTCCGCTGCCTTCAAAACAGTGTTATATTAGAGTTCATACGTCTTAATAATTTTGTTCAAAACTTCCTCTCCGCGGTTGTTCCTGCGTTCCCGAGGGATTGAATGTGTTCTCGGGATAAAAAGAATCTCTTTTTATACCCCTAAGGCAGCAAAAAAGCTTACGGTCCGCCTGATGGTGTCGCGGTTACGGGTCACCTCACCTCACGCGCACAACAAGACCAGAGCATTCATGAGCGCGTTGCAGACACAATCACAGCAACAATCTCTTCACATACAGTATAAGGGATTTGAAGAGGGTATGGGGGAAAGGGGTATAGGGGTATGAGAGGAGTTACAGTGTCGACAGCGGAAGGGACAACCAACACTACACCGCTGGTGCCGGGTACTACACTGTGTACTAACACTGTGTACTAGTTAACAGCGTACTACACTGTGTACTACTTGGCTAGTCCCGGGTACTGCACTGTACTACTTGGCTGGTCCCGGATACTACACAGTGTACTTGCCTGATCCAGTAGAGCACCTCATAGAGCTCTGGCGACCTTACTCACCGCAGGAACAACGCAGCACATTAAAATATTCAAGACTTTTCAAGATTTGTCATATGAAAGTACTTACCAATAGTAATAATGAAAGCGAGTGCTATGAAGGTGGAGTGCGCGCTTGGGATGAGGTCCGTGTGCCTGTTCTGGTACAGCTTCAACATGCACAGCACGGCGATCACGTACATGAACGACGTGTCTGAAGCAACACAACATGTTAATGTTAGGCAAAGAAAAGCTTGTTTGTAAAGAGTAATCCCACCAAAAACATTTTCATGTAAAATGTTGCCAACACGAGACCGTATGGCTCCCACTGTCAAAAAGTTATCAGATCTCATGTAAAGCCAAGCTTATAACTCTACACGCCCTAACATCACAAATTCTACACACCGTAGTCAAAACATGTGACTTGGCCTTTACGTGAGTAATCTGTGGTAGTACCCTTGCGCTTCGCTTGGCTCGTCTTGGCGGGGGGCACTCCCGTGCCCCCAGATTTGAGTTTATTGGCGGGTCTACTCAGCAAATGCAACCTTCAAAACGGGTATTAGAGTTAGACTATTCACAAGTGAGTGCCTGCGATGGTCTATTTTAATAAAATATTTTTTGATTTGGTTAATATTGGATAGGCTTGTACTCATTTGACCAAAATCTTACCATGGTAGGTGATGATGTGGCCGAAGTAAGTAAATAGATAAAGCTGAAGAGAACCCGCCCTCAAGTGCAACTGCTGGATTTATTACGTACCTATTTATTTTCACCTCTCTAGCTCGAAAGCCTTGCTCACTCCCTTGAATCCCTCTCTACGCTCACATAAATACATAACATAGAATTCTTCGTTAGCTCTGGATTCAAAATTGCTCGCAACAAAAACAAACCCTTCTCTCTTGTTGCACAAATCATAATTTAAAATATCATGTTTCTAGACCCTGTGGTTTGAGCTGTGTGTGCGTCAATCAGACAGTTTCTATTCGGTAAATTGGGGTAAACTCCCTGAAAGATTGTGCAGTAATAAAATTTTCTGTGTAAGTACCAATAGGATAGAAAACTACATACCAAACTGAAAGTTCATCTTGTTTGGACACAGATGGTAGCAGGCTGACAGCACCCCCTCCATGATAAGCCCCAGCCCCATGGAAAACAGAAGCCCGTAGTGCTGCGGGATCCCCTTACCCTGGGTTAGAAGGGTTTTAATTAATATGGTTACTTATATTTACTATGAATTTAAAGACAGGAACATTTTCATAAGAAAGAAAAGAAAAGCTACCTTTTACCATTGCACCTTTCCCCATATTGGAACCAAAAAATATCACACTGTGCGATTTCGCCGCCCCGTGGTTGCACACCAAGGGAGTACAGCATGGGGTTCTTCAAAAACGGTGTGAAGAGATTTTTGAACGGTCGGCAACGCGCGATTGATACCTCGGGTTTTGCAAGCTTCTATAGGACTACAGTAACAGCTCACCACCAGGAGGACAGTATGCTTGTTTGCCAACTCAGTTAAAAAGATCAAAATACTTAAATGACTTTTTGATTTTACAACTTAACTTCATAACATTTGACTCATTTGAGACAGTCATCTAACATAGGTGAGCATGATGCTCAAAAGATAAGTCCTCACCTCTTGCGCTCGTCTGACATTAGCCCGTTGTCTTGCAAGCACTTGAAACTGAAACACCAGCCCGAGCAGCACGTAGCCCACGTTACTATACACGTGGTTGAAGTCGGACAGGTAGCCCAGCGGGTGCGCGCACAGGAAATTATAGTAGCACAGGTCCTGGTTACCCGTTTGGAACACCATCTGATCGATAGTCGTTGGTCTTTTTAAAAACGTGATAAATATTGACACAAAAGAGTTAAAAAGAGAGGTAAATCATAGCTAATCTATGAATCGAGACACGCAGTGTCCCCTTAAAACATAGGTACCACTTATTCCCCCGTTAGGGGTCGGTCGGGGAGAAACCCAAAACACTTATTTTTATTTTTCTATTGATGGAAACACGTGTTTTTAGGTTTCTCAAAAATCGACCCCTAACAGGGCTAAAAGGG
The DNA here is from genome assembly GCA_951394255.1 of Polyploca ridens. Taxonomy (NCBI): domain Eukaryota; kingdom Metazoa; phylum Arthropoda; class Insecta; order Lepidoptera; family Drepanidae; genus Polyploca; species Polyploca ridens. Next base: position 17,184,491 of record OX596243.1, read on the forward strand.
GTACTTATGGTTTAAGGGGAGGATTTTACTGTGTCTCGACTAACTCAAAAGTTTGTATAAATTAGTTCCTTTTATAGCCTACTAGCTATCACCCGCGGTTTCACCTGCGTTCCTGGGATACAAATTAGCCTATGTTCTTCTCCATACTAAAGGCTATCTATAGGCTATCTGCATGCCAAATCTCATGATGATCCGTTGAGTAGTTGAGGCGTGAAGGCGTAACAAACAAACAAACTCACTTTCGCGTGTATAATATTAGTTAGGATAAAAAAGGATTTTTGGAAATACGATTCCTAAGGGGGTAAAGAAGGGGGCGCGGGTAAAACCCCGATACGAAACCACTGATAATCACGAAATCTCAAAGTATAAATGCTACAAACTTGAAATTTGGTAGGTAGATCCTTTTTAGGGAGAAGGTATCCGCTAAGAAGGGGTGCTTGGAAATTATACCCCATAAGGGGGTGAAAAGGAGATTTTGTTTGTATGAAAAATCTTATTCCTTTAGGTTTATAAACTTAAGACTAGACACGATTACTTACCTAAATAAATAATTAAATTAAAATTTAATTTCAAAGATAACAACATATAGAATACTTTTTACCCGGAAAACATTCGACACCACGGGAACGGGAGTGAAACTACGGAGACAACTATATAGAAATAAAGAGGTGTTTTATCTTACCTGTTGATATATGATTAAGATTTGCACTACTGGCAATGCGTATACTATGGCAACTGTAAGCGCTCCCCAGAAGTACCTGCGGATTTCTATTGTTAAATAAATTACTTATAAACACGTAAAGCGTCATACATTCCACACTACATTAAAATAGGTATACAGGCCAATTAAGATAAATATACTTAATTTAGACCATAATTAGTAGTACACGAAGAGAAAGAATAACAATTACAAGTAGAATTAATACCAAAACAGGCGTTCCTCTAGGTAACAGGATAATTAACAATATGCCAGGTGAAATATATAAGAAAACACTGAACAGGTACTATTACCGGGTCACCAAAACATTTTCAACAAAATATTTGGCTTGGCCGTTTCGCTACTACAAGAACTTTTCACCTTACGCCCATGTGGCTAGCGAAACTCTCTCGAAACGGCCAAGTCAAATATTTTTTATGAAAACATTTTCATGGAAAATGCTGCCAAGACGAAGCCATAGGGCTCGCATTGTCAAAAAGTTATCAGATCGATAGAGCCAAGCTTATAACTCTACAAGCCCTAACATCACAAACTCTACACACCATAGTCAAAATATTTGGCTTCGGTGTGTAGAGTTTGTGAAGTGAGTACTTTACGTGCTTTCATTTATTTTTGTATTGTCGTATCCACCCCGTATAAGCTATATCGATCTTTAAATCCTAGTAGGTAACATAAATTACTTAGGTACCCGTAACAATTTTGTAATAGTACATTATGATACATGTGTGCAAAATTGGTAATTACAGACGAGGCGGTAGGAAGCCGAGAGTGTAATGATCAATGCACACGCGTGTCATACGACGTTGTTTAGACGACAACACTTGTGAGGAATAAAACAGACTTATATTTTTTTTAAGTAGGTATCCTGATAATCATCAACAACACCAACGTGAAATATGGCGCACAGGATTTTTTTTACAGCGATGCGCTGTCTCCCTCACTCTTGCAGGATTTAAGTTTGTTTTTGAAAAGAGTTGCTGACTTTATTGCTGGCTCATCTCAGCAAAAGCAACCTTCCTCCCTAGTCTGACTATTCTGTACCTGTGAAGGTGTATTTAAATGAATAAATTATTTAATTTCATTTCAATGAACTAACCTGTGAGATCTCCAGGCGAGTCTTTCAGGAGTAGTCTGACACAGCTGATCTACCGTCAGGGTGGGAGGTCCTTCTGGAAAATAAAAAAAGTTATAAAGTTGTAAGTGGCTCAACCACAGAGTTAGAATATCATAGAGCAACGTTTCCATATATGTAGATGCAATCACAGATAAATATCGTACCTACACTAGATTTACAGTCAGACAAAATGTTCATAAATAGATTCCTTGTCATTTGTTCTCGGTAAAAGTATCGATAAAAAACCGGACAAGTGCGAGGTGTTCGTGGCGTCACCTTTGGCAGCGACTGAAAATCAGTGCTGTAGTCCGGTACGTGTACTGTGGCTTACAGTTTTCAACTGAGTCGCTGTCCATTTCTGATGTCACACAACAGTTCTTTCTAGTTGAACTCGCATGGAGAGGGTTCCGTACAAAATTAACATTGAAGTTTTTTTTTTACTCTGATTTTTTGGGCTTTGTCGCTTATGCGATTATGTCGCCCGGGTAATTACAATACATAATCATCTCAATCAACCACACTAATTTCTACTGATAATGTTGAAAACCATGTTCTCCCATACATTTCAACTGCAAATGTAAGTTTGTAAGCACATTATTGGCAGATTTGATTGTTTGAGAGATCATAGACTTCTTATAGATTTACTTGTAATATACAAGTATTAGGCCTAGTAGTTTTAGAGATAAGGTCAATTGTAATCAAGTTTCTTAAATAACTTTAAAAATATTTATTTTGAAATTATAAAAAAAGAACATTTGAGCCCCTCACAATCAGTCCTTTCATTTTATATATCGCACGGTGCAGTTTGCAATTTTTTTTATTTTAATTTTCAAATTTTTCCCATAAAAGTGACCCCCATATTCCAAATTAATTTATTTACGATACCTACACGTCCGTATTTGGAACAAAGAAATTCATACGTGTGCCAAGTTTTAACTCAATCGATTCGAAGTAAATCGGCTGTGACAGACGGACAGACAGGCACACGAATGATCCTATAAATAAGAGGGACTCTTGTTTTCTTTTAGAGGTACGGAACCCTAAAAATGAAAAATTGCCATTCATTATGCGTATTTTAGTCGTTCAAACTATGGGCTTCATTTCAAGGCATTTTGTCCGTACCTATGCTCACGGCGCGTACTCTGGTACAGTCGCTCTATTAATATTCGAACTCTATGGGTTCAACATAGCAGTGGCCCGAATCAAACAAAAAACTTCAGCGGTGTCGTAGCATTGTGTTTTTATTCCCGTAATAGGTATGATAAAATATACTATTGAAAAACGATCCTATATAATAGACATATCGTGGAGTCCTTATGTAACTTTTCGAGGAATTTCATACAAAATGTCTACATTCTGGATGCCCTCACTTTGTGGTGAGAAACACATATACAACACCAAAAAAAATTTTTTTATATAGTCAAGGCAGCTCTCTTTAGTCCTCATAATACACAACCTTCAACCTTCCATAAAGAATCCCTAAATTTTTATCGTTGTAGGATGGTGCGTAGGAATGCAAGGCTTTTTAATCCATATCTTGTTAAATTTCACTCGATTACTCTGATATAACACACAAAATATTTCATTATCCATCATTTTATAAATATCCCTGTATAATAAAGAAATAATCATTGACCAATGAGAAAACTCATAAAACATAATGTGTCATACGCACAGGTTCTGGGTAAAAAGTAGCCTATCTCTCTCTTTCTCGTTAGAAAAAGGTAACATAGAGACTGACAGAGTTACTTTATAATATTTTTTATTTATTTCTCTCACACAAGGTTGTTAAGTATAAATGCAGTCATAACATCACATTTCCAAAGGCTAATAGTTTGGATACATACCTCTTTCAGGTGCTACTTGTCTGTCGAGCAGCGCGGCACCATCATTCTCATTTCCATCCACAGCGAACCCTGGTCTGTCTGGTACCATTACTTCTCTCACATCTGGTGCTATCACTTCTTGTCTTACAACTGCTGTTGTTAAATAGGATTCTTCTATACTCTGACGTAAACAGGGTTATTTTGCAACCTCTAGCTAAATTTTCAGGGGTTAATGTACTGGTCATTATGATCAGCTTTTACTATGGGACCACCTCTGAAATCTCGTAAAAAATACGAACTCTTCATACAAAAGTGCCAACGCTGCACGATCAAAATGTATGAAAAGTTCCTTGTTTTTTTTTCGAGATTTCAGAGGTGGTGATAATTTGGCGAGAGTTTGCAAAATAATTCAGTCTAACGGTTTAGAGGTTCTAAAGGATACACCAAGCTTGGTAATGTCTGGGGACCGCGGTCCAATGTTCAAATGCTGTATGCTGTAATACAGGCTTTTGCCTAGCTCGGCAGCAGATGCTAAGCTTTTAAATTGTATAACCTATAGTCTATTTCAAATAACATGAGTTCGGTGACACATGGTATTTTATTAAATTTCTCAATGGTTAATGTTCATTTCGATATAATAAAGGAATACTATGATAGACCTAGGTTTCACGAAATATTGTGAATATTATTTCAGAGTAATCAAATGGAATTTCACTAGATATTGGTAAAAAACCCTTGACCTTGACGACTCATCCTATGTGAAATAGAGTATAGTCTAAGATATTAATATTAAGATACCTTGTATAAGTTTCTTATGCCAATAAACTATACTGGGTTTAAGCGACAGCGACTCAAAAATTTATACAGTGGATTCAGATCGGAGATCGGAATTTTCAGGCGGAAAATTCGTAATTTTTTTATTACAATTTTCTAATTTTGTAGTTATAAATGATAACATAATGAGTAAACTTAACACTTTACGTTAAAATATCAATAAATACTACATATTACCAAAAACTTGCAATGTAATCCATAAAACGAGATTTGAACATTTCATAAAACAGCTGTTGCGCCAGCGCGGTACGTAAATGTCATTCCCTCTGACTCCAGCGCGCGGATTACATTAGTGTGGCGTGCACATTGTTTACGCACACTAACGCCGCGCCGCGACTACGGGTTGCAGTTGCAGCTATACATTGCGTAGCGCGAATAACATTATTGTTTATAACTCGTTTATCTTATAATATTATTCCCTTTTTTTTCGCGCCGCTGTCACTGACACCGTGTATTCTTATTATATTACTTTACTAGCAGACCCCCGCGGTTTCACCCGCGTACGGTTTGAATTTGACGGGCCAGTTGGCGCAGTTGGTTAAGGTTCACCTTACGCGCCGCAGGTCGTGGGTTCGATTCCCACACAGGACATGCATTTGTGTGCATGAACATGTCTGTATGTCCTGAGTCTGGGTGTAATTATGTATATTAAGTATGTATTTACAAACAAAAAGTAGTATATGTATTATATCAGTTATCTGGTTTCCATAGTACAAGCTCTGCTTAGTTTGGGATCAGATGACCGTGTGTGAGGAATGTCCCAGGATATATTTTTTTTTTTTTTTTTTTTTTTGCGCGGAACACTTATTATTTATCAAAAATAAAATAAGCTAAGTTACTCCTTATAACATCAGCTATGAACCGAAACAGACAGACACAAATTTTTAAAAACTCAATCCTATTTTTTTCAAAAACGTTGAACTGACATAAAAGCTTGGTGCAATGCAAAACTCTTTAAAAATGGAATGTCAAATATAAAAAAATATTTAAATCAATAGCACTTACATGTTGTTGTGTTGATAGCAATACTCCTTATTGCTATCAACTTCGATGCAAATCACCCCGAAAAATCAAACACGGATATTAAAAACCAATATTATACAGTAACAAATAAAACTCAAAAAATCTTATTTAATTATGATAACAACAAATGAAAAAGAAATTAAATTAACTACACTCAAAATATTCTAATGAAATTGTGAAAATGAACTTCCATACAAATTATACAGCAATCGCAAATATTCGTTAAGTAGGTAATCTATGAGATTTCCAAGGAATTTTCGAAGGAAAATCAAGGCAAAGGTAAGTTTTTTTTTTAAGATGGCGTCACACGGCTTGTGTATTTTGCCATTTTCCAGTTATATAATAAATCACTTTCACGTAGTCCTCAGTCAGTCACCATCCATAATAATCATGTTTTAGTACAGTCATTGTACTAAAAAATTTCACGGACTTCTTGAGACAACTACGACACACATGATTCATTTCACTTGACTGGTGCACATGGATTGATCTTTATTGGATAAAATACCACCGATAATATGCAATAAAACTCAAAATACACGAATTTATGAAAATAAAAATGAAAACACAACGTCACTCTGCAAGTTCCCGCCAAAATGTCCTAAAGGTTATAAGTTAATAAGTATATAATAAGGTAATAAGTTTTTCAGTTTTTTATTCCAATATCCAAGAACAAAAAAAAATTGTTTCGAATTCTAATCCGATTTAAATATTCTTTTTTATTTTTCCAATTTTAAAAAGTACCAAGTTTATTGAATAAAATCGGCTCAGATTACTGAACAAAAGGCAGATAGAGTGCGCGAAACACGGGAGTGAGGCCAAAAATACCACAAAATTTATTTAAGAGTGCGTATAAAGCCAGAAAAATATGGCAATGTCAGATGCAACAAACTTATGTCTAATCTTCGCGTGGCATGAGACGGAGATAGCGTGTTTCGTGGAACAAAAATGAACTAAGCGCTTCTTATCTAAATAACTCGTAAAGTATAGAATATTTAAAAAAATCGTTAGTAGCAGCCCTAGCTCATACGTTAGTGATATTATTTATCGATTTTTTGTCTCAATTAGATACATCATGAACGAATAAAAACGAAAATTCATTATTATTAGAGGTAGCTTTGTGATTTTTTTCTATCGAGGAATTTTCATTCCATTATGTTTTTGCTCAGATAGAACCCTCGCGTATATAATGAAAATACCCATTTAAAAATATTTTTTCATTTAAATATTATTTACTTCAATTCTAAGATATGTTATTTTGCTTTATACGCACTCTGAAACGAAAGTGTTTTTCGTTAAATAAAGTTTTTTAATCATAATCATAATCATCATTTATTTGCTAATATGTGTACATGGGGATGTTACAAATAATATAGAGTGGTCACAATCAAAGCAAATACAAATTCAATAGCGAATACCAGGTATGTGTTTTACAATTTTTATTTGCTTTTTTGGCCTCTCCCGTGTTCCGGGCGCTCCATCTGCCTTATTCTGTAATCTATGAAAATCGAATTGAGTTTTTAAATGTGTCAAAATAAAATGTAATTTAAATCAAAAGTACTAAGGAGTATTGATATAAACTTCGATGCAAATCACCCCTAAAATAACTTTCTACCCCTTTTTAACCCCGTTAGGCGATGAGTTTCAATAAAATACGAAACACGTCTTCTATTAATTCTGTTAAGGAATGTGTATGCAAAATTTAAAGTAGATCGGACCAAGGAATCACATTGTCCCATACTAACTTTGCCCCCGTTTTTCACCCCCTTAGGGGTAGAATTTCGAAAAATCCTTTCTTATCGGATGCCTACGTCATACAAAGAACACACCCTCCAAGTTTCAGGTCTCTACGATCAGCGGTTTAGGCTGTGCGTTGATTGTCAGTCAGTCATTCAGGACAAAGCATTTTATATGTATAGATGACCACTAAACAATAGATACATATCATCTGCATAAAGGTAGTAGAGTGAGGAAATGTTACATTTGTTATAGAGGAAATAAATAAAGTATCCATATTCTATCTGTCAACCAAATTTCATCCAAATCCATTCAATAGTTTTTGTATGAATTAAAGAGTAACAAACATCTTGACATACATACAAACTTTCATATTTATAATACTAGCTGTCCACCGCGGTTTCACCCGCGTTCCTGGGATAAAAAGTACCCTATATCCTTCTCCATACTATAGGCTATCTGCATGCCAAATTTCATGATGATCCGTTGAGTAGTTGAGACGTGAAGGTGTAAGAAACAAACAAACTCACTTTCGCATTTATAATATTAAGTTAGGATTAGAAGCATACCCTATTTGTTTACATGTATACAGTTACTGGACAGCTCTCTTTAGTCCTCACTTTAACCTTCCTCAAAGATTCCCTAGAAATCCGTGCCGTGGTTCTCTGCTGTCCCCGACGGTTTCATCCGCGTTTCCGGGATAAAAAGTCACTCTCTCTCTCTCTCATTGTGAAAAGGTAATAAAGATACTGACAGAGTTACTTTCGCATTTAAAATATTAGTTTGGATACATACCTCTTTCAGGTGCTACTTGTCTGTCGAGCAGTGCGGCACCATCATTCTCATTTCCATCCACAATAAACCCTGGTCTATCAGGTACTATAACTTCTTCTCTCACATCTGGTGCTGTTACTTCTTCTCTTACAACTGCTGCTGTTAAATAGGATACTTCTATACTCTGCCGTATACAACGTGTCCCAAAATTCATGGATAATCGGGCACCAAAGGGTGGACCTGCTCATGACTACTCGAGAACAAAAATTGGGGCACGTTGTATAACGGTTTAGAGGATCTGGAGTAGGAAGATTGGATGTCTCCTCCATTTATAAGAGAAAATCTTCCAGCCTTGGTAATATCTGAGGACCGCAGTCCAACAGTACATGTTCAACTTTCTGTATGTAACTAATACTTAGATGGCTGCAAGATGTTGCTACACCTCCAATACTTTATAATAAATATAGATTCCAAATTCGGTCGGTAGTAAAAGTTTTCTTATTGTGTGAAATTCTACCTTAGCACAATTTTATATTGTTAAACCAAAGAGAATTTAGAGAAAAGAAGGTGTGACTCACCGGTACACCGATTCCTGAAGAGCAGCAGTAAGAGCAGCACTAGCAGCACCACCAGCGCGACCACCCCCGGCACCACCAGCGCCCCCACCACATACTCCTCCTTTGATATCGTACCTACTATCCTGAACCTGATACAAGTTATCACACTTAAGTATCTCCTTATTGGCCCTGATTCTGTTGTTCACAACTAAACTAATTTTAATCTCACTATGTCTCTTCTAACAAAGAACATAAGAAAAGGATGTAAGAAATTTAGTCCTGTCAAATTAGTTCAATGCTTGTTTTCAATATAAATTTAGTCGCCATCTATCGCGGTTACGCCTAAATACACGCAAAATAGGACGGCAAAGATTAATTTGACAACTTAAAATATGTTCTTTCCTTTTTCAGTAATGTTAGTAAGAAAGAGATTAGATGTGACTAAAATTAGTTTAGTGCGATTTACAACAGAATCGGCACCATTGTATATTTTTTTTAATACTATGAACTCCGCATACATGCGTATGGCCCGCCTGACGGTAAGCGGTTAACGTAGCCATATGGACGCTTGCAACACACGAGGCATCACTCACGCGTTACCGACCCTTCCCCCTCCCCAATGTGCTCTGGAATGGGCAGTTCGGTGATGTTCCAACATGCGTGCCTACTGAGGATCGGTGGAGGTAGGCTAGTGGTCAACTATTGAAGTTTTCAAGCCTCTGTTGGATGCCTCCAACTAGCTTAAAGTTACTTACATCACGAGCACTCACCACTTACCATGTTAAACGCAATACAAAGTAATAAAAAGTATTACCTAAAATCTTTCAAGCGGTCTTTATCCCAGTTATTAGGCTTGCCAAACATATCTGGCATCTCGCTTTTTCCCGTGCATTCGTCATCGTTCTGTTTCACAATGAACGCGATGTAGAAGCCCGAGGGATACATTGATCGCTGAAAAACCACAAATGGAACCAAGTTACGACCTTATTCACTCCCTAGGCACTTTATACAAGCGAACTAATTTAACTTTGATTCACACGCACACGCAGCGAGTGGTGATGCCATTGATCGACGGGCGGAGCAAATGGGCAATACTGCCAGGAGTATCACGCTATTACCAATCTTAATATTACCAATATAAGTAGCTTTGATCGTCAATTATCCTACTACTGCCTAAATTGAATAAATGACTTTGACTTACGGTAAGAGTAATTCCTCCTTTTGTTGTCATTGTGAGATAATATCCTTGGTAGAGGACATTCTTTTGATTATCCATGACGGGACACTGAAACAACAACAAACATTATACACCTCATCTCATATTATTTTGTTGTCGTATGCTTGTTTGTCGCTTATTCGCTTACTATAACAAAAATAAGTCACTAAAAAGTTTGGCAAAAGGACAGGCAGATGATTAAGTATGTTGCCTGATAAATGAGTGCTCAGTTTAACTTTGGAACTTTGTTTGGACTAGTTAGGTGACAAACATACTAAAAGTTCCCACCCATCGGAGGTAAGCTCTAGGGGGAGGAGCACAAAGAAGGGCCCGTTATTTGGTTATTTGTTTACATCTCGAAAATGGTACGTCATAGGAGATTATGTTCCTGTGCATTATGAAAGCTGATAAAATTCTCTACAACTTTGATTGCATGCACTTTTTACCTATTCTAGAAATGAACTCCGAAAAAGGGTCGATTTTCAAAAATGTGTTTTGAGCAAGCGAAGCGTCTCCGTTTCAGCTTGGACAAAAATGCTTTCGTATATGCATTGCAGATGTCCAGATTTCCGGCAGTTCTATCCACAGGTCGCATTTCTCAACCGATTCTCGTGAAATTTGAGCAGGTTCGGTAATAATATGGATAGGTATTACTTGTCGAGTTAGTTTTTGGAAATTGAAAAATCTAAACAATGAATCGACGAATAAATTTCATATAATTATAAAAAATCTCGAGTTACAGCTCACAGTCCCAGAGCCACTATAGTATTCTTGGGTTGAAGTAACATACCGATTTGTTTTGTATGGAGACGGTGGCGCAGATGGTGCTGTTCGACTCAATGATGAGAATCACACTCGTCGGGATCGTAAAGTTTATACTGGAACAACATTATTGACTTCAGGCACAGAATAATTAATAGTACAAGTACCTCAGGATTACAACCTTTAAAGATAGAATTTAGAGTTCGGAAAGGTATTCAAAAATAGCTTACAATGAAACACCGACTGAGATGTGCTGGTGACAGATTTTAAACTTGAGGGTAGTAGTTAGTCAGACGGGTACTACAAAATACTCCACCACCGCACTATGGTTTCCTCGCTATGTTTTCGTTCACCGAAAGCACAGGCTCAATGTATCACTGAGCTATCATCGCTTTAAGTTTGCCTTATCACCAAAAGTGTTTTTTACCCGACTGACCCGGAAGGAGGGTTATGTTTTTCGAGTGTAGGAATATTAACTCACGATGATCGTCTGCTCCCCAATAGGCCATCATCGGTGATGTTCCACGGATGCTGTTCGAAAGAAAAGTAGTAGTATTTCGGAGTGCTTGGCTTCACTCTCAGTTCGATCGGCTGAAATAACATCCTTATTAGACAAGAGAGGTAAAGCATAATGGATTCTCTCGCTCAACTTTCGGAGTCCAACTGGGTAGTACCTCCAGGACCTCCACCTTATAACCTAACTAACATTACTATGTTTTCTATCTTTCTATCTTTCAATGTGGTGTTGTGTTCCTGCGGTGAGTAAGGTCGCCAGAGCTCCATCAGGAGGCGCTGTGCTGGGAGTGTGTGTATCAAGTAGACAGCGCCTCCTTTTTGGGTGTGAAGACATATTTGCAGGGTCAACCGGCACATGCAAGTGATACTTAGCTCTGAGGTAGTCGCGCGCCTATATGCATCGGTAACCTACCACCGTGTGCTTGTATGCCACCTTAATTTTAATAATAAAACCCATCTACCCGCTACTCTTCTGTTGTTCTTTTTATTCAGTGTAGTCCTCGAAGGCAGTTATAAAAACCAAAAAACTTGTCGTTGGGAGTAGATTTTTATTTATTTATTTATATAATTAAGGGAAACTAACAGCTATGTTAATACAGGTTATTTTTAAATACATAATTAAAAATATGTTTAGCTACTAATAAGTTTATAATCCTAACTAATATTATAAATGCGAAAGTAACTCTGTCTGTCTGTCTGTTACGCTTTCCCGCTTAAACCGCTGAACCGATCGCGATGAAATTTGGCATGTGTTAGATATTTAGTTAAATCTGATAGTTAAATGCCTACTTAATAAATTCATTATTTGCAGTGGCAACACTACTGAACTAAATGTTACTTCCGGATGATTATTAATTGATATTAAACTTGATGTTATTTTTAAATTATAATTCTGATAACAATTGAATTAAAATAATTGCAGAGTCATCAAGTGACTCCTAGGATAATTCATTGTTGATAAACATTTTTACTTTAAAGTAACAAGATGTGAATTGACTCCTGATGATTAATATTTCTATTGAACAATTTAATTGCTTTGACGAATCATAATTATGATCATACCTATATTCGATAATAGTTATTTCAATAATTAACAACTAGTACTATAATTTTTATTGATAACGGTTTACTAAAGTTATTATTAAGAGTAGTGACATTTGTTGATAAAATGTATTCACGTTGTGATAATCCCTGTCTGGTTGTGGAATAAAGTATTATAAAATGGGCGGGTAGGTCTGGGCTTGGCCAGTCGTCGTTTGTATTTGGAAGTGATTACTTATAGTGGTAATAATGTAGTTAAATCGTGATAATGTGAAATTACTGTTCGACGTCCGTCGATATAAAGATAAGTATATTTGATATTCTCAACTGTAAAGATTGATCATTTTATTATAATGTGTGTTTTGTGTATTTGTTGTATACAGAGAATAACTCTGAATGTGTAGTGGCCGTACATAAGACCTTAATATTGAGTTTCTTACCGGTATCTTCTCAATATGGTCGGCCATCCGAACCGGTGGTAGATTTGAGAGTAAATTCATAGTTTTGGCCATTGATATAATATTTGAATAAATACATTCTAAAGTCTGGCCTAAATGATTATTTATTATCCTGACCTAAATAAACCCTTTAGTACTCAGATATAGTTAGGTATACCTGATTGGGAAATATGCTATATAATTTAGTATTATCATCCTAACGTATGAATTACGTAATCTGATTCTTATTGTCTATTATCTGAACTGATTAATTTGTTGATCATTATATTAGAAATATAAAGGAGTAAAATCAGTGTAAATATTGAAGTTCAGATCAGAAATCTAAAGGTGAATAAATGAAATACATTGAAGTGTAGTCTTGTGATTTATTAATTAATTCCTACCCTAAATTGCAACTTCAACCTGTTTCTACATTCAGTAAAGTAGATCTTCTAAGTAAATAGTATATATTTTATATTTATTTAATCAAAATAGTAAAAACTATAAACAGTTTAGCCAACTTAACACCTGATTGATAAATTTCTTGACGACTCTTTTATTTACTTAAGATTGATAGTAAATTGGTAGATATCTACTCTTTCCCAATGATGTTGAACCGCTTAACCTGACATCAGAAGTGGGATACGCTTAATCTGTGCCCTTATAAACTAACATTTTGACTTATTTTTTTTAGACTGTCGAGTTTTGGATCTTGAAGTACATTGAACACTGGACCAGTTAAGATTGTCGATAAGAGCCGCAAATCATGAAGCTGATTATTTGTACGACGACAAGCCGTTGGATTCCCCTAGAAGCCTTATACATCCTGTTTGAAAGAAGATCCATCGACGATGAAGCTGATTATTTAGTCTGGTAGGGCCTTGCAAAGGCTTTATATTTTTATGCTAAGATCTTTTATCTCTGTAAACCGATGTCCCAAAAGTTGACAAGATTCACAAAACAACTTAAAGTGTGTTACGTGAAATCTTAATTGATTAGTATGTGCGGAACAAGGTTCAGTGTAGTTAAATTGTAAGATGAATGTTTCAAATACTTATTAGTAATTATACCGACATCGGCATAGATATATTTTTGTCCATCCAGTTAAAAACCTTTACATATTTAACAGTAAATTTTGAGGAACTTAGATTTTTGGTTGTCGCTGCGGGAAAGCTAATAGAACGTTCAAATAAATGTCATAACAATAATGTAAACAAAATGAAGAGACTGACGAATTCTACCAACACACATACGGTGTAGAAATATTAAAAAATAGCTGTTCCCCGTAGTTTCATCCATGTTCCCGGGATGAAAAGTGGCCTATTTTTTAAATCAAGACTAGTATTTCCAGGGATTGTAAACAAACTACTGTTTTATTGTATAAATATGGAATAAATAACAAAAGCACATATAAATAATAACATTTTGTAGGATAACTTTAGATTTCACCAGAAATATTACAGTTTATAACAGGGAGTCACGAAACTTTTAAAGTAAAAAAATCTAGAACTGTTCGAATCAAATTAATAATGGTATTATAATGGGGATATAGGTATTTCAAAATTGGTAAATAATTGAGCAAATTTCTTGTTTAAAAATTGAAGACTAAGTCCTTTTTTTACTAGTGTATTTTTTTTTTCTTGGTTTACTATGAAGTCCAGTCTTGATATTACTGGAATTATTTTTGTAAATTTTGGTGAGTTGTTATAAATTTGCGATTTATTATGATTATTTCTGTCACTAAAACAATATGCCAATGACCGATTCCCAACAATGTAGATTTTAATCGTGTCACGTGTCAAGAATATAATAATAATAATAACTTAATTAAAAATGTCTTTGATAAAATTTCATTTCAATACATCCATTACAAAGCTTATTGCGGATTTAGTGTACCCTCCATATTAGTTTTATCATAGTATGGCATAATTCCTCGTCTCTTATATAGCAATAAGGAAGGGAATGAAATAAATTTAGATATTTATTTCTACTAAGAGTTACGACGACATTTTCGAATTAATATGGAATCGTATAATTTATAATGTTCATTATTTTCGTGCGCTAACAAGAGGTCAAAACTGATTCGGAATCCTAAGTGTTATATTTTATTATTTTAAATTCTGGAAATAATTAACATGGCTGTATATTTGAATTGCCTTGATTACTTGGTTTGAGTTGACTGAATTTGAGAGGGGGACTGAATTTTATACGAAGGGTTTGAGTCCCTTTACTAGCAAATTCTTTATGAAATTATCTTTTTGTAAAAAATATTACATAATAATTGAGCATAAATTATGAATAGCAAATAGATAACACACATATTATTTTGTGAAATTTGGAATTGGCGAAACACTGTGTACGGGAAAATTTTAAATATTATTCTCACTGGCAAAACGTATCTAAGTAATTGTTACCGATAAAATTTCTTCATAAATAAAAAAAACATTTTTCGCGAGTTGGAAATGGCTTTGACTTGTACATGTGATTGTTGCCAATTCCATAATTTATATTTTCTTCGGAATCATTATAATCATTGAGAGTTGTTCCTGTTTGATGTTGGTGTAGTAGATTGAAACTAAATATTTGATTCACATAAAATAATTTGTTTGAAATATAAAAAAAAAGTTTGAAATGCGGAAGATTCGGTGTACACACGGCCACAGATCAAGCTCGACACCCTATATAACCATAACTACGCTACAGTCAATATACAAATACTCTAGAAAGGGATAGTGCAGGCAGACGTGGCAGGGCGGTGGTAGCGGCATGGGGGAGAGGGGAGGGGGCGGTGTTAGCGGCACTTGCGCCGGCGCCGGCCCCGGGCGGTGTTGTGCTTGGCGCTTACACACACAGGCGCATTTTTTTTTGCATTGTTTGGACTATTGTTTACTTTTGCAAGTTTTCTGTATTGGTTGCGTATTAGTATTTTGTATTGATGATTATTTTTTAATGCAAATATTTAAATCTATGTGATAGGTATCTATTTTCATTTTAAGTAGGTAACTCATATTTTTATGTTTAGTTAGTCACAAATTGCATATACTATTAAATAACTAGGTTTAATTGTTAATTCCTCCCAAAGACTGATTCATTTCTAAGTCATGATTATAATGATCTAATTACACAAATATATTATAGTAGCTTTCCCCACGGTATCAGCCGTGTTCCCGGGATAAAATGTAGCCTATTTCTTTCTTCATACTATAGGCTAACTGCGTGCCAAATTTCATAGCGATCGGTTGAGTAGTTAAGGCGTGAAAGCGTAACAAACAAACTCACAAGTTAGGAAGTATGGATTGATGTTCTTGCTCACATATTTAAATTGTGTTATTATTATTGTAATTTTTCATATTTGTTACTAATGTTGACTCTTGAGTTAACCCGTTGGTTCTCGCGAGGGACGCGTGTCCTATTATAACAATTGATGTCATTGCTATATTTTTAACCGCGAGCCAACCGCTTAACTTATGTTAGATTAGCTATGTTATTTTTTATAGTTATCTATATTTGATTGTTAATTCAGCTTCAGCCTAGCGATCGTTCGGAGACAGCTGTCATGCTATCAATAAAATCGACCCATCCCATTTTATTACTCTGAACCTTATCGATGTGAAAGTAAGATCGAATGCTTAGGACATTATAAATAAATGTTTAGAATTAATTTGTAATTTCAACGGATTCTATGTCATAAAATAATTAATTTTAACCCTAACTCTAAATCTGTGAGTTTGACTCTTTTCATTCAGGCACTCAGCTATATATTTTCTCTAAACGGTTTGGCACTACCTATGTCATCATATCAGCACAAAGATGTCCACTGCTGAACATAGGCCTCCCCCATAGACTTCCACAATAAACGGTTTTGGGCCGCTTGCATCCAGCAGCGCCCAGTGACTCTGACCGTCGTCGGACCCCCCTAAAAAGGAAGCTAAAGCAATTTTGGTAAAGGAATTATTTTTTCAAAAATAAAAGTAGCTAAGTTACTCGTTATAACGTCAGCTATAAACCGGAACAGACAGACAAAAATGTTTAAAAATTCAATCCGATTTTATTCAATAAAAGTTGAACTCACATAAAAGCTTGTTGCAATGCAATACCTGTGGCAATACTCTTTAAAAATTGGAATGTCCAATATAAAAGAATATTTAAATCAAAAGCACTAAGGAGTATTGATATCAACTTCGATGCAAATCACCCCTAAAATAACTTTCTACCCCTTTTTAACCCCGTAGGCGATGAGTTTCAATAAAATACGAAACATATCTTCCATCAATTCTGTTAAAGAATGTTTACCTATGCAAAAATTAAAGTAGATTGAACTAAGGAATCACGTTGTCCCATACAAACTTTGCCTCCGTTTTTCACCTCCTTAGGGGTAGAATTTCAGAAAATCCTTTCTTATCGGATGCCTACGTCATACAAAGAACACACGCTCCAAGTTTCAGGTCTCTACGATCAGCGGTTTAGGCTGCGCGTTGATCCATCAGCCAGTCATTCAGAAAAAAGCATTTTATATGTATAGATAAAACCTTATAAATACATAAAGATACAGTTTCTGAATAATCGTCGTTTTTGCAAACACGAACAAATAAAGATTGAAAATTATGGATATACCTAATTACTAAGCTGTCGCGGTTTGCCCCGCGTTCCCAATGTAAGAAGTAAGTAATATATAATAATACTCGGGGATAATGTAGTTTCTTATTAGTGAAATAATTTTTCACATCCGATTGGTAGTTCCAGAGATTAGCGTTGAAAAAAAAATCAAACAAAAACAATCTTCAGCTTTATTATATTACTATAGATATTAGTCTCTCTCGCCAAGAAAACAATGTTTTTTATTTTGTCTGTGTAATTTAAAAGCTGTGATATTATCTAAAAGTATTTATTTAAAAAATATGATGTAAAGGGCACGTTTAATCTACATTAAATGCATAAGATAACGAAAATATTTAACTGGATAAGGATCAATACTATATTGGTCAAAATCGCTTAGAAAATAACCTTTTAAATATGAATATTTTTTAAACATAAAAATGGTTACTATATTTCAACTTCAGGCCTTGGTATATGACACCGCGGATTTTTCTGAAGACAATTTGAAGACCTATAATTATCTAGGATATCATTTTGTTCTATCATCAATAGTTTCCGCAGCGCACGCGATATTAGGGATTTTAAAGGTATTTTACCTTGGGTTATATTATTAGAGTTTTCATAGGGAACCCTATTTTTTGAAAATAAAATATACTTAGCGTATACTATTGCTCATGAATCTGGCTATCGTATACAAAAAAAAACGAATCTAACTGGTAGTTCCAGAGATTAGTGCGTTTAAACCAACAAAAATCTCTTCCACTTTATTACATTTACTAGCTGTCCCCCGCGGTTTTACCTGCGTTCTCGGGATAAAAAGTAGCCTGTAAATGTAGAATACTTGGGGATAATTTATCGCTTCCTATTAGTGAAATCATTTTTCGAACCCGACTGATTATTGATTATTAATTATTGATGTTCCAGAGATTAGCCCGTTTCAACAAACTTACAAAAAACTCTTCCGCTTTATTATATTATTATAATATAGTGCGTATCTCATATATCGTAATTGGTAAGTCTCGCTCGTCACGCAAACAACAAATTTCAATACTATATTGGTCAAAATCGCTTAGCAAATAACGTTTTAAATATGAATATTTTTTATTCATTTTTAAAACATAGAAATGGTTACTGTATGTCAACCATGGGAGATAGGTATATACCACCTGAAACTGTTTTGTGGATATTTTGAAGACCTACAATTCCCTAAAACATTATTTTGTTCTGTCATCAATTGTTTTCGCAGCGCACGCGATATTACGATCATACGTCTTGTATACACCTTGGGTTATATTATTAGAGTTTTCATAGGGAATCCTATTTTTGAAAATAAAATATACTTAGCGTATAGTATACGCTAAGTATTATTAGATTATTGGAGATTACGTAGGAATCCCTATTAAAAAAAAATATATATAGCCTATACTATTCCTCATGAATTTGGCTATCGTATACAAAAAAAAATTTTCAGATCGGACTGGTAGTTCTAGAGATTAGCGCGTTTAAACAAACAAACAAAAAACTCTTCCGCTCTATTATATTATTACTAGCTGTTCCCCGCGGTTTCACCCGAGTTTCCGGGATAAAAGTTACTCTTTAATACTCGGGGATAATGTGGCTTCCTATTAGTAAAAGAATTTTTCAAATCCTACTGGTAGTTCCAGAGATTAGCCCATTTTAATAAACAAAAATAACTCTTCCGCTTCATTATATTATTATAGTATAGATATAGATATTAGTATAGGTGCATAGGCGCAGCGCAAATTGAAAACAATCTTATAACACAAATTATTACGAGACGAGCTCGAACCTGTTTTTACAATTTACTATACATCATACGTATAGGTATAGTATGGATGTATTGCTACGTACGGTTCCTGCGCGTGAGTGGGACGAAATAACAAAAATATATCGCGCTTACTCGCTCGATTCTCACCGTCCTACCTCAAATAGTCCAAAGTGCAATCAGTATAGGTTGATGTGGCGTTGTGTGTACAATGTTTTTCGTAAGCTAAAAATATTAAACATAGCGCCTCGGATTATATAATGTACTCTTTGCATAGAATTGTCAGTGTGGCCGAACGGTAATAATTTATTTTGGCGTAGAATTTGATAAATAAGTACATAAAATAAAAACTAAATGCACCAGATCGTAGGAGTATTCTATAATGTATTTCTCAAATTATGGATGTGTTGTTACAACAGAAAATGTCTCCCTTTTAATTAATTTAATTTTAACCTTGAGAGATTATTTAAACAGCAGATTTAAAATAAAGTTTTTATGACCTTTCATAAACACCTTATCATATAATGGTACATTACTTGTAATTTTTGGGATAATTCAATATTGCCATGGATTTAAGTTTTCCTGTAATGTGAGTATTATTTAATAATGATGCCAATGATTATTTTTTCCGAATATTAATTCTGTTCTATTAGTTCATTGAAAAATAATTTGATAGATTGTTTGCCACTGAAGTGTTGATAGATTGTGTTTTGGCACTGAAGAGTGTTGATAGATTGTTTTGGTACTGAAGAGTGTGGCAATGAACTGCTGAAGTCTCCTGCTTTTTCTAGTCTTGACTCATGCGCAGCAGGTGGGGGGGCTAGAAGCTACAAAGCGATAGGCCGTTGTTACTTTGTCTTGTAAAATGTGAATTGCAAGTCTGTAGCAAAGCAATTAAAAAAAATATATATGATTATAAGTGAACTGCTGAAGTCTCTTGCTTTATTCTAAGTCTGTCTCATGTGCAGCAGGTGTGGGGCTAGAATATATTGTCGACAAAGCAACAGGCCGTTGTTACTTTGTTTTGTATAAATATGAATTACAAGAACGGTGGCAATAAACAAATGTTAACTATTTTTATTTACTTTTTGGAAATGGAAATATTCTTTACTAAAATGAAATGAAATTGAATGGAAATGGTATGGGATCGAACATAGAATATAAAGTGTCTCTTTATTTTAAGAATGGATGTTCCTTAAGCTATGCTGAGCTTTTGGTTGTGCGACTGTGCCTGTGGCAAGGCGAGTATTTAAATTTAATTAATCATATTTTTAAATGTATTATACATACATTATATAATGTAGTATATATTGTAATATGTAGTGGTGACTGTAGCTATGACAGATGTATGACCTGTGGCTATATATGTTGTTGTCTGTGGTTGTGCCCATGGCTGGAACTAAGTAATTATGATGTACTGCTTTTCGCCTGGGTTTCGCTCACGCAGAATTAATTAAATTTCATTGGTCAACCGATTTTGATGAAGTGATAATTTAAATGTTATTATCTTGTAGATTCAAATGAGGTTGGCCAAGCATCTATTTTCAGTTAAAAAAAAAAACCATATAAGTCTTCCAACTATTTATACATTTGAAAAAAAAACTTCCCTTGTCAAGCGGCGTGAAATTTCGAATATTTCTTATTTACTGAAAATAGAATCAAAAACAGTAGATTGCTCTGAATTGATCGGGGAAATGGATTTGAACACTCCCTCTAGATCGTATCGGAACTTTCCAAAACTTAATGTCCATACATTTGTCAATTCTAATTATGGACACGATACCGACAACTTTATCACTTTTATTGGGCAATACGATTTTGACCTTTTCTGCACAAGCGGTATATCGGCGAGGCGAATACTTTTTCGAATAATACGGATTGTTATTCGGAAAAGTGTGTTGTGAATTGTATTTCTGTATTATTTGCCATTAAATAATCTAGTGTTGTGTTTACATGTTAATGTTATTGATAATTTCCATATATTGTTAAACGTGTTACATAAATGGCCACAGATATGGTTCTTATACTGGCATATATCCGCGAAGACCTGTTATTGGCTTCCTGATAACTATTGATATTTTAAGTTTGTTATTGTATAGCTGTCTGTTTTCCCACAGTGAATAAGTGAGACTATGAAAATTTGTTCAGTAGTTTTAAAGCTTATGTTCTAATGGACTGACGTAAGAACTACGGCAATTTTCATAACCTTATTTGTTTTCTGATCAGTTTTTTTGGTAAATATATTTTAATGTACAAACATACTGGTTCTACAGTTTTATTATGTTTAAATAATTTGTATGTTTAGATATTTTGTTTCTATGATTGTGCCGATGGCAGTACCTTCGACTATACTCGTTGCTATACCTGTAGTTGTCTGTAATTAGACCGTGGCCTTGTTGTACTGCTGGTTGTATTTAAGCCTATGGCTAGACCTGTGGGTTTCCTTGTGGTTGTGTCTGGACGCCAGGAATTTAACGGGTGTCAATAATAAATGTGATGTTAGTACTTCGAGGACGAAGTACATGTCAGTCTGGCCGTGTTAGATATTTAGTTAAATCTGATAGTTAAATGCCTACTTAATAAATTCATTATTTGCAGTGGCAACACTACTGAACTAAATGTTACTTCCGGATGATTATTAATTGATATTAAACTTGATGTTATTTTTAAATTATAATTCTGATAACAATTGAATTAAAATAATTGCAGAGTCATCAAGTGACTCCTAGGATAATTCATTGTTGATAAACATTTTTACTTTAAAGTAACAAGATGTGAATTGACTCCTGATGATTAATATTTCTATTGAACAATTTAATTGCTTTGACGAATCATAATTATGATCATACCTATATTCGATAATAGTTATTTCAATAATTAACAACTAGTACTATAATTTTTATTGATAACGGTTTACTAAAGTTATTATTAAGAGTAGTGACATTTGTTGATAAAATGTATTCACGTTGTGATAATCCCTGTCTGGTTGTGGAATAAAGTATTATAAAATGGGCGGGTAGGTCTGGGCTTGGCCAGTCGTCGTTTGTATTTGGAAGTGATTACTTATAGTGGTAATAATGTAGTTAAATCGTGATAATGTGAAATTACTGTTCGACGTCCGTCGATATAAAGATAAGTATATTTGATATTCTCAACTGTAAAGATTGATCATTTTATTATAATGTGTGTTTTGTGTATTTGTTGTATACAGAGAATAACTCTGAATGTGTAGTGGCCGTACATAAGACCTTAATATTGAGTTTCTTACCGGTATCTTCTCAATATGGTCGGCCATCCGAACCGGTGGTAGATTTGAGAGTAAATTCATAGTTTTGGCCATTGATATAATATTTGAATAAATACATTCTAAAGTCTGGCCTAAATGATTATTTATTATCCTGACCTAAATAAACCCTTTAGTACTCAGATATAGTTAGGTATACCTGATTGGGAAATATGCTATATAATTTAGTATTATCATCCTAACGTATGAATTACGTAATCTGATTCTTATTGTCTATTATCTGAACTGATTAATTTGTTGATCATTATATTAGAAATATAAAGGAGTAAAATCAGTGTAAATATTGAAGTTCAGATCAGAAATCTAAAGGTGAATAAATGAAATACATTGAAGTGTAGTCTTGTGATTTATTAATTAATTCCTACCCTAAATTGCAACTTCAACCTGTTTCTACATTCAGTAAAGTAGATCTTCTAAGTAAATAGTATATATTTTATATTTATTTAATCAAAATAGTAAAAACTATAAACAGTTTAGCCAACTTAACACCTGATTGATAAATTTCTTGACGACTCTTTTATTTACTTAAGATTGATAGTAAATTGGTAGATATCTACTCTTTCCCAATGATGTTGAACCGCTTAACCTGACACATGCATATAGCCTATGGTATGGAGAAGGACATAGGCCACTTTTTATCCCGGGAACGCGGGTGAAACCGCTTGGGTCAGCTAGTTTATAATATGCAGCACACACGAGGGATTAAAAAGGTTAACTACCTGATTTACTTCGACATAGAAATCCAAGACCCTCCTCAGATGGATGGCCACCGATACATTCTTAGGGCTAGAAGTCGATAATTGAACAGTTGGACGATTGCTTGACATATCTGTGAAAAAGCTTTTATATAATACTGCTGTCATGAAATACTTTTCACTGATCATTTTTTAGGGTTCCGAACCAAAAACCAGTATTTTTTTCTGCTGAGGCTATCGATTTGAAATTTGGAATAGTTTTAGCTTACTCAACCATATTGCAATTGAAAAGTGAAAGTAATTTTATTTACTTGCATAAGGGGGCGAAATTCGGCCGAACGAAGTGGATCGAACTTTCAAAGAAGTGCAAATAGAGTAACATAATGAAAGGGCTGCATTTGTATATTCCAAAACTGTTTATTTTTATACTGCGTAGATTTAGATCTGAAACGAAAAAATAATACCACATTGTCTTATGGATAGTCTCACCAGGTCCAGCGTTTCTCGGGCACAGGGTCCGGCTGGTATCGAGGAACACGAGCGCCCAGTCGGAGGTGGCGATCACCAGCGGAACAGACCATGACGTTATAGCTGCATGACAACACTACATATTATAAACGTATTCTTGTTATGTTCTACTTTGATAGTAAACAAGCATCAGTAGTGCTATTCTGTAAAGTTCATTTGCAATATCACTTCTGAATCCGCGATGAGATTAGAGTTTCCTATTTTTAAAATCATTGAATTCGACACTAGTGCCACCGAATGATGACGGAAGTGAGATGTACTACGACAGGTGAGTATTTGGACGGTTTTCAGTAAGATTTGGTATTCTGAAACATAATTCAACGCCAAATCGAGTTGCGAGGTGAGTTGCGAGATGACTTTCGAGATGATTTACCTTTTACAGAATAGCATAGCAGCACCCATAAATGGTGTCGCCGTTACCACAGAGGATTATATTGTACCGTTACCGTAGCCCACCTCAACCTTACAGAAGATCGCAGCCAATAACACTACTTTAATGTGGGATTGTTCCTGCAGTGAGTAAGGTCGCTAGACTTCCATAGGCTACGGTAACCGCAACACCAAGAAGCAGACCGTATGCTTACCTGAATAAATTACTATTTGACTTTGCTTGTGTTCTTCGAGACATAAGTCATCACTGAGCTATCATAACCTAAATATTACCATAACAAATAGCTAACCTTGCTGCTGAAGTGCGGAGATGAGCACGGGGTACCCGCCCACTGCCAGTTCTGAGGCAGACACGTGGACCCGTGTCGGGTAGCCACCTTGGTCAGTCGTGTTCTGAAACAGTCGTATTTAGCTCAAGCTCATTGTAGGTTTTGAGTCCATGACTACTTCCACATTCCACGTCGCTACCACCTATATATACAAAATACAAACTATAGTTACCTATAGGTACATAGATCATGTCATGTCTATACATATTGAAAATTTCCTCAAGTTTACCGCTGCTACCGATAAGGTTCCCAGCAGGCTGACAGCGTTTCCTCCAGCGGAAAAACTCCCCGCCCACTGGTCTCCAGAGGCCTCGCTCATTTCAATGACTACGTATATGTAATTATACCCATTGTAATTTATTACCTACTGTCAGACAATGGTGCCGATTCTGATGAAAATCGCACTAAACAAATTTTAATCTCATCACTTCTCTTTGTTACAAAAAATATTTAAAAAGGATAGACCCATGGTATAACTGTGATTATACTTGGATCATGGGATAGATAGATATTAAAGCTCTCAAATTAGTCATTGCCATTTTCATTTGCGGATAAATACTTAGACGTTTCTTGACCAGTTTTCCGGATCGTTTTATTATAACTTGAAATAAAACCAATTAGGAACCAGTGAGCCGCCATTACTTATCAATGTTAGGTAGGTACTACAGTTACAAACAATAGTACATTATGATACATGTATGCAAAATTGGTCATCACATCACAGACGAGGCGGTATTAAGCAAGTGTGTTGAAAACATTGAGCTATTATTAGTACGTAGCTCAATGAACTTTTTAAACACACTTGCTCGTAAAGTGACATTTATTGCACCGTTTTTAGTATCTTAATGTAGCTTATTACGCATTAGTACTTTTACTTTACATTACCGCAAAATTTTATGATATGTAGAATCCCCTTTGTACCTCAATGCAATTGATATGTATGTAGTCGCAGCATATTCTTAATTTAAACGACTAAAACAGTTTGACAGCACATCGCTGTCAAAAAAAAACTTGCGCGTCATATTTGTTGACGTTCTCGTTGCTTATTATCAAAAAATCAACTTTTAAGTTAAACTTTTACCGATCATTCTCCTTCGTGTATCCTCTATAACCCTGACACTGGCGGAATTGTGTAAATTATACACATCTGGTGCCATTCAATTAAGAAGTGAAGTGAAGTTATATTCAAAATTCTATAGATTAAAGAGCTTGTTTTTCTCTTTTCAGTTAATTTTTGTTTTACGAAGTGAGGTTTTATGTTGCTTTTAATAATTAAATTTTTCAGACTTTTTAGTTTAATACAGAATGAGTCGTATGCTGTTGTATGTACCTATGTATTAGTAAGTAAATGAGCGGTTCGGTAAAGTAACGATAATAATCATCGCAACTCTTGAGTTACGTACGTGTAACCCCTCAGTAGGTACCTACTGTCCTTGCATCAATAGTCAGTATAATACAAGGATTATAATATGAACATATATGGAAAGGGCTTTTTACAAGCTTTCTTTTGATACCCATATTGTTATAATAACGAATTTTTAATACCCCCCTCTTTTTTTATTCGTAGACTCCATATAAAAATAATATACCCTATGACACTCCCACAGTTAAGACGAATTTAACGACACCTCATATGCTTAAATCCATCAAGCCGTTTAGGCTGCAGAGTGTGCCAAAGAAATAGACATACATACATACACTCGAAACAATGATATTATATATAGAGATATGCTACCCTCATACTAAGCGGCGTTCAGTTATTGTTGAATTAGGTGAATGCGATAGATAATACGGAACGTATGGTACAGAAAGAGATAGCTATATGTAGCCGCTAAGCAAAATTACGACAATTGTCTGAATTTGTCTGCAACAATTTTCGTGCGTTAATGCGATATCTACCTCTTTTTATTATAATATCATTGACTCGAAAAACATAACCCTCCTTCCGGGTCAGTCGGGTAAAAACGTCGTATTTATTACACGCGTGTACAGTATTACCCAACTAATATGGCTTACCGATGTACCTGCGCAGAAGATACATTTTCAATGCGCGGGAAACGCTATTGGTCGGCAGCTGCCGCCATGTTAGCGCGCGCCGTGCGGAGGGGCGTGACTTGCGAGTGAGACGGAACTAACAGCTGCAGTGTATTATGAACCTTATAGTAGTGATCTAAGGTTGATTGTAAGTTTTAAGCATCCTTTCGTTAATCTTCGGGGCCATACTTTCTTTTCTGTGCGAACGAAGATTCACGACGCGCCATATCAGTTGGGTACCTACTACTGTACGTGCATTGATCACATCGATATTGATTGATCATTACACTTTAGGCTTCCTGATCGCGTTCGCCTGCGGCTCACGCCTGACCAACTTTGCACACATGTAGGCATCGACATGTAGGTATCAAAATGTTATCAGCACAATGAGCCACAATGTAATAAACAATAGGGTATTTATTTACTAACGAGTGTGTGGTAATAGGACTTATATAGGTAGGTATCTATATATCCTACGTTATTCAATAAAATAATGTAGGTACTTACCTACCTAGTTGATTTGCTCCTATGTCTGGAAGTCTGGACATATACCTAGATAAGTTCCGTTTTAAGCAGTCTAGTTTAGTAGTAGTTAGTAGTTTTTCAAAACTACCCCTATTAATGGGTTTAGGGGATGTTAAAGTTGGTATGGAAAAAAAAGAAGAAAAAGTAGTGTAGTATAAGTACCTACCTAACCTACCTACGGTCCGATTATCTTGAAACCCGGTATTAATACTTTAGACAGAAAATAAGGCAACAAGATTTTTTAAGTTCCTCGAAAATCTACCCCTAATTGGGCAAAAGGGAAATTAAGTTTTACCTCCCTTACCTTCACCTTACCATCAAGGTATTTATTTAGGCCATAGCCCTCGCAGGTATCAAATTCAAATTCAAAAATCGTTTATTCAATGTAGGCCCTAAAGTAATAAAGCACTCACAAACGTTACAAATAGATTCTACCAAAACGGTTCGTAATAGGTACACTTCTATCCTCTATTCCACGTTTATTGGTGCCGATTCTGTAGTAAATCGCACTAAACTGATTTTAGTTACATCTCATCTCTTTCTTACGAACATGATTGAAAAAGGATAGAACATATTTTAAGTTGTCAAATTAATCTTTGCCGTCTTATTTTGCGTGTATTTAGGCGTAACCGCGATAGATGGCGACTAGATTTATATTGAAAACAAGCATTGGACTAATTTGACAGGACTAAATTTCTTACATCCTTTTCTTATGTTCTTTGTTAGAAAGAGACATAGTGACATTAAAATTAGTTTAGTTGTGAACAACAGAATCAGGGCCAATGTCTCACTCACCTCATAGAAGTCCATGATGTGTTCCGTAGTGTTGTCAACAGATATTGTTATTATATTGTCATATGGATAACTGTAATTGAACAATACGAAACACTATGCATAAGTAGATATTGGGAAATGATCAAAATTAATAAAGTGTTAAGAGCACTCAATTCGTCATACTTTTCATACAAAACCTCTGTACTTATTATGGCGTTGTTAAACATTTTTCGTTAGATGTTTTGAACAAATTAGTATCTTGTGCACTATATCTAGTCGTGTATCTAGGCGTAATTTAAAAAAAGTGTGAAACAAATTCAGTCAAAGCCTCCGAAAAACAGCGTTTTTGCCAGAACTTTGGCCATATCTAATGTACCTATAAATTGTTAAAGTAAAGAAAACATTTAGATACCAGGCTTGCAAATGTATTGGAGATTCTAAATAACTAACTTTTTTTTCACAAACTTGTAAGATTTTTTCACAAGAAGTATACTCCTGGAACAAGTTTTATGAATGCGAAATCATGCCAAGCGAAGCGGCCGCGAGTGATCAGCGGAATTTACCGACTGAAAACCGACGGCTCTGATGCTGTCTCTCTTTTTTCGCTGTCAAACATTACGTTGGATGAAACAACACGCTTTTAGACTATGCTTGCGTTGAAGTTGCGCCGGCCACAGAGGGCCGCCTAAGAAAATTAAATTACATATAAGCATATATAAGTAACTAGTTGACCGGGCGAGCAAAGCGTCTCCGTTTCAGCTTGGACAAAATGTTTTCGTAGGTATATCTGTCTTCGTACGGCTGTTCTTCCCTACAAGTCACATTTCTCAACCATACTTTAGCATGTTGGAGGTTTCGAGAGCGAAAAATCGATCTAGCTAGGTTTCATTTTTAAATCGACAAAGTAATTTAAGTGAAGTCGATTTAATTTTTTTAAATTACTTTTTTATTTCGTCTTTTTCAATTTTTCTTAAATGCACTAGAATTTGACCAAGGTTTTGAGATGTTTTTCGTTTAACACCACACCCGTAGCTCGTATCAATAAGCCAGGCCGTCACACTTATTTGTTCATATCTTGAAAACTACTGAACCTATTTCGATGAAACTTGCACTGTTCCCTAAGTTGAAGTAGTTTGAAGTCGTTTTTTTTAAGTTACTGTTTTATTTCGTCATTTTTAGTCTTTGAGAATCCAATATATAAGGAGTCGCCAAACACAGGCGACCCCCTCTGTCAAAGTACGTTGGCCATATGGCCATATGCGTTTATAAAAACTAGTTCGAGCGACATCCACTGCCATTTGGTATCGTTTAGTGTCGCGAGATTGAGCTCCAAAAAAAATTGTTAATTGTGCCGTTTTCTCATGTAAAAGGCTATCTGCCACATCAAATCTGCGGGAACATTGCGTTTCCTATCATATATGAGTATTATAACGAAACAATATGTTTGTATTTAAGTAATATCTCGAAATAAAATAATAGCCGTTACGACAAGTAAACGACAGAAAATACATTGGTACGGAGGTAGCTCACAGGTAGTGATTAGCGTAGTGCGGGGACATAGCGTGAACCTAAGAATCAAGATTCTTGTGTCGACCATTTGAGTGTACGATTGAGATCATAGAGTAATTAGTACATTATACTTAAATCTAGGGATTGCAATCCGGATACTTCGAAATTCGGAAATGACTGAAAAATCCGGATTTTTGGGCCTATTTATAAATCCGAATATTCAGAATCAAATCCGGTTTTTTCGAATTTAAGGTTAACATCAGTTACGAGGCGGGAAATTTGTTTTTTTCGAGTTTTTTTTACTTTCATAGAACAATATGGATAGATATTTCAGTGATTCGCGACCAGTAAGTAGTTCATTTAGCATATTGTAGAATTGATACTTTTTGTTTGGTTAACTATTTTTGTACATTTCCCAAAATACTAAGTTTTACGGTTTTTAGAGAAACCGCGAGAAATGTTCAAATATGGCTCATATTATACAAAAAACATTCATAACACAATGTGCCAAATGAACTTCTACTGTCGAAACACCTATCCATATTGTTCTACAAAGGTAAAAAAAAAATATCTAAAAAATTCAAACTTCTAAGTAAGCTTCCTTGATATGGATGGAGTCGCTGGGGGTCTGTACGCTTGGGTTTCCAATTTCCTGAGCGAACGGTTTATTCATGTGGTCATAGACGGGTCTTCGTCAGACCTTTTGGTAATCAATGCTTCAGAGTTCAGTTCTCTCTGCAACCTTATTTCTGCTGCATATTAACGATATGGTGAAGCCTGGTTTTTGGTTACGCAGAAGATAGCATCGTTGTCTATATTTCCAGCGCGCGATCCACCAGTGACTAGAACGAATTGTAGCGAGAGGCCATGGTAGAGCGTTTGAACGTGACCTTACAGGCAGTCTCCGATTGGGGCAATGCCAATCTGGTCACTTTTAATGCCACCAAGAAATCATCTCATCTCACTCATCGGAGATGAGACTTTAATTAGGACGTAACTCACGAGCCTCGACGATCGAAGAAAGGTTGCTTGCCTTATCGGTTTTCTACAGGATATATTTGGAGAGTGTGTGCAGGAATTGTTCAACCTTATTCCAACCACCATCCCCATTTTTGTATGTATGTATGTCTGTCTATTTCGTTGGCTTGGCACGCTCTGCAGCCTAAACGGCTCGATGGATTTAAACATATAAGATGTGTTGTTAGATTCTTCTTAACTGTGAGAGTGTCATAGGGTATATTATTTTTATATGGCGTCTACGAATAAAAAAGAAATGGGTATTAATAACTAACATTTCGTTATTATAACAATATGGGTATTAAATGAAAGCTTGTAGACAGCTCTTTCCATATATGTGTATATTATAATACTTTTATGCTACCATTTTCACGTAAACTGCAAAATGCACGTTTAATGCAAGGACAGTAGGTACTGAGCGGTTATCGGTTTAGTTCCAGAGATTTCTCGAACCAACAAACAATCTAGCATTGTATATTATATTAGCTATCTTCTGCAGTTTTACCCATGTTCCCGGGATAAAGTAGCTTATAACACTCGGGGATAATGTACCTATGCTACCTAGTAGTGATTTTTTTTTTCGAATCCAACTGGTTGTTTCAGAGATTAGCGCTTTTAAACAAACAAACAAAAAAAACTTCAGCTTTCGTATATCGGTATTGATTATAAATCATTTATGTAGGTATACAAATAACATTGAATAATAGAATCATTAATTGTATCGGTTCTTAACAACCCCATCACTAGTTTTTTGAGCTAGTGTGCCATTAAACAAAGGCGTAAACCCTAATCCTGAATCTAAGGCGTAAACACAGTGATTCTTTATTTGTGTGCTTGTTTTGTGTTTGTGTATCAGCTTTTATTTAAGTGTGCGTTTATGGCGATGCTTCAACTTTTTGCATGAGTGTTTGTGAGTAAGTAAATGTGTGCTGTGCGTGTTTACCTCGCCTCCCGCGAAAACTGGCAGAAATAATTCAGTACTAGAAGTGGTGCTTGCCAGCTCCATTCTAAATACTCAAAGTTTTTAGTTTTTCTTAAATGCACTAGAATTTGACCAAGGTTTTGAGGTGTTTTTCCTTTGACACCACAGCCGTAGCTCGTATCAATACGCCAGGCCGTCCCACATATTTGTCCATATCTTGAAAACTACTAAACATGAAATAACTCTAATCTGACACTGATTTGAAGTCAGCGAAATATTTTCAATGGCATACGTCGTGCTCTTTCGCTGACTTCAAATCAGTGTCAGAGTTATTTCATACTTTTTAGTGTATTTTGAAGTTGATTTAATTTTTTGAAATAACTTTTTTTTTAAAGCGATTTAATTTTTTTAAATTACTTTTTTATTTAATTGACTTCAAAATAAAAAAGTAGTTTAAAAAAATTAAATCGAGTTCAGAATACACTAAAAAGTATTAAATAACTAAGTATATATTTAATAACTCTGACCTGAAGTCAGCGAAATATTTTCAATGGAATACGTCGTGCTCTTTCGCTGACTTCAATTCAGTGTCAGAGTAGAGTTATTTAATACTTTTTAGTGTATTCTGAAGTCGATTTAATTTTTTTAAATTACTTTTTTATTTCATTATTTTTAGTTTCTCTTAAATGCACTAGAATTTGACCAAGGTTTTGAGATGTTTTTCCTTTGACACCACTCCCGTAGCTCGTATCAATAAGCCAGGCCGTCACACATATTTGTCTGTCCGTGTGTCACCACCGATTTTCCCAGGAACGGGTGGACCTAGCAAGTTGTTTATACCAGATACTGAGGTATATAGTAGAGAAAAATCAAGGTCCTGACCTGAGTCAACACGATAAAAAGATATGGGCAAATTTAGATGTTCGCGAAAACTTGTAAGTAATAAAATTTACCTTAATTTTCAACTTTTTCTATTTTTCGGAATTTTCCCTTTACTTGTGCTGTAAGACCTTGCTTTTAACCAAAATTGACAATTCTAGGTCAACCGTAAATACCCTATAGGTGGCTCGAAAACCTATATGGTAGTTCTAGTTGACCTAGAATTACAAAATTTGGCAAAAAGTAAGGTCTTACAGCACAAGTAAAGGAAAAATTCCGAAAAATAAAAAGATTTGAAAATTAAGGTTAATTTTGGTACTTTTAAATTTTACGCCTACTATTCATTTCACAGTAAAGAGTAAGGTTAAATTATTATTCTTATTGTACGGAACCCTCCGTGTGCGAGTCCGACTCGTACTTGGCTGGTTTTTTTTTCTTTCGACTAGCCATTGCCAAATAAATATACACGGCACCCAACAAAACTACCTCCGCAGGCGACATATTTGAAATAACTGAGATGTGGACGGTCAAGACTCCGAAACCCTCTTTTTATTATAATATCAGTGTCCGAAACATTGTTTCTGTCATCGAGGAAATATCCCTATAAAGTAGTAATACTGAACAATATAATTCCACAACTAGTCAGTGATTTGTCACTGAATTTGAACAGTAAGGACCACTCGCTGCGTCGTGTGTTTTTGACTTGGCCAATCAGCGCGCATTATCGGCGGTGGGAAATTGGAGGAATTTATTTCAACCAAAATAAACGGCATTGCGCTTCTATAGGTTAATTGTTGCATGTTCCAGAAACTGTGTATCTGAAACATGTTTCTCAGTGAATACATGGCTTTATGATATTGTAGCAGTTTTCATTGCCTGAAAACACGGATAAAATGACGTTTTCGAAAAATGAAACCTATTATAGCTAGATCGATTAATCGCTCTAAATACCAAATTTCATGAAAATCGTTGGAGCCGTTTCCGAGATTCAGATTATATATATAGATATACATATACATATATACAAGAATTGTTCGTTTAAAGGTAGGTATTAGGCATGTATTTAACGCGGCGACAAATTAATCTGAATTTGAGATTTAAAAATAATGAAAGGAGGTACTAAAAATAATAGGTTGGCAACTAAAGTGAAGGATCATTTTAAGTAGAAAGTACCAGCTAAATAAGCTTTGTTTTAATTTAAACTGGCAGTGATTTTGTTGTTTTGGTAACTGAATTTATTATTAGGCGAAGACTTGACGGCAGATAAAAAGTGGAAAATAAAAATTCTTGACTTTTATTTTTAACACTACACGTATGTATGTATGGAATGTAATATGTATGGAATCACGTATGTAAGCCGTATTTGGACTTGTTGGAATCGTCTTGAGATGCATTTAGAACATCTGTGGTTTTCAGGGTCTGATGATGGAGTAGGAGGGTAAGCACTGGAACTCCATAGTGGAGCATCGTATCCTAGCCGTGTTTGGGGTTGTTGGAATTGTCGGGAGATGAACTTTGACCATGTATGGTTTTCAGGGTCTGATGATGGAGTAGGAGGATTGGCACTGGAACTCCATAGTGGAGCATCGTATCTTATCTGTGTTTGGGGTTGTAAGATTTGTCGTGAGCTGAACTTTGACCATGTATGGTTTTGAGGGTCTGATGATGGAGTAGGAGGGTGACCACTTTTTTGTATATGGTCAATGTTCATCTCATGACAATTCCAACAACCTCAAACACGGGTAGGATACGTTGCACCGCTATGGAGTTCCAGTACTTACCCTCCTACTCCATCATCAGACCCTGAAAACCATACATGGTCAAAGTTCATCTCACGACAATTCCAACAACCCCAAACACGGCTACGATACGATGCTCCACTATGGAGTGCCAGTGCTAACCGTCCTACTCCATCATCAGACCCTGAAAACTATATATGGTCAAAGTTCATCTCACGACATTTCCAACAACTCCAAACACGGCTAGGATACGATGCTCCACTATGGAGTTCCAATGCTTACCCTCCTACTCCATCATCAGACCCTGAAAACCATACATGGTCTTATGGTTTAAAAAAGAAAAAAACTTTTTTTTTGTTTGTTCTGATTTTTATGTGAGAAACGAAATCTAGTCAACGAGAGTTAGTAGGTACACTTCCGGTTTACAATTCCGGCTAAGCGGGGATAAACACAAAATTTATGACGTCATGTATTTTTAAACACAATGCCGATTTGATTTATTAAGGCGCGGACTGACTACGATTTTGACAGGACTCGTTCTTCACTGGAATAGGGTTGAAAATGGTAAATCATAAATGTGTCGACTCTATGAAATGGACTGTTATTTACGGGTTTTCTTTAAATTATACAGAATATACGCATTAAATTGAATAAGTGTCCGGTTAACATTCTAATATAATTCTGTATCTTATATATTCTTAAAAATAAAATTGTTGTCATCGCTGAAAATACGGAGAATTTCGATGCGAAAGATTTTTTTAGACGTAACTTAGGATTTTTTTATTGGGAATATCAAAGCACTTTTTAATATTCTATTCGGTTAAAATTTTTCTCAAAACCCTCTTCTATCCACAGTATTTTTTTGTGTTAGGTACTTCATTGCGTTACGTCATACTCGACTCTCAAAGAAACCCATTTTTGAGATTTGAGCTTAGACCCGGCCTTAAGTAAGGAAAACATTAAGAGCTTTCTATGTGTGTAAATAAGTAAGTGTAAATAATAAACAACTGTGAAAAAGTTACATACCTTTCGTAAATAAAAGTTTTATTATGCCTTGGCACAATGTTTTGATCCGAAAAACACACATGATTCACCATAGAGGCAATCAAAATAATTTGGATCATTTTCCTTGAACCTTGTTTGATGCTATGTGATGCTCTGGAACAATGCACAAATGATCCAGTGCTAAATTCATTCGGATTGATCCAAAGAGTAAAATAATAGACCTATACTCAGGGTTGGATTCAGACCTCCAGAAAATTATTGTCTATGGAAAATAAAATGATACTACTTGTCGAAAATAATACTACGTTTCGCTTTTCGTCCATTTTGTTATGAATTTAAATAAAAATGCATTCGGAAGGAAATTTTAGTTTTATTGTTATTGTACAAATCAACCAAAAGGCAAGTAGATGTTTATTTCAGCCAATTCGGAACATTGTTGCAGTCTTTGGCATTGACACGACATAGCTTGTCGTCAGATGGAATTAATTCAATACACATTAGGTACATTTATTTTATTTCACAGCATCGCATGAAAATATCACGAGTCAATAGAGCGATTTACTACAACTACAACTGTTCCAACTTTATTTCGTAATTTAAGTAATATTTTTTAATTTATTTCAACCAATAACAGTAGTCAATCGACCTAAAGGTTAAATTATGGTATTTTCGCGTAGTATAATGGCATTATGATACTACATACTACACATCCCAAAATTGTGGTACAAATAGTATAATTATACTACGAAATCCAACTAAAGGTGGGAATAACGGCTTGAATTTGACAACGCATTTAAACGTTATGCTTATTTTTTTAAGCAGACTTTTTAAAGAGCTTTTCACTTAAAATGCTTTTTCATTTATGGAGCTTAAACGTGTAAGAAAACGTTGAAACGTTAATGAAGTTTTACGTTGAAAAACGCGTGATATCGGCGCAGCGCGTGGCTCATGCTCTTTCAAAAAGTGTCGTAGAAACGATTCTGGAAACAAATAATGGATCAATCAATGAATTTCCCTCGTTGTTTTATATGATAATATTTTTTTACATATATTACACTCGGTGATTTTATTGACCTGATTGCGTTCAAAATAATTCCAAATGTAAGAATTGCTAATTCTCGACATTTTACCTATTATTAATATAAAATATATAATTATAATTACTTTCCTATACACGTAACTAACTATTTTACACTCCACTATTCAAAATGTACACATTAACCCAATTACCCAATTTTCATCAATTATCACACAAAATAATATAATATTTACAAATAGTTTGAGTTCACGAAAACAAAAAATCAAGACTTCGCGCACTCAACTACCAACTTTTTCACTCACGCTTAGTCGACGATCGACGACATACAAAATCAAACTAATCACGTAAAAGCATTCAACGAAAAAGTGGAATATAAAGTCAAACTAAAATAAAGTCTATTACGTTGCACTTAAAGTGAAGATGAAATCGCACGACAATAAGCTTTTAACGAAATATTATGGGATTAAAACAAATAGGTTACTAAATTAAAATAAATATTCAAAAAACAAGTGATATGTAATTAAGTCGTATAGCTTTACGTTGAAAAATTATGGAATGAAATTAAATAGGTTACTAAATGCAAATAAAGATAACGAAAGCAAATGATACGTATTTTAGTCGTATATTCACTACATTGCACATTTTATAATACTCCATAGCAATTGATGCCATCTATCGACTTCATGTGTTAATTTATTTACCGACATTGCCGACAACTACCCCATTCAACAAAATGTTGTCAAAAGTAATCAAGAGATGGCATGGCATTATGTGGGAATTGTAAGTAATTGACGAAAGCGGACTAAAAAGTTTTAAACGAAAAAGCTTTAAAGACTTAAAATATTAAACGAAACAATGCTTTTTCTAAAAAGCACTGCTTAGTTGAACGCTTATCGTTTAAACGCCCACCACTAAATCCAACCCTGCCTATACTGGATTGATCTCAGCAGTGGGGCGATTACGTAACTAAATTTCAATCATTTTCGAATTGAAATCGGTTCAATATAGCGGTTTTCTGATAACTTTTTTACGTTCTGATAACTGCAAATACAAACAGTGGTTCATTGGAAATGGAACTATTTCCGATTTTGTAATATATCTACCGATTCAGAGGTTATTTCAATCTGAATTTCATTGAAATTAAGTTAAGTAATCGCCCTACAGAGCATAGTATGTCAATGTTGCCAGCAAATAACTCAAAAACGGCCGAAAAGTGTTCTGAAAACAGTAGATT
Source organism: Polyploca ridens (assembly GCA_951394255.1). NCBI lineage: Eukaryota > Metazoa > Arthropoda > Insecta > Lepidoptera > Drepanidae > Polyploca > Polyploca ridens. The sequence continues at coordinate 17,221,351 of OX596243.1, forward strand.
ATTGGAATGAAGGGCCGATATTTAAAAATAACGTTATTTAATCTACTGTAATAACGTTATATGTTCTACGAAGCTAAAAAAAAAGCTCGAAAAAATTCAAACTTCCCGCCTCGTTACTGATGTTTTAACTGACCTTAAGGCGGCCCTCTGTGGCCGGAACTTCAACGCGAGCATAGTCTAAAAGCTTGTTGTTTCGTCCAACGTAATGTTTGACTGCGCATAAAGAGAGATAGCATCAGAGCCGTCGGTTATCAGTCGGTAAATTCCGCTGATCACTCGCGGCCGCTTCGCTAGGTCGTCATTCATGATTTCGCATTCATAAAACTTGTTCCAGGAGTATACTTCTTGAGAAAAAATCTTACAAGTTTGGGAAAAAAAAGTTAGTTATTTAGAATCTCCAATACATTTGCAAGCCTGGTATCTTAATGTTTTCTTTACTTTTACAATTTATAGGTACATTAGATATGGCCAAAGTTCAGGCAAAAACGCTGTTTTTCGGAGGCTTTGACTGAATTTGTTTCACACTTTTTTTAAATTACGCCAAGATACAAGGCTAGATATAGTACACAAGATACTAATTTGTTCAAAATATCTAACGAAAAATGTTTAACAACGCCATAATAAGTACAGGGGTTTTGTATGAAAAGTATGACGAATTGAGTCCTCTTAATACTAAACACTTGCTACAGAATTACTTGATTTTTATTATTGAAAAGTGAGAAACATTTCGATAATTTTTATGAAAATTGTGTTGTTAACTGACTACCTATTACCTTACCTATTTTATGATTAGTATTCTTATAGTTTGGCAAACAAGGAAAGGGTATTTTTGGCTATCCAAAGAGGAAACGCTGCCAGCCTTCTGGGAACCCTGCCGTTAATCGGAAGCAGCGGCAGGCTTGAGGAAATTTTCTATATATAGATTGTATTTTGTACATATTTGTTGTAAATAAAGTAGATACAATAAAAAAAAAAAAAAAAAAGGAAAGGGTAAAGTAAAAAATGGAAATCAATTTATAACATTCAACAGTCGTTTTATGTTTCAACAATTGAACTGTTTTACAAAACCGACTTTCAAGTACACCAAGTACCCTTCCAAACAAAAAAAGAAAATTTCCAATCAAAAGATGAATTGAGAACCTCCTCCTTTTTTTGAAGTCGGCCAATTACGAGTCGGACTCGCATACGGAGGGTTCCGTAAAATAATAATAATAATGTAATTTGTGTAAATGTAATTACAAGTAAATGAAAAGTTCCGAAAAATAAAAAAAGATAAAAATTAAGGTTTTTGGTACATACTTACAAGTTTTCGCAAAAATCTAAATTTGCCCATATCTTTTATCGTTTTGACTCAGGACCTTGATTTTTATACACCTAATAGGGACTATAGACCTCAGTATCTGGTATAAATTTCAACTTGCTAGGTCCAACCAGTCCTGATTGAAAATTGGTGGTGACACACGGACAGGCTGATCATACCACATAAACAAAGCAACCTTAGCTTAGGTTGTCAAAGGCTCAAAGGACGTCTAGCGATATAGATTTAGAAAGACCGAAAATCGGATAAACCGGGGTATTATGGCAACACTAAGTCAAAGTCAAAGTCAAAGCCATTTATTCAATTTAGGCCCCAGAAGGGCACTTATGAAGGTCAAATTTACTGAAGTTACCACCGGTTCGGAACTCGGCCTTCAACTGAGAAGAATCCGGCAAGAAACTCAGCAAGGTTACATTTTTTATATATTTTTTGGACAATCTGACTATGTTTGGCTTTTTTTTTCCAAATAATTAAAAATAAAAAAGATATACCTAAGCATAGATACAGACGAAAAAAGAACAAGAAAATAAATAAAAAATAATAACCTTAAAAATACAAAACACACAATTATTGACCTACTGGCTTTTGTATAAGTATGAGCAAGGTGCACTTGTGCAGAGTGCAGCTACCTACTTCCAGACATCTTTATCTTCAATATAATCGGCTACTTTATAATAAGCTCTTTCTTTCAGAACTTTTTTTATATGTGATTTAAATTTAAAATCAGTCATCTTGGTCACCGCAAGTGGTATTTTGTTATAACAGCGCACACTATTGCCAAGAAATGACTTACGAACTTTAGCTAGTCTAAAATACGGAACAACTAATTTCTCTTTTTGTCTTGTATTGATATTATGAGTCTCCATTTTTGTTTTATACATTTTTTTGTTTTTACGTATGTACATTATATTTTCATAGATATAAAGTGATGGTACGGTCATAACGTTTATTTCCTTAAATAATTCCTTTAATGATTCACGAGCACCCATACTATAAATTGCACGAATTGCTCTTTTTTGTAATATAAAAATAGTCTCAATATCTGCTGCAGATCCCCAAAGTAATACGCCGTAAGATAAAAAGCTATGGAAGTATGCAAAATAAACTAATTTAGCCGTCTCGACATTCGTCAATTGTTTGATTTTCCTAACAGCAAATGCAGCAGAACTTAATTTACCAGCTAATGATTCTATCTGAGGACCCCATTGCAATTTATTATCCAATGTGATTCCCAAAAATACTGTTTTACTAACTAATTCCAAACTGATGCCATCTACTAATACCTGACTGTCTACTTGCACTACATTTGGAAGGGAGAATCTTAAACATTTAGTTTTCCTAGAATTTAATAACAAATTATTTACAGCAAACCATTTTGAGACTGTTGACATGGTATCATTTACTTTAACACTAATACATTTACTACCTAATATAGGTACACGCTATATATATATAGAAATATAATCCACAAACGTAGAGAGGACTGTCTACGTAGACTGAGTAGGTATGTATGTAGGTATACTCTGTCTATGACCACAAAAGTACCTACTCCAGTGCTGCCAGATCCTACAGACTTGTTTTCCGTAAATTATTCCGTTATTTTATTTCAGTCCATGACTATGTTCATGAGGTGTGGGGAATCCTCTGCATATATCCTTTATCTTCAAACATAGATAAAAATACTAGCAGTCTGTATACTGAGTTATTTTCTTTGTAAAATAAAAGAGAAGATTAATTATTAGTTATTAGACCGCCTTCACACTAGCGTTTGTCCAGCGTAGGCGTTCGATAAACGTATGCGCAGCGCAGACGCTGCAACAACGCGGCTCAGGCGTCGCGCACCTGCGGCGTTTCCTCTAGAGTCAATTGAACGCGGCGCTAACGCGGCGCAGACATCACACAATTGCGTTGTCGTTTCGGTAATATCATTAACAAAATGAATTCTGACGAGGAAACTCTATTGTTGTGTTGGCCTTGCTTTTAAAAAGAAAATTATTGCGAAAACGTGAAAATAAAAATAAAAGGATATGGGAGAACCCATTAAGGAGTGTACGGTCAAGTGAAAGTGATTATTTTGTGCTTTCAAAGTCAAAGTCAAAGCCATTTATTCAATTTAGGCCCCAGAAGGGCACTTATGAAGGTCACATTTACTGAAGTTACCACCGGTTCGGAACTCGGCCTTCAATTGAGAAGAATCCAGCAAGAAACTCAGCAAGGTTAAAATTTTGAAATATTTTTTGGACAATCTGACTATGTTTGGATTTTTTTCCAAATAATTAACATTTTTTTTAAATTGTAAACACAAAAAATTATTCAAAATATTTTTGCTATTACTTTCGAATGGCGAAGCCTATATTCGAAGACCTGTTGCAAATAATACAAAGTGATATACAATATCAGGATACACATTTGAGGCATTCCGTATTGCCTGAAGAACGACTTGTTATTACTTTAAGGTAATGTATATACAGGTCGTTGTTTTGGTCAGCGACGAGCGACTCAGGGTCGATCATACAATAGATACTGGTGCTAAAAAAATATAAAAAAATACTTTATTTTTTTTTATTATTAAAAATAAAATATTTTTTTTTTTGAAAATCATGTAATAAGCTAAATTGTAGACATAATACTCAACGGGAGTGCGAGGGTGTAAAGGGGTGGGGCGATGGCGGCTTGTGCCTAGCTCTAGTCAGTGCACGTGCCTAGTAACCATACTTTGCGGTAATTTTATTTCAAATTGAATAAGGTATTTCTCAACATATTTACAGTATTTAATGGAATTAAGTCAATTTTTGGGGAATATATATTTTGTACTACCGCTCCTGGGTCGCTTGTCGCCGACCAAAACAACAACCTGTATAATAAAAAAATAAAACAAATTTAATATTAATATTTCTTATTAAAAATGAGATTGAATTAAAAAAAAACATTATTAGTCATACAAACATTATATTGAAAATAAATGATAAGTACAAAATTGAATATAACACACACTACTCGCCAAACTATGAAGTTTGATGGCGAGACTGCGATGCGCATACGTTTATCGAACGCCCACGCTGGACAAACGCTAGTGTGAAGGCGCTCTTAATCCTTAAGTACCTATCCTACTTATAATATTATACCTATCTATCAGAACGAGTTACGACTAATTAGAGGGGAGCGGATTATTATTGGCGGGCCGCTTGTCGAGCAACAACAAGGGGACGACACTGAGTAGAGGGTCGCGGCGCGTGACATCGACGAAGAGGTCGGTAACGAGGTGAACGGTCACCGCGATTCGCATCTGTGTTTGTATTATTACGAGCTTGTGATGTGCTTCTTCACGCAAAAAGGACTGAGTTTTTGGATATGATGAAATCGGGGTTTGACCAGTCAGACCTAAATTAGGTATAGGAATGTGTTAGTTTGTTAGATTAGGTATAATAAAAGCACGGTACAAAAATATACATATACTTACTCCCATGTGACGGTAGCGAAACGGCCAAGCCACATATTTTGACTAAGGTGTAGAGTTTGTGAAGTTAAGGCTTGTAGAGTAAGTGCATGTAGAGTTATAAGCTTGGCTCTACATGAGATCTGATAACTTTTTAACAGTATGAGCTTTAAGTCTTGGCGGCAACATTTTACATAAAATGTTTTTGGTGGGATTTCACTTCTTTTTGTAAGTTGCTTATGTTTTTTTTTGATTTTCCATGTTTCATCATTTTTTTGTTGTATGAAGCGCTACTCACACAGCGATCTAGCACACTCATTGTAGGAATCGAACCCGGGACCTTCGTCTCGGTATCCGACGTCACTACCACTGAGCTATCATCGCCTAAACATATATAGTGGAGCATCGTATCCTAACCGTGTTTGGGGTTGTTGTAATTGTCGTGAGATGAACTTTGATCATGTATGGTTTTTAGGGTCTGATGATGGAGTCGGAGGGTAGGCACTGAAACCCCATAGCGAAGCAACATATCCTAGCCGTGATTTCTGTGAACCGTGTTGTTTGTGTATATAGTTAACCTACCTATCAACAAGGTACAATATAGGTAGGTACCTACTTCAACACCAAGTAACACTTCATGAAACTAAAAGAAATAGTGACAGCCCTAAGTGGTCGGGCGACAGTAAATTAATCAATTTAAAATTCCCACTAATATTATAAAATATTTTTTTTATCAATTACGCCGCAATGGCTACATCGATATGCATGATTGGCACATAGATTGGTTGGAATTATATCGGGGCGAATGGTAATAAATGAAAGATTTCGTAATGTTGAATCGTTTATTAGCACCAAATATTTAATTAATATAAACTTTGTGCGGAAAGAGAACCGACGCGTCAAGTTTACAGAAAAACAAGCATAAGTATTATAAGTACACCGCGTCATTAAACCTACGTTTCTAGTCAGTTTACAGTTACAGACGGTTAAAAATACAAACTTGATCCGTAGCTCCACATTACCCAACCGCAACAATATAAAACTTATAAGATGCACATTTCTTATAAAATAAATATGCTCAGCATTTGTCACTTATTTGCTCCAAATGTGCTAATAAAGATGTTTTTCCGAAATATTTTTACATTTTATTCCTAAAATATCCAAAGAAACTTTTCATATGTAAACACAGGAATCGCATTTTACTTTGGGGTCACCCTCGTAACTAGAAGAGATTTTAATTCCATTTAAATTCTAACACCCTTAGAGTCACCGCTCAATATAACAGCACGGCTGCGCCTCGGCATTTACCTTGCCATGCAAGTGAGGCTATACGATGGAAATGGATTGGATGATGACATAGAATGTGAAATGCTAGTAGAACAAGATAGTGTGGGTCCAGATATTTTAAGAGAGGAATTTGATGCAGCTATTAATTCTATTAAAAATTATAAAACTAAAGGAGACGACAATATTGCTATAGAACTCATAAAATACTCAACTGAATCACTTTTGGAAAAAAATTATAAATTAGTAAAATTAATATACGAAAATTTTATAGCAAACGGCATGAAAATAAACAGTAGTAAAACAAAGCTTCTAACAGTATCTAAAAAACCATCTACAGACGGAGAAATCAAAATTAATAATACCATATTAGAACAAGTACAAACATTTAAATATTTAGGAAGCATTATCACCAGTGACTCTAGATGTACTCCAGATATTAAAAGCAGGATAGCCATAGCCAAGCAAGCTTTTCAAAATAAAAAGCATATATTCAGGGCAAAAATATCAAGTAAAGTTAAAAAGAAATTTATTAAAACATACGTTTGGAGCATAGCACTGTATGGGTGTGATACGTGGACAATGACGTAATGGGATGATAATAGGGAAAGACTGGAGGCCTTTGAAATGTGGTGTTGGAGGAGAATGGAGAGGGTGACGAATGAGGAAGTATTGAGTAGAGTAAAGAGAAAAGGAACATTATGAAGACGATAGAGAATAGGAGGGGAAAGATGTTTGGTCATCTTATACGACACGATGAATTCATCAAAAACATAGTAGAAGGAAAGATAGAGGGAAAGCGAGGAAGAGGAAGACCAAGAATAAGTTACATAGATCAAGTAAAGGCAAAAATAGACGTCGTGTCGTATAAAGAGGTGCAAAATGTTGCTAATGGAGATTTGTAAATGGCATAGGATCATCTATATGTTTATTTTATCGTAGAAATGAAGCTGTAAATCTTCCTAAGAGTAAATAAATAAATAAATAAATAAAAATAAATAATGATAGAGCGGAATGGAAGAAGCTACACCGACAAGAGCACAGCTCTTAAATACAGAAGAGAAGAGAGCAAGTGAGGCCTTTAAATCGTATGCGTTAAAGTAAATTTGACAATGACTAGATAAGACAGTTGACGCCTCGCGTCAAGCGTCTACAAGTCCTGCTGACCACACGCTTCCAGCGAGCAGTCCGCTCCCTTGCTACGGCAGCAAGCGGTATCTTGCCAAAGCCGCGCCACCAATATCACCGGCGCAGCGCCGCCCGCAAGCTACCACCTCGCAGGCGCCGCGCTGGCAGCTAGTGCTTGGATTGAGTGGAGGCGGTGCCGGGCCGTTGCTGCGATGGAGCGGTGCTGATATAGTGAGCGATGACCTTTAGGCCCACTTGCGTCAACCTAGGTTATCTTAATAACTCGGAGTCGGTTGCTTACCTCTGGTTAAATATATCATATACAATGTGATTGGCTGCGACTTCTAAAACTTTAGTGCGAAATATTTTTTAAGTTTATTGATAAAACCTCTTATGAGGGGTTCATTATTTTTTTTAACTTCTGTACGTTAGACATGCGTCGCCCTTTACGTAAGCCGCAGGGCCTCAACTCTTTATAACAATGATAACTTTTAGGTTTTTTGAGTTATGGTCGATATTTCAGTATCATTAGTTAGATAAACTCAAATAAGATTAAATAAAGTAGTTTTAATTAAAATATATTTTCTTATACTGGGTAAATGCATATTTCTTCACAGAAATAGGAACAATCTTTCTATGTTTTAATAGTTCCAAGCCCACTTCCTTTATCTTTCTACGACGACTGGCACCTATCCTATGACACAAAATATCAGGAGTACCGGAAGCTACGCAAAAAAATAAAAATGGCTGCCATTTTTGGGGGAAGGGGGTATGATAAACTTAGATGTATTATCTGGCCTTAAAGTCTTAGAAGTCGCGCCCCGATCTCACTGTATAAAGGTGGCAAAAACTTGCCATCCAAGTGACACCTTTAAATCATGTGCGTTAAAGTAAATTACGCCGAGGCGTAGCCGTGCTGTTATACGGAGTGAAGACCTTAATAAGTATCAACTCAACCCAAGGTAAGTAACTAACGAATTATTAAGATAACCAAGGTTGACGCAAGTGCATAAGTGTTTATACTGAACTACATCTGTGTTTACACCATTGAGTTTGTATATAAAGCATTATACATCTTTTTGAAAAAGGAATACACAAATCAACTCATCAACAATAAATGTACCGTACAAAAATGTAACTCTCTATCAATAATTGGACAAATGTTTCGAATGTTAACTTTTACTTTACTTGTCATTATTTTTAAGAAATGCTTATCTCATATTATTATTGTGTTATTTTTTTCGCAAATGGTACGAAAAGTAGAGTATTTTCCTCGGTGATAAAGCTGTCTTAGTCTTAGGTGAACTTAAATCCCTCGCTACACTCAGGACTCGTCTTAAATCCCTCACTTCGCTCGTGATTTAAGTTTTTAACACCCTCGCTACGCTCGGGAGTAAACCTCGAGTCCTTCGTTAGGCTAGCGATTTAAATCGTCACCCGCGACAGAAGACACTGCTTTATCCCCTTGGTTAATAATCGACTATATCGATCATCTTACTATCAATTTCAAACAATGATACGTTTACGTGACTATTTAATCAGTATCACAGTCAGTATTTACAGTTAATTTTATGAGTAAGCCTTAATTCTCTCACCGCACAGACTAAACTCTCGACTATATCATCACAGCCTTAAGCCAGCTTTTCACCATGGGATATAATATAAATTACATCTTGAGATATAATATTTTATCGCTCTTCATAGATTTTTGTATATTACATCCCAAACTATAAATGTTTTTTCGTCAAAATGTATGACGAACGTATGCATATATTATATCCCATAGTGAAAAGCCGGCTTTACTATATCTATAAATTATAAATAATAGTAACGTGTTAAATTAACAATAAGAATACAAAAAACCGTAAAAATTTAATAAATCTAAGCACAATACATTTAAAACTTAAATCTAATAGAGTCAGAACACAGAAACAAAATCAGACAGATTACTTATACTATGATTGAAATTATATCAAGACTCGAGAAGAGATTGTGTAAATCGAAAATAAACTGTAATGTGAGGAGCGTAGGATATTAATTTGTTGCAATCCATCGAGACTTGACTAGAAGTTTTATTGTTATACTAAATATTATATTTTTTTATTTAAAGTCTACAAGTGCAGCATGATCCTACGTGTATGGTAACAAAAAAATCCTTCTGAACAGCAACACTGCTTTTATATTTTTTAATAAAGTAGCACAACTCGTTCATAACCATAAGTCATTCAGCCTAATATACAATGCTTTGTTTATTATATTATTTACAGTGATGATCACTTAATATACATAAAACGTTGTTCCTATACCTATAAGACCCACTTTTGTGTACCTGGGTTCACAAAAAACTAAAATTGTAATAATTCAGAATTGGATGATTACCTTGGGTTAAAACCTACAAAAAAAATTTGAGTATGGATGTATGTTTGTTAATCTTTCACGCAAAAACTACTGAACGGATTTGGATGAAATTTGGCAAACAGATAGATTATGTTCTGGATTAACACATAGGATACTTTTTATCCCGGGAAAACATACGATTCCTCGGGAATGCAGGTGAAACCGCGCGGGACAGCTAGTATATCATAAAACATCAAGTCAATCCTTTGGTAAGCAATGGGTTGAAGCAAGAGGGCCTTAGTGAATAATTGATTAAATTCCACTTACAATTAAATTTGCATTAAAAATATTCTAGGACATTCTTCTCATACGGTCACACGGGCTTTATGAAATACTTTTTTGTGATACTGATTAAAACACTTAGGTGCACTTTTTGTATGAAAAATGAAATCTTAAAATATATTTTGTCCATAAATGTATTATTATTAATAATATATTTGGTGTTCAAAACGTTATATACCTTTTTGATATGAAACAAACTCGGCACAAACTACGAAGTAGACTTATACAATATATTATATTATGTCAATAAAAGCAGCACCTGAGGGCCAACCACCATCTCTTAAAACATAACTATTATAATCTTGTCTTCCGTCCTTTGGCGTCCCCTGTCAGTCCCGTTGTTGGCCCCCATTCCCAAGTATGACGCGTGTGGCAGCCACCGCACTCTTCGCAATGGAAGTGGTCGACCAGTCACACGACGCTGCTTAGTCATTTAACCTTGTTCCTTCGCGTTGCCGTTCGTATGGTGTCCTAGAAAGTAGGCAGTAGATCCCTGGGCGTGTCAGCGAGGTGGTCATCAATGGTGAGAACCATGTTGAAGGAGAGGTACATGGCAGCCGCGGACGCGATGTGCCAAATGTCATGAGAATCGTAGAAGCGGAGCGAGGAACATATCTCGTTGAGTCGCCGGGATTGCGCCGGGGTTTCCTACACAAGTAGAGCATTCCTTATAGATCACAGCTAAATAACATTACTTTAATGTGATGTGTTTTTTTTTTTAATTAAATGGGCTTGCCTTTGGCGTCTGACCCGCCCATAAGGGGCGATGACGAAGCCTAAGATGAAACACGCTTACCCAGAAGAAACCTATTCACTCTGGCCTTGAAAGTACCTAGATTATAAGCGTCAGGAAACACAGACGCCGGAAGCAAGTTCCACTCCCTTGCTGTCCGCATTATAAATGAGGATGCAAAACGCTGTGTCCGTATATTCGGTATGTCAACAACGCACGGGTGAAAATTTTCCCGGCGTCTTGTGGTTCGGTGTAAAAATGGGGATGGTGGAATAAGGTTGAACAATTCCTGCGCACACTCTCCAAAATATATCCTGTAGAAAACCGATAAGCAAGCAACTTTCCTTCCTCTTTTGTGTAAGGCCTCCAGAGTTCGCATGACAAGGCGCTGTGCTCCCGTCACCTCTTGAAACCCTTTTTCAAGAAGGGTGTTGATACTCCCCACCGCAACCGCTTACCATCAGGCGAGCCGTATGCTTAGTTGTCGGCATTTTTCTCCTCTGGGAAGAAGTGCACATAAGAAATCAATCTTTCTGGATCCTACGCCAGCTCCTTAAGACTAAGTGGTCACTAACAACACTTACCGACCAACGAGTCTTCGAGTCAGTAAACTGTATGGTGGCTGCCATCCAGGCGGCCACAGCGAGGGCCCCGTACACCCACGTGTGGACCAGAATCTTCTCGCCGTGGGCCAGCTTCATAACGAAGTAGAACATCGTGTATAGGATGGCGTTGCCCATGAGTATTGCTAGCAGTTGGCGCGCGAAATCTTTGTTGTGCTTTAGGACGCTGTTTAGAAATGATCAAAAAAGTATCCTTTATTGTATACACAATAGACATCAAGAGAAATAATAATAATACAACCTATCACGTGCAGACCACTCTATATTTATGAGCAGTAGCAAAAGCACAACAATAATTGTCTCATTCATACTAATAAGGTACACCGCGCGCGAGAGAAATGTACATACACTTTTCAAGATGCGCATGCAGTGTGACGTCACGCCGAGTGCTTATGCACAGACGCCACCCAAGCGCAACGTGTAAATATGTTGTATGTGCCAGCTGTACTATAGTACGGAGCCTATAGTACTAAATCTGCATTCAGCTTTGGTGGTAGTGAAATAATGTGTGTGTGCAGTAGGTAGAGTATTGACTGACCAATAGATGGCGAAGGCCCAGTTGGCGAGGTTGGCGAGCGCCAGCAGCACGGCGCGAGCCCTGTGCGCGGGAACTAGCGCTCGCCAGCGATGCTCGCGCACCCCGCCCCATGCGCGGCGCCCTACACCCCTGTCTGTATGGAAAACACCTTGTTGCATACAAATGCATAGCATTCAACCCTGCCTGTGCCCGAAAATGTTTACGCAATTTTTGAAGTGAAAACTTCTTTAACGGCGTTGTGCACTTTTTGGGATTGGTAAAAAAAGTTAAACTCGCGTCAGATGTCACGTGATCCTGATCGAAAATTCGTAAGACGGAGGGAGAGTAGTTGCAAATTAGACTGTATTTATACTGGGGTTATGTTCAAATTCTTATAATATTCTCTAGCTAGCCGGAAGGTAGGTACTATTTTTGTTCCCATTTTAAGATAATAAATTAGACTGTATTTATACTGGGTTATGTTCAAATTCTTATAATATTCTCTAGCTAGCCGGAAGGTAGGTATCATTTTTGTTCCCATGTTAAGTTAAAAAAAAATCTTATTCAAAAGTATTATATGTACATGTAAATAGCTTTCCCTTGTATAAAAACACTATGTAAAAAAATCTAGTTTCAAAAATGCACTACGTTAATATTCAAGTTTTCACTTCTGCCGGCACTTCCGGAGTGCAAACCTTTGTTTTTATTTTATTTATTGCATCGTATGACTTGTAAGTAAAACAATAGCAACCTCGAGAACGCAGGTGCAACCACGGAGCGGTAACTTGAGGTTAGTGCAGTTAGAGAATAATATAATGCAATAATATTATAGGGTGGTTGGCTCAGTAGCTAAGGAGCTCAAGCAACCTCTCCCACCCCAAAGCATCTGGGTCAACTCCCGATAAATCTCCATAAAAGCTACCTCAGTTGGGTCTAGCCCCTCAGCCCCACCAAACCGAAATTCCTGATCCGCCACATCACCACTTCAAGCATGACTTACATCGACTACCGATGTTCCCGATAAAATAGGGCTCTAGCCATAAAAGTAGTCAAAACAAATATACAATACACTACTATAAACAGGTAAAGTTTGGATATAGAAGGTAATCTCCGGAACTACTGACCCGATTTAAAAAATACTTTCACTAATAGGAAGCCACATTATCCTCAAGGGTTATTGGCGACTTTTTATCTCCGAAACGCGGGTGAAAGCGCGGGGGCATCTAGTAGGATATAATTTAGCGTCACTTACCCATTTTGAAGGTGCCGGCGTAGTATATTTTGAGCGTGAGTATAGTACAAGTGAAGAGATGTAATATCGTGAATAGAACTGAGAATGCCACGCTCGCGAACAATATACCGAATAGTCCTGCAGGAAGAAAAACAGTGTACATGTTTGGACGAATAAGGTGGAGCCCCTCACTCTCTCATTTGAATTTCATCCAATCAGGGCCCACCTGTGATCTTTGTCGTACCGCGTCATTGGATGAAACAATTAACGTGTTCGTTAAAAAAGTTAAAAAGGGAATATATTCCGCCAGGATTGGTCATCGTCCGGGGACCGCGGCCCAACTGTACATGTTAGTCAGTTGTATATGATGTTGTGTCTTGTGGCCACTACATTGACCACGCCATTGGAGTGTGAGCATTCGATATGTCGCGAATAGGTATACATACAACTTTGATTGCGTACATACTGCAATGTACTCGATTTTAAGCTTGTATTACGAGAAAATAAGCTGCTATTCATTCATATAATATACTTAATTAGTTATTAAACTTGTATGGAATAACTGATTTTTTGCACTATCAAAGATGTTCACATCGTAATTTTTTTTAATAAGATCTGTCATGAAAAGGTATTGCCCCGTATTTTATTTAAAATATAAGTACATTTACTAAATTAATGATTGGAATTACAAAACTTACCTATGGTCATGATAAATGCCAGCAACATGAAGGTGGAGTGCGCACTTGGTATTATATCAGAGTGTCTGTTCTGATATAGCTTGATCATGACCAGCACTGCTATCACATACATGAATGAAGAGTCTGAAACAAGAAACCATTATCAAAGATCTACCCTTATACAAGTTAGTCGGTAACTTATACAAGGTAGTCGGTAACTTATACAAGGTAGACAGTAACTTATAAAAGGTACTCGGTAACTTATGCAAGGTAGTCGGTAACTTATACAAGGTAGTCTGTAACTTAACCAAGGTAGTCAGTAACTTATTCAAGGTAGTCGGTAACTTATGCAAGGTAGTCGGTAACTTATACAAGGTAGTCGGTAACTTATACAAGGTAATCGTTAACTTATACAAGGTAGTCGGTAACTTAACCAAGATAGTCAGTAATTTATAAAAGGTAGTCGGTAACTTATGCAAGGTAGTCGGTAATTTAGACAAGGTAGTCAGTAACTTATCCAAGGTAGCCAGTAACTTATAAAAGGTACTCGGTAACTTATGCAAGGTAGTCGGTAACTTATACAAGGTAGTCGGTAACTTATACAAGGTAATCGTTAACTTAAACAAGATAATCAGTAACTTATAAAAGGTGGTCGATAACTTATACAAGGTAGTCGGTAACTTATACAAGGTAATCTATAACTTATACAAGGCAGCCGATAACTTATATAAGGAAGTCGGTAACCTATACACGGTAGTCGGTACAATGAAATAGCAACAAAAAACCACGCCGACGCAATAGTAACTTTTGTTAACGCCAAATAAAATTATCATAGCTTATTGTAAAATCCATGCGTATCCTAAGAACTCGAAGGCATCTTCAAACAGTTGCTTAACAGCTAATAAAAACAATGAACGTACCAAACTGAAAGTTCATCTTGTTTGGGCACAGATGGTAGCAGGCTGAGAGCAGCCCCTCCATGACGAGACCTAGACCCATGGAGTACAGCAGCCCGTAGTGCTGCGGGATACCCATGCCCTGGGGACCATACAGACATATATGTGGTCAAAAACATACCTAAGATTCAAAATTCGCAGCAGCTCGACTGGGGCAGTACCTCTACCATGCAGATGATTGAAGCCAAATAACATTAATGTGTTGCTGTGGTGGTGTTGTATTTCCATGACGACTTCTCCTCTTCAAAATCTTTATCAAGAAGGGTGTAAAAAGAGGGTCGGGAACGCGTTCGTGCTCCCCCTGGCCCTTGGTGTTGTCGCGCGGTACCATTTACCATCAGTCGGGCCGTATGCTACCTCTAGTCTCCGCACAATGCCAACACAACGCCATTCTAGAAGTTCTCGTGCCCTTAGTTCGATCTTCTGTAAGGTGGAGGAACTTCCCCTGTCAGTCTTCTTCGGAATTTGAACGTGAGAACCCATTGTTACCTCTTCGTTAAGTCTTTTTATACATGGTATGACTATTATATTTACTTTAAAATCTTAAAAAAAAATATGTTAGGAATTATTATTATGTAATTCTTAATTACTATTTCTACAAAGTCATTAAATTATCTAAGTACTAATGTAATAGAATAAAACAAAATACTACACTTAGTTGCAGAATAAATAAATCTGAACATCTTTAATTTTATTACCTGGCCTATAAGTTAAACACTTCGGTTCGCTGAAGGAAAACGAGACATGCAAAATAAGGATTTACGTGAAAATAGTCTTCCAGTCCATGTTTTTAGTCTCACCTCTCTGGGATGGTTCCCACTGGCCACCTGTCTCGCTCTGACCTGCGCGAGGAACACCAGCCCGAGCAGCACGTAGCCCACGTTACTATACACGTGGTTGAAGTCGGACAGGTAGCCCAGCGGGTGCGCGCACAGGAAGTTATAGTAGCACAGGTCCTGGTTACCCGTTTGGAACACCATCTAACGAGTATTTTGGGCCATTGATTGCTGACATTAACATAGTTAAGATGTGACCACACAGTTCAGATGTAACCACACGATTCGTATGTGACAACACAGTTCAGATGTAACCACACAATTCGTATGTGACCATACAGTTCAAATGTGACCACACAGTTCAGATGTAACCACACAATGCAGCTGCCAACTATATTAAAACCAGCGTTGCCAGAATGTTGCTTTGGAATATTTTACGTTACTTTTGACCCACTCATGTTACCTCCATGTTAAACGACTCAAAATTTTACTTTAACGTTACTTTTAGGACTTAATAAAAAATATTTAAATATTTTCCAGCAAACAAAAAATAACCGTGAAACGGAACGCACCCAAGGAAATTTTCTTTCGTCGCTTTGGTGCACTTGATTTTTAGCCATCGTCTATTTTCTCTTTATCACACTTGAGGAATGAAGAAGATAGCAATAGCATGAATTTTTGGATTTCTTCTTTCTTTTCTTACTCATGTAACCTGATAACATGAGTAAGAAAAGAAAGAAGCAATCAATTAATTATTCAATCAATAATAAATTTATTACGATTTTTTCGAAGCTTAACAAATAGAAAAGAAGATTTTTTTGTGAAATAATATGAATTACAGTTTTGTCGTTTTCTACATAAAATACGATAATGTGACTTTTGTCGTGAAAATTTTACTTTTTGAGCTGTCTATGGCTATTGACTATTGGCCACTGGCAACACTAATTTAAACTTACCTGTTGATATGTGAACAACAGTTGCACTACTGGCAGTGCGTATACTATGGCGACAGTAAGCGCTCCCCAAAAGTACCTGAAAGTTTATTTTTGGTATAAACCATATTCAAAAGTGAACCCTATAAGTGATCTTCAAATGCCTCGCCGTTTCTATATCGTTTCGTGTCATTAAAAAAGTTTAGCTGATCTTTGATCTCTTCTCTTTCTCACAATCTAACAAAATTGATTCTATCTCTGCATTGATAATCAAAACTTGAGAACAATTTCCTTGTATCTCTATATATAAAAATGAATCCATATTTCCCTTTGTCATGCCATAACTTGAGAATTTGCTGATTTCATCCATCTTTTTTTCATAGTTTTCTAATACGTTGTAGAAGGTTCTTACGGAAAAATAATTGGACTGTTTAAAAAAAACTTAAACCAACTTCAAAGTACACTAAGAAGTAATCAAATCCTGATCTGATGACAATGGGATCGAACGGGAAGTGTACCTTTTCAAATAAAAAAATAATTTTTCAAATCGTTTTATAAATGACGGAGTTATGAGATAACAAACATAAAGTCGGTTAAAAAGATGCGTGGCTAGGCAATAGGGTAGAACTTCACGCAAACGAAGTCGCGCCGGGCAGCTAGATTTATATGTTTTATACGCAATTAGCGTTAGATAATTTAACTAGCCAACGCAGGAAACATGCCTATTGTCTGATTTACACAGATATTGTCATTTTAGACTACAGTTAAAAGTTTCAGGTACCTGTCAGCTCTCCTCGCGAGTGTTTCAGGTGGAGCTCGGCACAGATGTTCCACTGTCAGCGAGTATGACCGTCTTTCTACAATATCAAACAGCGCGATAATCAAAATATTTCACAATAATAATTCAGTTTATTTTTTATTTTTTTTTTGGAATTACAAACTTACATTTGCTGTTTGGAAAATTAAATTCTAAAAACTTGCCGCTTTTTTGTCCAAAGAAATCCTACATTTTTTTGTTTTTCATAATGGGAACAATAGCTTATTCATCATCATCATCATCATCAGCCTATAATGTCCCACTTCTGAGCACAGACCTTTCACAAATGAGGTTGAAAGGGTATGGGCAATACTCCACCACGCTTGCCCACTGCGGATCGGTGGAGGTAGGCTAGTGGTCAACCTACTGTTGGAATTTTTCTAGTCGCCTAGGAGGCATCCAACTAGCTTAACGACTATCACATTAAGTGATAACCGGGACCAATGGCTTTACGTGCCTTCCGAAGCAAGGACACGCTCGATTAGAAATACCACTAGGCGGTCAGCCATCCAGGTACCGACCACGACAGTGGTCGATTAAGAAATGCTACACCACGCTTATTGTTATTTATATAAAATCTCTTCTACGTATATTTTTTTTGTTTCTTTAGTTCATTTTAATCTAGATATAGTGACTAAAGAAAGTTATATTAAATCCTTACCTCTCTGAGTGTGCGCAGGCGCGACGTGAGCTTCAGCTTCACTGCCGATGAGGTGGTCGTCTTCATCGTCATTTATACGAGAGGTGGAGGGCGCCGGCTGCTCTTCTGTCACCACAACTTGTTCTGTTGAAACATGTGCCATGTTCTAAGGCATTTTCTTGGAACATAAGCTATTATAAAACAACATGCACGGATTCATGGGGAGACATTTTTAATCATTTATTTAGAATATCATAAATTTGTTGGAAGATATAAACAGCATAGCCTGCCTGTTATAGGGGATAAGTATTTATTAGATAGAATTTAAAATTGTAGTCGTGGGTTTGCTGTTTAGTCAATATTGTCGACTGGAGAAGTACCTCCACCTTACAGAATACCGTAGCTAAATAACTTTATGTTGTGTTCCTGCGCGTGAATAAGGTCGCCAGAGCTCATTGGGGAGGGGGTAAGGTTGGAAACGCGTGAGCGATGCTTCGTGTGTTGCAAGCGTCCATATGGCTACGGTAAACGCTTACCATCCGACGGACCGTATGCTTGTATACCGACATAGTTGTATAAAATAAATTATACTGTTAATGTTAATTTAATAAATAAATCATCATTATACAAGGCCGTCTCAGCATGTGCTGCAGATTCATACAGCGCTGATTTTCGGCTGAAGCCATGGGTGAAAAGAAAAAAAAAGCCAAACATAGTCAGATTGTCCAAAAAATATAAAAAAAATGTAACCTTGCTGAGTTTCTTGCCGGATTCTTCTCAGTTGAAGGCCGAGTTCCGAACCGGTGGTAACTTCAGTAAATGTGACCTTCATAAGTGCCCTTCTGGGGCCTAAATTGAATAAATAGCTTTGACTTTGATACACGGACGAATATTGCAGATATAATATTTCACATGCCTTAAATTATTTCCTAAGCACCAATTTTTTTTTTTATCATTATCCTATACGGTCCCACTCCCTTTCCTTTTTCCATTCTTCTCTTACTCACCAGTACACCGACTACCAAACGGTATAAGCACAACCAGCACTAGAACAACGACGAGAGCGACCAGCGCCAGCGTTACCAGAGCCCCCACCACGTACTCCTTGTATGAAATCGTAGCTACTATCCTGAACCTACAACAGACAGTACACTCTGGTCAATCCAAAATCAAGACGATGATAGCTCAGTGGTAGTGACGTCGGATACCGAGACGAAGGTCCCGGGTTCGAATCCTACAATGAGCTTGAGCTTTCGGTGAAGGAAAACATCGTGAGGAAACCATAGCACGGTGGTAGGGTACTTTGTAGTACCCGCCTGGCTGACTACCACCCTCAAGTTGAAAATCTGTCGCCAAGCACCTTTCGGTGTGTTCCAATAGCTGCACTTGAGCCAGTTCCTTCTAGGTTTTGTGTGCTTACCACCTTCGGCCGCATTATCACTTACCATGGTGAGATTGCGGTCAAACACAGGCCTATAAACAGTAAAAAAAAAAAAAAAAAACTGTATTGATAATGATAACGACTTTTTTGTTTCTTGTTCAGTTGTATATGTTATGAATCTCAACTTGTTTTTTAATGAGTAATTTCCGGCTCTTCTCAGCAAATGCAAGCTTTCGAGTCGGTATTAGAGACAGACTATTGACAAGTGACTGTGAAGGTCCAAGTTGCAAGATAAACTAATACTAGTTGAAAGTAAAATGTTACCTAAACTTCTTCAAGCGCGCATGTTCCCATACTAGATGGCCTGGCGCGGGACTCTCGCTCTCTCCCGTACACTCGTTATCGCTCTGTTTCACTATGAATACCACGTAGAATCCAGATGGGAACTCTGTTTGCTAAAAGATATTTTTTTCAAAATTACGCAACTGATCAGTATATTCCAAGTCATAACTGATTAGCAATGTCATAACTGATTAACCGGTTGGGAAGTTACAAAATTATTTATTTTGATAAAGTGCTGGGTGCTTACTTACGAAAATTCTGTCAGTTGTGATTTTATTGATTAGTTGTGACTTTATTAACCAGTTGGGACGTTACAAAATTATTTATTTAGATAAAGTGGTGGTCGCTTACTTAAGAAAATTCTGTCAGTTGTGATTTTATTGATTAGTTGTGACTTTATTAACCAGTTGGGACGTTACAAAATTATTTATTTAGATAAACTGGTGGTCGCTTACTTAAAAAAATTCTGTCAGTTGTGATTTTATTGATTAGTTGTGACTTTATTAACCACGACGTTGTGACGTTACAACATTATTTATTTAGATAAAAGTGGTGGTCGCTTACTTAAGAAAATTCTGTCAGTTGTGATTTTATTGATTAGTTGTGACTTTATTAACCAGTTGGGACGTTACAAAATTATTTATTTAGATAAACAGGTGGTCGCTTACTTAAAAAAATTCTGTCAGTTGTGATTTTATTGATTAGTTGTGACTTTATTAACCACGACGTTGTGACGTTACAACATTATTTATTTAGATAAAAGTGGTGGTCGCTTACTTAAGAAAATTCTGTCAGTTGTGATTTTATTGATTAGTTGTGACTTTATTAACCAGTTGGGACATTACAACATTATTTATTTAGATAAAGTGGTGGTCGCTTACTTAAGAAAATTCTGTCAGTTGTGATTTTATTGATTAGTTGTGACTTTATTAACCAGTTGGGACATTACAACATTATTTATTTAGATAAAGTGGTGGTCGCTTACTTAAGAAAATTCTGTCAGTTGTGATTTTATTGATTAGTTGTGACTTTATTAACCAGTTGGGACATTACAACATTATTTATTTAGATAAAGTGGTGGTCGCTTACTTAAGAAAATTCTGTCAGTTGTGATTTTATTGATTAGTTGTGGACACTACTGGTTATTTTTCACTTTTCTTATCAGTTGTGACTTTACTGATTATTATCTATAACATTACTGATAATTTGTAACTTTGTTAAATAAAGTCAGAACTAATCAATAAAATCATAATTGAAATCAAATAAATATAATATAAATATATAAATAACGTTACTTACAGTAAGAGTGATTCCTCCTCTAGTAGTCATGGTAAGATGGTTGCCTTGATAAAGTATTTCTTTTTCAGTGTCAAATACTGGGCACTGAAAAAATAATACTTTAACTATAACAGCGTACTTGGATCTGTGCGTTTTATAGACAATTCATTTACTTCTTTATTTATTTTCATAGACAAACGCAACGCCAAATTCTACAGTCTATCTATAATAGATTATACATTTTGTAATTTTAGCTTAGAAAAAAATTTATGATATGAAATTTACTTCACACCACATATTTTTATACAAATAAGTCTGCAAACATGCCTGCCTGGTGGTAAGCGGTTACGGTAGCCCTACGGAAGTTTGCAACACCAGGGATACCCCGGGCATCACTCACAAGTCATCGACTGTCCCCAATCTCATTTTTTGAGCTACGTACCGAATTATTTTGTATGGAGACAGTGGCGCAAAGGTCATCGTCCGAGTCAATGATCAGTATTACGCTCTTTGGTATTGTATAGTTGAGGCTGCAACAAATAAACTGCTAGGTATCAAGTTTGTAAAGGTATGAATCACAGATGTTTTAAATATCTAGCTTTCCACAGCAGTTTCACTCGCCTTCCCGTGATATTAATCTATATTGCTAATATCCCGATAGCACTCAGGGATAATATAGCTTCCTATTAGTGAAATAATTTAGCCACTTGCCATGAGTTGGACCACCAGTCTTCTGACAAAAAAATCCCACCAAAAACATACATGTAAAATGTTGCCAAGACGAAACCATATGACTCGCAATGTCAAAAAGTTATTAGATCTCATGTAGCTAGCCAAGCTTATAACTCTACATGCCCTAAGTCTACAATCCCTACCTTCATAAACTCTACATCTTAGTCAAAATATGTGGCTTGGAGGAGGGCTTCGAGAAAAGGTAGGTAGTGGTAGTGGTAGATACTTCCGGCATAACCTGGCCGCTCCCCCCCACGGCGGTCGGGTATCCTATGAGGATTTCCCCACGCTAATAAAAAAAAAAAGGTAGTGCCCTTGCGTTTCGCTTGGCTCGTCTTGGCGGGGGGCTATAATAATAATGTTAGAAATAGGTAAAATTTGGATGTAGGAGGTAATCTCTGGATTTACAGTGTCCCTATGTGCTATAGGTTCAGGGACGCGAGTGAAACTGCGGGGCACAACTAGTAAATGTTAACGATGACATCACAATGTACGATATCTTGTACTCACACGGACCGTATGCTCTTCAAGTGCCCATTGGTGACGTTCCACGGATCCTGATCGAATGAGAAGTAGTAGTACTTCGGAGTGCTTGGCTGTACTTCCAATTGAACAGTCTGAAAGAGTCTCCATGTTTAACAACTAACGCGAAACCTTCATCGTCTTTGGATTTTACATGATCATGCGGGTTTCTTCATTATTTTTTCCTTCTCCGATAAGCTAGTGATGAATCTGTATGTAAGTTTGAAACTCAAAGGTATGAGGTAGTGATTTGAACTTGCACGCTAGTAATTGTTGGTAGGTGCGTTCACACAAAGCCTAAAAGGGTACGTATTATTACGAATAGGGTACCCTCGTGAACAAAGTAATATTAAAAAGCTTTGATTTACTGCGATTATTTTAAAATGTCTGTTATTTTGTAAACAATTTGCTTAAATGAAAAAAAAAAAAATTTGCCTACCCTTCCATATGTAGAGATTGATTTGAATGTGGGCGCAGGTACAGTATCTTATTATATGACTGGCTGTCCCCCACGGTTTTACCCGCGTTCCCAGAATAAAAAGTAGTTTACGAACTATACTACTTACTATAAATAAACCAAAATATACTACCTACCATAAATAAATAAAAAAAAACTTAAAAATCGGTCGAGTCGTTTCGGAGGAATGCGACCGCAAACACCGTGACACGAGATTAATATAATTATGTACATATAAAAATCAAATGCTGCTCGTTTGTCTCGCTAAAACTCGAGAATGGCTAGAGCAATTTGGCTAATGTTGATCTTGAAATATTTGTGAAAGTTCAGAGAAGGTTTAAACGGTGAGAAACAGGTAGGAAGGGGCACCACGCGAACAAAGTCGCCTAGTTATTTGGATAACAAATGACTAATTCATTATAATAAATATTACCTGATTAACTTCCACATAGAAGTCGGTAACTCTCGTCAGCTTGATATCAACAGACACATTTTTCGGACTAGAAGTCGTTATTTGGATCGTTGGACGATTTTCAGACTTGATATCTATCAAAGTAAAAAATAAATATCAAAATCAAGAAACGTTATTAAAAGAACATCGTCTCTAAATTTGAAACTATGTTGAAAGAAAAACTGTATAATAGGTACATCTGATCAGTAATGTTAAATCTAATCAATAATAATGTGTAAATTCTAATCAGTTAAATCTAAATTCAAAATGATTTAATTAAATAGAAATAAAGTTAAATCTGATCAGTAAAGTTAGATATGTTCAATAAAGAACCATCTAATCAATAAAGTAGGTAACATCTGATCAATGAGTCACATCTGTCTAATCAATAAAGTTAAATCTGATAAATTAAGTTCAACCTGAACAATTAAGTAAAATCTGATCAATAAAGTTACATCTAATCAATTAAGTCACATCTGATAACTAAAGCCAGTTATTAAATAATAGAGATCCTCACCAGGTCCAGCATCGTGTGGGCATAAAGTCCTTTCCATGTCAGAGGACATCATCCCCCATGTTGTGGTTTGGATTACGAGCGGGAGCGACCATGAAGATACAGCTATAAAAACTATTTTATTAACAACCCTGTTAAACTGTCGCCGAATTTATCAGCAAATGTTGCAAAGTTTCTACATTAAAATGAGCCCTAATTATTCTATGGCATTTGCCGAATATGTACATTCTAATTTTGGTTTACCAGCGCCTTAGGAGCTTACTTAGGAGCTAAATTTCGCGAAAACCCTTTCCATAGTGGGTTATACAGTGTGAGTCTTTATAATGAGCACAAATTAAAATGTGGGAAGTATGCTTAATTTTATAGACGGAAAAAATATTAGACAAAAACTATTTTATTTTTAATACTTTTTTACGTAATTTTTTAAATTCTTGTCTTCTCCTGTGAACACCACGAAAACAAAACAATGTAACTTTTGGAAATGTTCTAATTGAGTTATACCTCAGAGTATATAAATACTATGTACAAGTTATACTTTAAGTTGGTTTTTTGAAAGGTGATGTAAAATAACGAAAAGAAATAAACATTTTAAGTAAACGGGGCGTTTTATTAAGAAATTCTATAATTCTTGTAAAAAATTATGGGAAAAACATGTTTTGTTTGCGTGATGGTCACAGTAGCGAACAAGAATTAAAAAAAAAAAAGAGGTACCTAATAAAAAAATAAAAAACGAATATTATTTCCGTCTATAGGTCCCAATAGGTATATCCCTCCTTTTAATGGGCTAGATCACCAAAAAAAGTATTTAGTCCGTTTTTTACATTATCAAAAAATATTACACATATTTTTCTTTTGTCAATTATACAAAAAAATACAAAATCGTGTGTTGAAGTTCTGCGTGATGTTACTCTAGAGTACACTTTTTACTCTGAAGTGACGTCACTAGAGGGGGAGAGGGGGGTCTCCCGAAATTTGACTCGCTTTATCATTGTAAATTTTTAATGATTTGGTAAAGCAAAAAATACGGGTCCAATATTTTTAGATAATCTAACTGACGGACTAAATAGTTTTTTTTTTTACCTAAGAATCATACCTATTTGTTCACAATCTGGAGACTCACTGTATAAGGAAACTGGAAAAATTTCAAGTTTCTAGACCCTGCAGTTTGAGCTGTGCGTATAATATGTAAGTCAGTTCTTTTGGATATGGTTTATTAGCATGGCCTTAGTTTAGTGAGTAATAGAGCAAGAATTTACCTTTTTGTTGTGTAGCGGTGATGAAAACAGGGTGACTACTGGTCACAGAAGCATTAGTAGACATGTGGACCCGAGTAGGGTAGTGCATCTCTATAGTTTTCTGAAACAATAAAACTATTAAATATATGTAGTAATTCAGTTTGTTCTTTTTGGATAGAAAACCACACAGGATTAATTAATTAAAATAAGTAATTAAAATTAATTAATTTAATTACCTATGCTTTAAATCACAAGCAGCCCGTGGAGGCATTGGTTGATGGCTCAGTGAGGAATTACTATCAGGAGTACTGTCACGCCTTTACGTTGCAGGCGACGATGGTTAGCGACGATAAATTCGTGTATGGGGGGCGAGTGGCCCTTCTACGTAACAGTAGACACTATTTTAATATTACATAAGTCATTTTTTTTTTTATTTTTTTTTTTTTATACCACTAAGGTGGCAAACAAGCATACGGCCTGCCTGATGGTAAGCAGTTACCGTAGCCTATGGACGCTTGCAACACCAGGGGCATCACTCGCGCGTTGCCGACCCTGAAGAAATCTCTTCACGCCCTTTTTGAAGAACCCCATGCTGTACTCCATTGGGAAAACCACGGCGGGGAGCTCATTCCACAATCTGAGCGTCCGCGGAAGAAAGCTCCTTTGAGCCCGCACAGTTCAAGTCATAATAGGGTTGCGCTACAGTTACAAATAACAAACCATTTAAACCATTAACCGGTAAGTATTTTTTTTTTGTTTTCTTATTTCCTGCGATCTGTCTGTACAGACATTTAGCTGGAAGTCAAGTAGGTGAAAGATCCAAATGCCCTATCTAATCTTCCAATAGCATTGGCTGAATTCGAAAAATCTGCCCTTAGTTGGGAATCCACCCCACAAGCTATGGCGTGCCAGGGTAGGCATACGGCCCGCCTGATGGTAAGCAACACCAGGGGTATCACTCGCGCGTATTAGCATGTGTGGCAGGTGGTACAAATTAAAAAAATCACTCACATTTTCATGGAAGTCCAATATATGTTCTGTGGTATCATTGACATATACAACAATGCTTTCATCATATCCATATCTGAAAATAAAACATTTAAGAGATTTATTATATTAACTATATATTTTTAAGAGAGATAGAGTGAAACGTTTATTCACACAATTCAGCAGCTCGACTGTGGACCTCCACGGGCCTCCTACAGAATACTGCAGCCAAATAACTTTTTTGTTGTGTTCTTATGCATGAGTAAGGCCGCCAGTGCTTATTGGGGAGGGGAGGAAGGGATGCCCCATGTGTTGCAAGCGGCCAAATGGCTTCGGTGTATGTCTGTTTACCAAAATCGTAGTATAAAAAAACCCTTCAGGAACAATGATTTAATTATTATTATTTTGATACTAGAGAATGATTTACATGTTTTCTGGTTTAAAGTAAATACCGTATACCTATGTTTAAGAGAGGCAGGGTATAACAGGTTTTCTCCCATTCAAAATTTGGAGCAGCCCATCTGAGGAAGTTCCTCCACCTTACAGAACATCACAGCCAAATACCATTAGTGCTGCTGTGAGTGCCCAAGGTCGCTAGTGCAACATGATGAGGTGCTGTGCTGACTTGGCTGTGTAGTTGAAGTTTTAATTAAAATTACATTGAACACACCTATATGTGTAGGAGCATCTACAGTGTGTTGAATTATCACTAGCAGACAAGTGAATGTGTGGTGCGTGGGCCATACAAACCAATTCTTAAATGCAATTATTGAATTGAAACACTAAAGCATGTATTCAAGTTTAGGATACTTAGTAGTACTCACCTGGTTAACCAGGTGGGTACTACTAAGTACCCTACTGCTGGTCTCCTCATTATGCTTTCCTTCACCAAAAGCTCAAGCTCATCATCAATGAACAGCTATCATCACCACCACATTATTACGAGTATTAGAAAAATTGATCAAAAATGGGGTAGTCATTCAAAAAAAAAATAATGAATTTTGGCTTGTAAAAACATGATTAGATAGTTTGCCACGGTTTTGGTCGAGATTTTCTCGAAATGACATCGACCAAAACCGTGGCAAACTATTTATTAATCTGTAACCGTGGGCTTATTTAAACTCGTAAAGAATTTAAATACCGCTCGTCAAGCGGGAAATCCCCTTGTCAAGAAGGTATCTCAAAATATGACGTCACAACAAACAACTATGAAAAAGAAGCAAATTTTTTCTTGAAGAACATGATCAACATGTTAAACGTAGTTACATATCTATAATTTTTATTTGGAGCTAAAGCTATTTGCTGTGTAGTGTATTATTTTCGAAATAATTCAACAACCAACAACCTGTAGTACCTAATGCAAAAGTAGCTTACCTGTGGTAAATAAAAGTTTTATCGGGCTCTGGAGTTATGGTTTCTTGCAAACAACTCACAAATTTAATTAATAACGTAATTATAAAAAATTTAAACATTTTCCTTACGATACTAAACAATATTTTTATGTACGCAATTCCAATAGTTTCATCACAAGAAAGGTTCTTTAAAATGTCAAGATGTTTAAAGTGTTTTTATTAAAGTTATAGTAACTAGGACAGCATGGACCCATTTAATCATTAATAAAAAAAGGAAAACCCCACTTCCGTTATTTCAATTTCTAATCATTTGTTATCATTGTATTAGGTCAAAGAGTAAAATTCAATCACAGCTGTGAATAACAGCTAACCACAGCACAGCAGACACAGATTTTGGTATAGTTACTATTAGAAGTGGGAATAACGGCTTAAATTCGACAACGCGTTTAAACGTTACGCTTATTTTTTTAAGCAGACTTTTTAAAGAGCTTTTCACTTAAAATGCTTTTTCATTTATGGAGCTTAAACGTGGAAGAAAACGTTGAAACTTTAATGAAGTTTTACGTTGAAAAACGCGTGATATCGGCGCAGCGCGTGGCTCTTGCTCTTTCAAAAAGTGTCGTAGGAACGATTCTGGAAACAAATAATGGATCAATCAATGAATTTCCCTCGTTGTTTTATATGATAATAATTTTTTACATATATTACACTCGGGTGATTTTATTGTCCTGATTGCGTTCAAAATAATTCCAAATGTGAGAATTGCTAATTCTCGACATTTTACGTATTATTAATATAAAATAAAATATATAATTATAATTACTTTCCTATACACGTAACTAACTATTTTACACTCCACTATTTAAAATGTACACATTTACCCATTCATCAATTATCACACAAAATAATATAATATTTACAAAGAGTTTTAGTTCACGAAAACAAAAAATCAAGACTTCGCGCACTCAACTACCAACTTTTTCACTCACGCTTAGTCGACGATCGACGACATACTAAATCAAACTAATCACGAAAAAGCATTCAATGAAAAAGTGGAATATAAAGTCAAACTAAAATAAAGTCTAAAGTATTACGTTGAACTTAAAGTGAAGTTGAAATCGCACGACAATAAGCTTTTAACGAAATATTATGGGATTAAATCAAATAGGTTACTAAATTAAAATAAATATTCAAAAAACAAATGATATGTAATTAAGTCGTATAGTTTTACGTTGAAAGATTATGGAATAAAATTAAATAGGTTACTAAATGCAAATAAAGATTACGAAAGCAAATGATACGTATTTTAGTCGTATATTCACTACATTGCACATTTTATAATACTCCATAGCAATTGATGCCATCTATCGACTTCCTGTGTTAATTTATTTACCGACATTACCGACAACTACCCCATTCATCGAAATGTTGTCAAAAGTTATCAACAGATGGCATGGCATTATGTGAGAATTGTAAGTAAATGACGAAAGCGGACTAAAAAGTTTTCAACGAAAAAGCTTTAAAGACTTAAAATTTTAAACGAAACGAACGCTTTTTCTAAAAAGTACTGCTTAGTTGAACGCTTATCGTTTAAACGCCCACCACTAGTTACTATACTCTTTGGGCTGCATTCCGAATTACCGCTGTAATCGCTGTAATCGATTTGAGCGTGCTTAAACCCGTACCGAATTGAATAATGACAGTTCACGATGTCCCGTGAAACGACATAGATGACGTCATGACATCCGCCATCTTGCGCTCACACCGACCATGCCCTAAACTGATATCACCGTGAGCGCTGTCAAAAGTGACGGCAAAAATCTAATAAGATTCTTGGTTTTCTATTTGGCAAAGATACTTTTTATGATTTTATGAGAGAAAAATAATAAAAAAGCAGATATTCCTTTTTGCAAGTCAACTTATAAAAGATATAAGGAGTCCTAGTGCATTGATAATTCAGATTTTAATTAAATTCTCAAATGTTCTGTTTTGAATACTGTGAGCGCGATAACGGGCGTTCCGAATTGTTGATAGTTCTCAGCTGTCATAAGCGTGATATCTAATACGGTACGCAAATTATTGCTGTGATCGCTGTGATCGATATTATCCATTTCGGAATGTACCCTTGGACACAGACACACTGACACACAAACAAACTACCAAGGGTACATTACATTCCGAAATGGATAATATCGATCACAGCAATAATTTGCGTACCGAATAAAGTAACAATTACACCGTCCTATTTTTAAGCACTTATTACACCTTCCTATTTTTAGGATCCTAACTAGGAAATAGGAACGTGTAATCGCAGAAAGAACGGTTAGTGTCCTAAGTAGTGAGATAGGAAGGTCCCAATCGCTCTGCTTCCTTAAACAGGAAAGTGTAATCGCGTCGCTCCGATTTAGGACGTTTAGGGATGTAACATTGTTCTTCAAAACATCGATGTTTTGAAATAATTATATAAGGCTTCTAAAGTCTTGGCGTATATTTTGAGGGATGAATGTATAGGTCATTAGTAATCAAAAAACAATAATAGAATAATAATCCGTACAGTATATAATTATTTCAAAACATCGATGTTTTGAAATAATTATATAAGGCTTCTAAAGTCTTGGCGTATATTTTGAGGGATGAATGTATAGGTCATTAGTAATCAAAAAACAATAATAGAATAATAATTCGTACAATATATAATTATTTCAAAACATCGATGTTTTGAAATAATTATATAAGGCCCTTCTAAAGTCTTGGCGTATATTTTGAGGGATGAATGTATAGGTCATTAGTAATCAAGAAACAATAATAGAAAAATAATCCGTACATTGAAAGTACTACATTATTTATAAATTAATACTTGGTACTTACTTACATAAAGTTCAATTTTGTTTTATTTTAACATAAAGGAGCTCATTTGTATTCATTAAAATTTTAATTTGTGTGATCGGTTTGAGAGAATAAAAAACTTAAAACATCGGAAGAACATCGATGTAAGTATAGTTATATTTTTTTTAAATCGACCTTTGTTACATCCCTACGAGTCGTCCGTCCCGCTTTAAGTATAGTTGCTATACTCTTTGCCGCGTCCTAGTTAGAAAGCAAGATAGTGTAGTGTAATAAGTAGCTTCCTGCTTCCTAGTTAGAACCATCCTAGTTAGGATCCTAAAAATAGGAAGGTGTAATAAGTGCTTTACGCTTAATCAACGCATATTTGATCCCAGTCGTATCTTAACACTACGTCTAGTCGGTAGTCTCGTCACATTCCTTGTTTTCCGTAAATATGCCTTACTGTTCAATTTTGGAGTGCAAGAATGATAGTAGAAGGAAAAATCTTAATAATGGAGGTGTTTCATACCATCAGTAAGTACGATTTAATAGTTTTTCTATTAAAATCAAATTATTTCAATTCACTATTAATTTAATAGAAATTCAAGCTAAAATCATCCTTATCACTTTGCAATACATTTCATTTCATCATTTATTTTATTCTTTAAGTTTTTCGCTACTCACCCAGTGATGTAGTCAGGTTGGTTGGATGCTGGATTTATCGACATGCATATTTTAACAAAATATGAGCAAAAGTATTTAAATCAATGTGTCGTTTTTAAAATATGAATAGCCCTGTGTTTTACTACAAGCTTATTGTTTTACCAACAGTTTTATTTTGGTTTCAGCAATGCAGTTGTTATGATACTACTGCAGGTTCTTCAAAAAGACTATTTAACTCCGAGACGTAACCAAAAAAAACAGAGTCGACTTTATGAATGTTCCGTGGACACGAATAACTATAACCAGTTTTTCTGTAAAATCTCATTCCGTAGGGTGTGGAATTCAATTAGAAAAAGAAAACATTGAAAATATTTATACTACAAGTGTTTCTACGAGTTCAACACCGAGAAAAAAGAAATAAAAGATAAGATTTTGCGAAAATAAAATTAAAAAACAAAGCTTAAAAAAATAAAGGTGGCATTACTTGGAAGATAATAATATATGGTTGTAGTAGCTTCTCTCTGCACTTGCATACATTGTATTTTAGAAAATTGTATGAATAAGCATAATAATGTATATATTGTATAAGTATATTGAACAAAGGCTGTAACATCAAAAGATCTTCCACAAAATAAAATGCCTTGCTGAGTTTCTTGCCGGAGTCTTCTCAGTTTAAATGTATTCCGACTGGTGTTAAATTCAACTGTATGTACCAACTTAACGTTCATAAGTGGGTCCAAACTGAATAAATTACTTTTTGATTTTGAGATAGACGCGGAAAGTGACTTCATTTTATGCTATGTAAAGATTATGTTAAACGTTTTTCACAATAAAGCAAATTAATCTAACGAGAATTTTCTTAAATTAATAAATTTCTATTATTTAAACTTATTCGTTTATTTTGCCTTTTCCCCCACTTCATAATATTACCTCCTCTCACATACTTAAATTCAAATTATTTTCGCCCGCCAAGCACGGCGTGGCGTAAGGAGATGCCCAATTATCATAATAAAAGTTTTTGTTGAAAAAAAAAACGATTTCATTAAAAGCTTTTTTAGTTACTGTACTTGCATTGTCATCCAATATACTAATGTATACCAAATATCAAGTCAATCTGTCAAACCAAATAAACCATAATCAAAATTGGGTTTATAAGTTGGCCGGACTGAAATCATATGGGGGTTAGATAGTAATTAATTACGTAACTAACTTACGTAAGTAATTAACTGCGTTACTAAGTAGAATAGGTTAGTTTTTTCTGCAATTCACAATAAAATTCAATCTTGATTCGTTCAAGTTTCATTTTTGGTAAAATATTTACGTGAATTGGGCCCAAGGTATCGATCAGTATCGATAATGTTATTCAATGTGTCACTGCACTGGTTGAGTGGCAGAATATATCGAAGTATGACGCAATTATCAACCTTATGTTAAAGTACATTAAGATAATAATTGCGTCCACTGAGAATAGCGCCATCTATGGGGCAGTAGCGGAACTCGATCGTTCAATTGAATATAGATTGTTTGTAGATTACAAAACGTTGTATATTCTTTCTACGCTATAGCAAAATAATTTTTATATTTAGAGAGTGAAGATATATTTTTGAATGTGTGACTTGAGCTAATATTGTCTAAACTAGAACCGACTGATCAAATGAATTGTTGATTGGTGTGCAATATGTGAGTATCTATTTCTTTGTGTGAAATTTGGCGACAGCGGTTCTGCTGTGGGATTACGTAACTCTATTTCAATGAAATTCAGATTGAAATAATCTCTGAATCGGTAAAAATATTACAAAGTCGGAAATGGTTCCATTCCTAATGAACCACTGTTTCTATTTTCAGTTATCAGAGCGTAAAAAAGTTATCAGAAAACCTCTATATTGAACCGATTTCAATTCGAAAATGATTGAAATTTGGTTACGTAATCGCCCCACTGATACATATTTTGACACTTCGCACTTCCACTGTTTTTTTTTGTTCCGTGATCTATACCATGTAGAGTCTATCAAAGGTATTCGTTCCATAGAATACTATTAGTCTGGCGAGATTCGTTCACTTCGGACAATTTATCTATGGAATTGTCAGTCATTGCAATGAGATCAAACCAGGGACTTTTTGGCGGGAACTTGCAGAGTGACGTAGCGTTTTCATTTTTATTTTCATAAAATCGTGTATTTTGAGTTTTATTTCATATTTTCAGTGGTATTTTATTCAATAAAGATCAATATATGTGCACCAGTGAAGTGAAATGAAATGAATATGTGTATCGTGACATGATCGTGACTACAAGTTGTCTCATAAAGTCCGTGAAAAGTTTTAGTACAATGACCACCATTTTACTAAAACATGTCTGGACGGTGACTGATCGATCATGCGGACTATGTGAAAGTGAATGTGCGGACTATATTAAAGTGATATTATAAATAAAATGTATGCGATTGAAGGACTTAGTATCCATGGTCAAGAACAAATTAACAAAAAACATGAACAAACCATCGATAAATAAATTGAATATGAAAATGGCGTCGTTTAGCCGACCAAATGATATATTATTCAATTAATTCTACCTCGCGATTCTAATAAAATAACAGGATTCTAAATTAGTATTAACTTAGAATAATATAAGAGTGTATTTGTTGTATAGATTAATGGTGGAAGCTGTTATATTCGCTTGAAAAGCGAAATGAAACTTTTATGTTATGTTGGAGTGATATACTTAGTGTTTACATGAATTCGGCGCGGGCCTGGTGGTTACGATGCTGCCGACTGTGGAGGAGACCCGCGGTTACGACTTCCAGGACCCGGAGAATGCGGAGAAATGGCAGGGTTTATTCGTAAACGCGCTCCGTAAGGTATGTGTACAAAACTTGCACCTTGGAAAAGTCAATATTTTGCCTGAAATATCTCGAAATTCTTACATAAACTGCCTCATAATCCCTCAAACTAGACACTTTAGTAATTTTTAGCTACAATTCCATGTAATTATAATGAGAATTTGTTTATTTCTGATAAAATGACAGCTTACTTGCCTCGAGATTCTCAAGGCCTTTGATATGGTATCAGTCAATATTGTAACAAATTTCTATTGTAAACTATTACTTTATAATCTATATCGTATAATCTAGGTTTGTGATCTAATTTGTTTGTTTGTGTGTATGTTTCTTTGTTTATTTAACTGTAGGGTTTTTTGTGCTAGTTTTTACTTGGTGATATTTCTCACCTATTCCAAATTATTTGGGTGATTTGGTATGATAGTTCTATGGTATAAGATGCCTGAAGTTGTAGGTTTAATGTATTTTTTTTAAATAAGTTTAGTATTTAAAATGGCAGTTATCAATAAAAAAGTAACAACAATTCTCTTAATATTTATTTAAAAACAACTATTACATCTTAGAAAAAAAAACTATACTAGTTTTAACTAAAAAAACTATAAATGCTTACATGAAGATTGGCTCAAAAAATGGCGAATTAAAACTAGTGCTTCCAAGTCAACCCAGATTACATTTGCCCTCTGTCCTGGAGACTGCCCACCTGTACGCCTAGGAAATACCACCCTGCCACACAATGAGTCAGTGAAATACCTAGGCATGCATTTAGATTGAAGCCTTACTTGCAAGAAGCACCTACAAAAGAAATGCGAGCATGTGCACCAAAGATATTGAGTATTACACTGGTTTTTGGGAAAAAATTCAGTGTTGAGCACAGACAACAAACTCCTAATCTACAAGGTTTTTCTAAAGCTAATATGGATTTACGGCTCTGGGGATCGGCTTGCAACTCCAATATTGCAATTATACAAAGAGCACAAAATGGCATCTTACGAAACCTATTCAACGCCCCTTGGTTCCTAAGAAACTGCGAATTGCACCAAGAACTTAATGGATGATGACTATATCTGCCCTCACCCTGATTAGCATGTCCAGCAAATTCATATTTTGAAGTAAGTATTTTGCATTAATTGAGACTAGATTTTTGATGATAATCAAAAATCTAGTCTAGTCTAATAAAACTAATTAAAACTGCAGTTAAATATTGAGAAATAAAATGTATTTTATTTGTAATTGAGCGCAATGGAGAGAGTTGGAGGAGGCCTATGCCAAAAGGCACACCGAACTGCGGGACATTCTATAACTGTCTTTTGTTCTAAACAAATTACTGTGACCAAACAATGTACCCTATGTTTTGGAATAAATGGCTATTATTATTATTTGTAATTCCCATTGCATTTCTGGATTAGTATTTTTTTCTATTACCTTTTTGCCCTCACTGATTAGCATGACCAGCAAATTCATATTTTGAAGTATCTTACATTAATTGAAACTAGATTTTTGATGGTTATCTAACACTAAAGCTGCAGTTAAAGATTGCGAAATTAAATATATTTTATTTGTTATTTGGTTGCATATCGGGATTAGTATTTTTTTATTAGCTGTCTAATGGCAGTCAGTTTATGGTATTATGTCAATGTGATCAGTGCTGCCAGTTAGGTGGCTTGGAAAATACCTTAACTTTAGGTAGAATTTACAGAGAGGCCACCAAATTCATTTGAATTAATATTAGGTTATTATTGTATTTGTTTGGTAGGTAAGGAACCATTGGCTGTTGCTGTCATGTGATGACAGTAATTTGGTTCTTGGGGTGGGCAAGATATGAGGAAAACATAACAGCACCAGCCACATATTTAGACAATATTCTAATTGAAATAGAGGACTGATTATAATATTGACATTAGGTGGATGACAAGAATATATGGTTGTAGTAGCTTCTCTCTGCACTGGGATGCAAGTGCAAGGCTGGCTAAGTGACAATTATAGTATTTATGTTTTTAATTAATGCTGATGTTTGCAATGATTTTGGGAGAATTTAGTGGAAAAAAAAATAAACAGATATCTGGAAATATTGATTGTTTTTATCAGTGGTCGGACTTTTTGGTGGAAACTGGCAGAGTGACTTTGTGTTTTCATTTTTATTTTCATAAATTCCTGTATTTTGAGTTTTATTGCATATTATCAGTGGTATTTTATTCAATAAAGATCAATCCATATGCACCTGTGAAGTAAATTGAAATGTTGTCTCAAAAAGTCCGTGAATAGTTTTAGTACAATGACCACCACTTTACTATAACATGACTGGATGGTGACTGATCATGTGGACTATGTGAAAGTTAATGTGCGGACTATATTAAAGTGATATTATAAATAAAATGTATGCGACTGAAGGACCTATAGTTGTCATGAACTTTATTGTTAATCACCACGTCATCTATCACTTATGTCAACAGATTCATGAAAAATGAAGAACAAATTCAAAATGCTGGTATTGTATGCTTTATAATGCACCATACATGGTTTTTGGACACAGAAGTTTTTGAACTAGGCATGCTTCCATTGAAAACAATTATCGTCCTTTAACACAGTTAGTGATGAGATAAAACAATACGCTACTAGCTATAAGCAAAGACTTGCTACCCATCCAAATCCCCTTGCGGCATAGTTACTGTTAATAAACCATCCAAAGAGACTCAAACGTAACCACATAGTCAAACTGGACTTAAAGTGAACGGAAGAAAGGTTGATGGACTGGTCTTCCCACAGCATTTAGACGCCCAACACATCTGCTCAATGTCCAGGGACTGATTGCAGATTAAAGTAGAGAAAAAATAAATGCTTACAAAGAAATCTGCGGGCACATGGTTTTTTTGAATCCTCATAACTTGGGTTTGGATTATATCAGATAAACACAATTCTCGGGATATGATGTCAATAGTGGACTTATTAAACATATATTATTATTTTATTATTATGGCCTTCATTCGGACATGACAATATTTCTTTATTATTCGTAAATTGTTTTTTGTTCCACTTTTGCATGTTTGTTTGCCAGGTGGCAAAGGCCTCCTCCAATCTTCTCCATTCTGGCATAGTCTTATTAATAAAAATGGCCTGTTCTCTAACAATGTTAATAATAAACATGGAGCTACCTCAGACTAAATATACATTAATTTGTTACGCCTGCATAAACATGTAAACTATGGCAATCCAGTTCAATTTAACCTCTCCGCTGTCGCTGCTGCTAAGAAAAAATATTTTTCTCCTCCGGGCGGAAAGCGTCAACTTTCGTCCAGCTGCGCTACACGAAAATGCCGCTTTCCGCCTCCGTCAAGGAGAAAAATAGTATACACACCTTGGGCAGGAAATATGAAAGCCTCAGATCACATGTTTGTCGACCTCGGCTTCGCCTTGGCCAGTAATTACATGGGATCTGAGACATTTCTTACTTCCCTGCCCTAGGTGAGTAATATACGATAACTTTACCAACATTCATGACTCGAGTTGGGTAATACTGTACGTATTACCCAACTGATAAGGCGCGTCGTGAATCTTCGTTCGCACAGAAAAGAAAGTATGGCCCCGAAGATTAACGAAAGAATGCCTTAAACTTACAATCAACCTTAGATCACTACTATAAGGTTCATAATACACTGCAGCTGTTAGTTCCGTCTCACTCGCAAGTCACGCCCCTCCACACGGCGCATAACATGGCGGCAGCTGCCGGCCAATAGCGATTTCCCGCGCTTTGAAAATGTACAAAAAGTATCTTCAGCGCAGGTACATCTGTACTGTACACATGCTTTTGGCCCAATAGATTTATATAAGTTATATAAAGTCATCAAATAATTAACCCAAAGAAGCGCAATGTTTATTTTGCTTGAAATCTATTCCGCCCATTTCCCACCATCGACAATGCGCTCTGATTGGCAAAGTCAATGACACCTGCGCTCTGATTGGCCAAGTCAAGAACTCACGATACAGTGATTGGTCCTTACTGTTCAAAATCAGTGCAAAATCACTGACTAGTGGCGGAATTGGATTGCTCGGAATTACTACTCTAAATGGATTTTTCCTCGATGTATAAAGTATAAGATATTTCATCAGTTTTACATTGACATTCGTATTGCAACAAATTATTTAGCCACTATACTGGGTATCATACAAGCAACATTAAACCTTAGCTCTCTGTAATAAGTGTGGTTGTTCCAGGTCCTGGAACAAGTCCACCCAACCCTCCTGGCAGAGGAGAGTGCGCTGCAGTATGTGGAGTCGCTGTGTCTGCGGCTCCTGGCCATGCTATGTGCTGTACCCTCGCCGCTCACCGTGCAGGTAACTCTTCACTACTTATTTTATCTTTACACTACTAAGATGGCATTCAATCAACTGCCCGCCTGATGGTAATCAGTTACCATACCCTATAGATGTTTGGAATACACGTGCGATACGTTCTTGAAAAGTGGTTTGAAGAGGATTTGAGAAGAGTTCGCTCGCTGTGCAGGCGAAGATATAGTAAACAACATTTATCTTTTTGATACCCTGCCTGACATTTGTCATCATCATCATATCAGCCTATGGATGTCCACTGCTGAACATAGGCCTCCCCCATTGACTTCCACTTCGTACGGTTTTGGGCCGCTTGCATCCAGTGGTGCCCAGGTACTTGTGACATCGGTAGCATTATATAGTCGCCAAAGCTCCATGATGAGGTGCATTGCTGCAAGTGTGAGAGAACCAGTGGTGTAGTACCAAATGTTGTCCCGGGCAAAGCAACTCCTTTCAACAACCCAATTGAAGACATCATCAGGTGGCCTTAGGCCACCTTAGTGCTTACTAACTAGTTACCAACCAAAATTCATACACAACGCTACTCAAATCAGGGTAATTTTAGTCACTTTTCAATAAAATTTGTTCCAAGCTCCTCGTCTTGACCTCTCCTAATTCAAGTGATGAGAATTTTATCTTAGGCCATTCCCATTTGTAGCTACTCAGAAGAAATGAAACTGATTTCTAATTATTGAAGTTACTAACTAGTTAGTTACCAAAATTCGCATACGAAGCTACTCAAATCATTTTAGCTACTTGTCGTAAAAATTTGTTCCTAGCCCTTTTCTTGATGTCTACTAAGTCCAGTGATATTTTAGAATAGTTACATTTAGTTTTGTTTCTAAGTCAACGCTATCATTAAATACCTACGCCGATTTGTCACTTTCCAAGTACCACATAAGCTGAATAAAAGCTGCAGTTAAGTTCTTATTCATACTATAAGCAGTTATTATTATCTATTCTATGCTATAAGCTGATTATTCAGTCTGTTTATATAGCATATTGAGCCAAAATTAAACAGCTTTTGGCTTTATTGAAGCTGTATAGAAGATGTACAAGCAATGAAGAAGTCTTTTTTAAGCTGCTTTAGTGTTGTGGTGATAGACACTTTAATTCGGCAAATATTCTTTTCTAAATATGTTATAACAATAAGAGTTTCAAGTAAGACTGATAGCAGATTACCACAGAAAAAAATAAGTGTTTGTAAAAGTTTGCATTCAGATTTTACAGAAAGAAAAGTTGTCCTGTAAATTGGAAAAGAAATTCTGAAAGTGGTTTTTGTTCCATGATGTTTGCAAAGGACAAGATCTGTCGGCTAGTTACTAAAATATAAACTTTTGTTTAATTAACAAAGCTGTAATTTATTCTTGCAGTATTACTAAGAATCACCATTACATAAGTCATAAGACGAATGTATATAGGCATTTTCTGGGTAAGCGTGCTACGTCCTCGGCCTCGTCATAACTCCTCCTGGGGTCAGTCGAAGGCCAAACGCAAGCCTATTTACCATACAAAATATGTCTTTATAAAAAGTTACATTACAATACAGCTTACCAGGGTAACATTAAACAATGACAATAATGTTGACCTTTATGTATGTAGGATGTTGAGGAGCGAGTGGCTCGAACATTCCCCACCCCCCTGGACAAATGGGCGCTAGCGGACGCGCGGGACATGGTGGCGCAACGCCGCCGCCGGGGGCTGCTGCCGCAGGACAAGCTGCATCAGATGCTGCAGAAGGTATGTACTCCCTCCCCCTGGCCAAGTGGACGCTTGCAAGTAGACAGGGCTTTGTAATAAAACATGTGTAGAAATATGAATATAACGGTTCCTATACAGTTAATTAAATTTTTATTGATTGATTCTGTAGCAAATTGCATTAATATGAATTACATTACATCTCTACGTACATTATTGAATATGGATAGAAGCTGTCAAATTAGTCTATGCCATTTTCATTTACGGATTTTGTCGTGACTAATTAGATAGCCACATCATTCACAAGCAATTGGACTAATTGGATAAGTTTCAGAAAGAAATATAGTTAGATTAAATAAAAGATAAAAATTAAACCATGTAGTTCCAAACCAATCTAATTTCCCACTCCATATACAGGAAGTCCTCCTATACAAAATCGACGTGTCCGTGTCGATATTCATGACCGCTATCCTGGAGTACGTGAGCGCTGATATCCTCAAGTTGGCAGGGAACTTCGTCAAAAAGATCTCGCAGAAGTCTGGCTATGAGACCATCACGTGCCGGGACATTAAGACTGCCATGTGCGCTGATAAGGTGAGCTGATAGTCTTATAAGATGCTGTTATGCTACTGTTTTACTGGTTTGTGTCATATAATTGTTGTTTGAGTTACTGGTAAGCAACTTACTTGTTAGACGAGTTTTATGCTGCTTGGAGCATGAGTGTATTTCTTTTTTGGAGCAGCTTAACTTAATTGCAAAAAGTATATGCTGATTTTAACATTTTCAAATATGTATTGAATTAACTCATCATCAGCTATCTGCCCTGTTCCCAATTACTTCCCGTATATCCATCCACTTTCATATTCAGACCTCTTTTAGTCACTTGGCTTTCATGAAGATTATTTTTTAAAGCTCTTATTTAACTAACTCTTTGACAGGTCTTAATGGATATGTTCTACCAAGACTCAGAGCTGAGCACAGCCGAGTCTTCAACCGGCAGCGAGCGTCGTGGAAGGCGCGGCTCGCTCTCGTACGCAGAACTGGTCAGGGACTTGTTGACCGACGAGAAACACTTCTTAAGGGACCTGCACCTCATCATACGTGTGTTTAAGGATGAGCTCGAGAAGATACTTGATAGGGATAGTAAGGTATGTGAGAATGCTGTTATACTACATTTATTTGGGAGTCACTTGTTACTGAAATGTGCACCTTTTCATGTAGTAAATAATGTTTTGTATTCTATTGCTATCTAAGGTTGCCGCATCGCGTCGCACCCCTTCCCGTGTGAAGTGACTCTAATGGGGTAAAATAGGTGACCATGGGTGAAACCCGGGTTGGCTTGTAAATAATGTGTGTATGTTGTTTTCAGGCGATCTCACTAATATTCGGCAACATAGTGGATATATACGAGCTGACGGTGACGCTTCTCGGCAACTTGGAAGACGCCATGGAGATGTCGCAGGACTCGCCCACGCCTTACATCGGGAGCTGCTTTGAAGGTATTGTAACTCTTATTAGGGTTCCGTACCCAAAGTTAAATTATAAATGTGAGCTTATAAAATGCTATTTTATGTCACCATTGTTTTTTGCTACATATTTAGTTCCCCGTGAAAAATGTTTAAGGGAGTAGATTTAAATATTTGTAATTGTCTTTTTCTTCTAACTTCTATTTGTAATCTATTTCTGTTATTTTTCCTTAATATAAATAAATAAATAAACAAAGGGTGCCAAACGGGACCCTATTCATAAGACTCCGTTGTCCGTCCGTCCGCGTCTGTCTGTCAGTGGGCTGTATCCGTAATAGGTAGACACTTGAAATTTTCACAGAATATGTATTTCTGTTGCAGCTATAATAATCTCTGGATCTACTGACTCGATTTTAAACATTATTTCACTGATATAGGAAGCTATAGGCGTCTGCCCGAGTAATGTGGGGGAAATACAGAATACTTAACTATTTTTAGTATGGATACTTTTATCATTTACCTTGAAACTCACTTTGGTAACTGATGATGTGGGGGAAGACAGCACGCATAGCGTAGAATGGAACTCAAGTTCAGCTACCGGAACAACCCGAAAAGTGCTTGGCGACAAATTTGACTAATCTCGAGTAGTTTTTTAATCAGAATATACCTCATCACCATCAATAGGTCTGGTGGTAATATTAGCGTTTATTATACTCCATAGAGTTGGCAGAAGTGGAGGAGTTCCGCGCGTACGTGCGCTACGCGAACATCGTGACGAGGAAGGAGTCACGCGACGCCCTGCAGACTA
This sequence comes from Polyploca ridens, assembly GCA_951394255.1. Lineage (NCBI taxonomy): Eukaryota > Metazoa > Arthropoda > Insecta > Lepidoptera > Drepanidae > Polyploca > Polyploca ridens. The sequence goes on from OX596243.1 coordinate 17,262,967, forward strand.
TTGTCGACGATCCACACGTTAGTATATTATTATTAATCATGTTAAGTTTGAGACCTATATCTTTGATAAAATGTTTGATGCCAAGAAAGAGATAAACATATCATAATTTAATCCTAGCCATAATAACACTAAATAGCTGTATAAAGAAGCCCTTATACAACTTAAAGTCACATAACAGTAACTTATACCACCAAATAGTCGTATAACAGCATCTTTATCAACTTATAACCAGCTATCGGAGCGTCTGGACACGGCCGGTCACGGGTTCCGCCTGGCGGTGAAGTACTACCTGCCCAAGTTGTTGCTGGCACCGGTCGCGCACGTATTCCTCTACCACAACTATGTGCTGGCGCTGCTGCAGATAGCACCTGCTTCTGAGGATAGGGAGAGCTTTAAACAGGTCTGTTAACAACTCGTGGGTGGCGTTTATTTATTTAATATTTTAGAAGGCAGATTTCCAATCCGGTGGTTCAGTAGCTTTGACCATCATAAGTGCCCTACTTGGGTCTAAATTGCATAAATGACTTTGATTTTGATTTAGTTCAGGCTCTAGGAAGGGACTTACGAAGACAACGACTGAGTTGTAACGTATTTAAAGTCAAGAGTTCGACGATCTCAGTCTCGTCTATGAGAAACTATTCTATGCCTGTTCTGTCTCTAGTATAGGAGATAGCTGATTTAGTCTGAGATATTTTTAAAATATAGAGTTTAATGTTTTTGTAATAACATTCATCAAATTCTATTCAGTTCTTTTGGTGAATTTCAATTTTATATGTATACTGGATGGATATTTTCAAAAATATCTTTATAACATATTGGGTTCGTCATGATAAAGTTTTATTATGGAAACTACTATTTAGTAGCGAAAACATACGACTTCTCATACAAAATTTTAATCGTATTCGTTAATTTTTATATTATGATTCAATTGTTACGGTGCTATACTAAAGGTTATTATTTTTCAGGTGGAATGCAACTTACATCCGATAAAGAAATTATTGATAAAAGCTTTAGGAAATGGACCGAAGATGTAAGTATTATTTTATGTTACTTTTACTTACTTTTATAAATAAAATCTCTTCCTTAGTGCCTAGAATGTGTGTGCAAAACTTCAAGTTCTGGCTAGGGTTCCGTACCCAAAGGGTGCCACCGGGACTCTATTACTAAGCTTCTGCTGTCCATCCATCTGTATGTCAGTAGGCTGTATTTCATGAACGGTAATAGGTAGACAGGTGAAATTTTCACGGAATGTGTATTTCTATTGCCGCTTTGACAACACTTAATAATGATGAAATAAAATTAAAGGGGGCTACAAGAAATGTCTTTACAGAACTCTTCGTGTGTGGGTCCGACTCGCACTTGGCCGGCTTTATATATACTGTGGGAGTTCACAACCCGCCTAGGAGGCCTCCAACTTGCTTAACGACTATAACAATTAAGTGATAACCGGGACCAATGCCTTTACGTGCCTACTGAAGCTGTGAACGGATTCTGTTGAAATACCACCAGGCGGTCACCTATCCGGATACCACCGCTTAACTTGTCAACAGATTAAGAATCTGTAATAGAACATTATGCACTAGGTGTAAAGTTCAATGCACACACGTGTCATACGACGTTTTTGAACACACTTGCGAGGAAAAAACAGAATTTAAAGTAAAAAGCACTAGTGCGTAATAAGCTGCATAAAGATACTAAAAACTGTCAAATAAATGTCACTTTACAAGCGAGTGTGTTGAAATAACTTATTATTAACAGGGATGCAACATTGCGGATGGCGACCCGAGCGCGTCGACAGCTGGCGATAGAGAAATGCAATGAGCTCGCGCGGATCGTCGACAACTGGGACAACAGGGACATAGGACAGTGCTGCAATGAGTTCATTAGAGGTATAACACACCATTATTTATATACTAGCGAACGGCCTCGCGGTTTTACCAGAGATGTAAAATTTCGAATAATCCTTCCTAAGTTGATGCCATCGAGGAATAAACTCTCTAGAGTAGTAATATCGAGTAATCCGATTCCGCAACTAGTAAGTGCTTTTGCACTGATTTTGAACAGTAAGGACCAATCACTGTATAGTGTATCCTTGACTTAGCCAACCATAATATTATGTTGTTCCTAACGATATAGACATTGATTACTTTGTTACTACAATACTCCACAATCGCCTGTTTACTAGGTACCTAATTTCATTGCAATCCGTTCAAAAGTTTCGTGACAGACAAACAGACAGATAGTAAATATGCATTTGTTATATTAGTGTGTTATCCAAAGTTAAATATCTTGCATCTTTTTCAGAGGACACGCTATCCAAAATAGGCCCCGGCAAGAGGATAGCGGAGAGAAGAGCATATCTATTTGATGGACTACTTCTACTCTGCAAACCTATTACAAGCCTGGTGAGTAAATCATTATACGTACGTATGTTGTTGAAATACGGACACAGCGTTTTGCATTCTCATTTATAATGCGGACAGCAAGGGAGTGGAACTTGCTTCCGCCGTCTGTGTTTCCTGACTCGTACAATCTAGAGACTTTCAAGGCCAGAATAGGTTCCTTCTGGGTAAGCGTGTTTCATCTTGAGCTTCGTCTTCGTCTCTTATGGGCGGGTCAGTGGCCAAACGCAAGCCCATTTAATTAAAAAAAAAACTATTCTGCCATATGTGGTCCCCAACTGGCAAAATTGTCAAGTACTAGCCATGGTTTCCCCAAAGAATATTGTTACCATAGTGATATTGTGGTTTAATAAAAAAAACATACCGAAGTCGAGTAAGCGTACGGCCTGCCTGGTGGTAAGCGGTTATCGTAGCTCTATGGACGCTTGCAACACCCGGGCACCACTCACGCGTTACCGGCCCGAAAATTAAGTTATTTGGCCTCGGTATTCTGTAAGTCAGAGGTACTTGCCGAGCGAAAATACGGTACTTTTTTATATGAGTCTGTTATTAAGTACATTATTTTTCAGGTGGCAGTAAATAGCAGTGGTTCGGGATCCGGGTCGAGTGGCTCTCAACAACTTAAACTGAAGGAGAAACTTCATGTCAGAAAACTGGAACTTGTTGACAGACCTGATACCGAAGGTTTGTAACTTTTAACTACATTAGACACCTTTATAGAGCTCATTTTGTCAGTAAAATATCTATGATGTTGGAATGGTTAACTGCCAAAATGTAAAAATAAGTTCTTCATTATCTTCCCAATATCCCTAACTTATTTGACGTTTCGTTGAAGAAACTGTCTGCATGACGCACTTCTTCTTCTTCTTCTTCCTACCCATGGTCCCGTTATTTGGGGTCGGGTCTTCTCACATTTCTGCGCCAAGTCAGACGATCTTGGGTTGTCGGTTCGGGCAATTGGGCTTTCTTGAGGTCTCGTTCTATGTTGGACCACCAGGTCAATGGCGGGCGGCCTCTACCTCTCTTTTGTTCCGGTAGGTTTAATGCGATTTGTACCACATGGTCTTCGCTGCGTCTTTTGACATGTCCGTACCATCGGAGACGGTTTTCAGTAACTTTGTCCGGGATTAGCGCAACTTTGAAGCTTCCTCTTATATACTCATTTCGGACTCTGTCCAGCCGACCTGTCTGCCTGCCTGCCTGTTTGCATGACCCACTTCTTTTTTTTTAATATTATTTTCTGATATAACATTCCAGTTGGAAAGATAAGCATTAGACTCCCGTTTCTTTTGTTTGCTGATCGACTTCCCAGACTGGTCTTTATGATCTTCTAGTATTGTTCTAGCCACGAAAATTACAGGACCATTTATTTTTATACGACTAAGTCGTTAAACAAGCATACGGCCCGCCTGATGGTAAGCGATTCCCTTAGCCATATGGATGCTTGTAGCACACGAGGCATCACTCACGCGTTACCGACGTTTCCCCCTCCCTAATAACTTCTGGCGACCTTACTCACACGCAGGAACGCAACATGAAGTTATTTGGCTGCGGTATTATGTGAGGCGAATTAACGCTATGCTATACCCCTCTTAAAACTCTCTTATACTATTAAAGTGTTTGAAAATTGACCTTTTATTGTTTTAGATTGTCGGCACTGTGTGGAGCTGGTGCCTAGGGTTGGCGGCTCAGTGGCTGTGACCTGCGGCTCGTGCGCTGAGAAACGGAACTGGATGTGCGACCTTGTCATGCTCAACACCAAGCCCATGCTCGACCGCACGCTCGACAGGTACGCGACACAACACGTTACATTATATTACATCACGTTACATCCTAACTTAGCCTAACTAATATTATAAATGCGAAAGTCTGTTTGTTACGCCTTCACGCCTCGACTACTCAACGGATCATCATGAAATTTGGCATGCAGATAGCCTATGGTATGGAGAAAGTCATAGGCTTTTGATCCCGGGAACGCGGGTGAAACCGCGGAGGACAGCTAGTAATATCATAACACAGTACATCACATCACATAATATCACTGTACAGACACACCGAACTAATCACACTTTGTACCGTGGATAAAAATCCTAACATAAGATTAATAAAAAACTAATTTTAATCATGTCACATCTCTTTCTTACAAACATTATTGAAAAAGGATAGAACTATTTAACACATAAAGCTCGAGTAACCAGCGAAGGAGATTCTGGCTGGCATTAAAATATCAACGGTAACTAAATGATAATATTAAACCTTGTGTCTTATACTCCATCAACGTGGAGTAACACTTTGGGTAAATAAGAAGCGATACAGGTGTCGCGTCAAATCGTCTTAGCGCCGCGTATATACTGCTAGTGCCTGCGCTCTGTTGGTCTAGTTGTTCTATTCCAATATAGTCCCGGACGCTGCCATACATGACTATATCGCATTTTATTTGACCAAGTCTTAATTGTTGATTTTCATATATTTTTTTTACTCTTTCTCAGTATTCTCCTCGACTTGGAACGGCGACACCCACTCAAGCTGCCGCCGGTGTCGTTATACCGGTTCGCAGTCGCCGACTCGCCACAGAACATCGTTCTAGAAGACCCACACCAAAACAGGCACCAGGGGAACGCAGCTGTACCTCTAATTAAGGTAATTTTCTTTGGTTTTCTTAAATATCACACTGAAATTTGAATAATGGACTAGGTTTAAGATATCAATCTAGCATACGTCTCTGGTGTTGGTGTCTTGGTCACCGTAACTTATAGACGCGCATTGACAATAGGCGGAGTACGAGCATGTTGTTGACCGTCTCTTCATACTCTTCGAGAGAGGTTTGAGAGGGAAACGTGCTTTTAAAGTCTATGTTATGACTAAAAGTTATATTAAGGTTGTATAAGCGTGTTAGTTATGACTACAAGTTGTATAAGAGGGTTGATTGTAACCACAAGCCGTATTAAATTTCTGAGAGCTTGCTATGACCAGAAGTCTTATAAATATTGTTTAAGAGAGTTTACTGTGATTTAAGCACAAAAATAGAACATAACCTGGGATTAAATAAACTAGACTTTTTTATTCCGGGAAAACATAATATCAACGGGAACGCCGGTTAAAACGCAGGGCAAAAGTGAGTTAGTTTCCTTGTTGCCTAAACCTCGGCAGAAGTAATTCTAAATACTTCCCATTGTCCACAGGGCGCTACCCTCCTGAAGCTAGTAGAGCGTCTAACGTACCACATCTACGCGGACTTGAACCTCGTCCGCACGTTCCTCACCACCTACCGATCGTTCTGTTCCGCGAGCGAGCTGCTCGACTTGCTCATTGAGAGGTTCCACATACCTGAGCCGAGCGATGTCTACGATACTCCTAGACCTGGTGAGTTACCATCACATACTGTATTACGTCCGCACCTTCCTCAACACCTACCGCTCGTTTTGTTTCGCGAGCGAGTAGAGAGGTCCCAGTTGCCTTCTAGGCATTGTAAAAGGCTATACGTTGGTAACCCCGCTGATGTTTTAAATTGTATATAATCATAGCACAGTAACACTATACAATTTAGTTACTGTTTACATTATCTGCGCACGCTGCGATAGTCACACGGATCAAGACTCCCAAGAAGGATGTCAGTCCTAACTCTTCGCTCCTCGAAATTGATATGGGTAATGAATACTACTATAGTATAGACGTACAAATAACCCTGTATGGAGCATTGCCTTATACAAAAGTGTGAGTAAATTCAGTACACAAGTAAGCACACGTGATACTGAACCTTATTGTCACTGTCGACGTCTTAATGCGGAATGACAACCGATCGGCATGCAATGGTGTAATGTGTGCGTGAAGCTTGTATTTACAAGACGGCCCTGCATAATTTGCGTGCTTCATTTCGTATAAGGCGACGCTCCGTCCAGATTTTTTTCTACGCCTATAGTCGTCACAATCTAATAGGCCCGTTTTGACAGCACATATGCCATGTGCCAAAAAGAGACAAACATAGCGCCACAAAAAGAGACACCCTCTTGTCAAAACCGGCATGTTAGAAGCTGACGGGTTTAATGTTGTAGTTGCGTTTGTACGACGATGTTTGTTTAGATGTTTGTTACTTAGTAGTGCTGTAACGGTCGAGTGGATATGGATGAAATTTGACAACCAGATGGGTGAAAATCTGGATGGGTAAAAATATAGAATACTATTTATCTCTAAAAAAAGCGTCGTAAAAAATAGTTTAGGAATGTGAGTTAAACCGCGGGCTTGAACCTAGCTTTATCACTATTATATGAGTATAATATTGTTATATCACTTTTATATGACTATAAAAATATTATATCACTGTTATATGACTATAACATTATTTGATTATTATAATGATCACAATACAACTTCTATATGACTGATAGTCGTTTTATTCGTAGCGGAAAGTATAGAAAGCGTGGCGAGTAGCGACGCTGAGAAACTGAGCAAGAACACCACCAGAGAGGACTGGAAGAGGTACCGCAAGGAGTTCCAACAACCCGTCAAGTTTAGGTATGTATGTTGTGGAACACATGTTTGTGACTTGCATACTATATCGTCCATGCATATTATATCGAAATTTTTCGACTAGCTCTTCAACTAGAAGACTCTCACTGGGTGTTATAGTTGTTCCTTTGTAACTTTTCAAAACTACAGTTTTAGCTGTGCTGCTGTGCGTACACGTATCTTATGTAAAATGGCCACTTTTCACTCAACTCTTTAGATTTTGTAAAGTAAATGTTATCTTACCCGTTTATCTTGTACTACAATATTGTGTATGCTTATTATAAAGCTAATAAACATCAGCTATTTATTATTATTAAATAGTATAACTAATTGCATTTTCTTGTCCATATGTTGTGTAGGGTAATAAACGTGATTCGTCACTGGGTGGACCAGCACTTCTACGACTTCGAGCGCGAGCCGGCGCTGCTGGCGCGGCTGAGGGAGTTCCTGGAGGCTGTCGACGGCAAGCCCATGAAGAAGTGGGTGCAGAGCGTGCTCAAGACCCTACAGAGGAAGGTACAAATCCCTGGCACACTTACAATACTCTAATGTGATGATGTGGCCATGGTAAGCACTCAAATCCTAGAAGGAACTGGCTCTCAAGTCCAGCTGTCGGAACACACCGTTAGGTGCTTGGTGACAGAATTTCAACATGAGGGTGGTAGCCAGCCCGATGGGTACTACAAAGTACCCTACCACCGTGCTATGGTTACCTCACGATGTTTTTCTTCAACGAAAGCTCATTGTAGGATTCGAAACCGGGACCTACGTCTCGGTGTCAGCTATCATCGCCTTTAAATTATTCAACTTTATTCCACCATCCCCATTCTTAAACCGAATCAGAAGACGCCGGGGAACGCTTCACCCGTACGTTGTTGACATACCGAGAATACGGACATAGCGTTTTGCCTCCTCATTTATAATGCGGACAGCAAGGGAGTGGAACTTGCTTCCGACGTCTGTGTTACCTGACTCGTACAATATAGGTACTTTCAAGGTCAGAGTGAATAGGTTCTTTCTGGGTAAGCGTGTTCCATCTTCGGCTTCGTCCTCGTCCCTTATGGTCGGGTCAGAGGCCAAAAGCAAGCTTATTTAAAAAATTAAATAAAAGGGAGTTTATTACCTCTTGACGCCTCAATAGCACAACCGAGAGAGAAAGAAGAGAGGTTAAGAGAGAGAAAGTTCAGAGAAGTAAAGCAAAGCGTTAATTCGCTCTATAATTATCGTATCTGGTGTTAAAGACATCATCATACTAACTAATATTATAAATGCGAAAGTGAGTTTGTTTGTTCGTTACCCCTTGACACCCAACTTGATGAAATTTGGCACGTGGGTAGATGATAACCTGGAATAACATAGGATACATTTTATTCCGGCAATACTAGATCTCTTGGGAACTTCGAAAACAGGTAATCACATTCAGAAAATATATAGCACATGAAGTATTTGAAGTGTTCCACAAGGGACTCACGTTTGCCGTCAACTGTTCCAAGTATACACCACCGATGTTTATACCCAGAGTGGACAGACTCCGGAGTGGGAATGCCCAGGCGGGGTGTCCCACGTGTTCGACCGGGCGCCGCCCCCGGTGCTGCGGCACGTGACGGACCCGGACAAACACTCGTGGCATCCACTCGCGCTGCATCCGCTCGAGCTCGCACGACAACTCACGCTGCTCGAGTTTCAACTCTATAGACAGGTGAGATTTGATCAGATTTCTAAAATCTAACCCCCCTTATTTATAAATAAGGTTTAAGAGGACACACTGGTGGTGTTTTTTCCATACAAACGTAATCCTCAGTTTCCTCTCTGGATAATGACACTAGAGCAATGATTATTTTACCATGCAATCTGTAGGTGCCACTGTATGTCCCTCGGTTTCGTTTTTCTCCATAAATTAATTATTATAAAAACTAAAAATCTTCTAAAATCACAAAAACTCATCATTTTTAACTGCCCTTATCAGACGTCCAGAAAACAAATATGACGAATATAAATAATAAAAGGAAAACCGACCGACATAGCCAAAGCCCTTCTTATTACTATTCTTGAAAAATAATTAAAATCGATTCAGTATTGGAGGAGGAAACTCGGGATTACGAAATAGCGATTTCGTCAATTTTAAATAGGTATAATCGATCCAAGCTGCAGTTGTCTCTATCGCCTGTATTCGGGCAGGGTTGAGGGAGGAGAGGCTTGGACAAATACATATACAGTGAAAGAAGTGTCGCGTAGTAGTCGATAATATATTATCGATACCTGCTCTAGTGTTGTTCATCGATATCGATATAGTATTACGTCTCTGGTAACCTACATGTAAGGTATAGTGTGCCCTAACCAAGATTGTTCTTTTTTATACTTTTGAGTGATGAAGGATTAAAGAACAAGAAATGTGATCGTTCAAAGGTTATCATAATATCTAATATTTAGTAACCTTTTTCAAAATAACAGGACAAAATATATATTTTTAATTGACTTAAAAAAAGGAGATTATCAATTCGACACGTATGTATGTATTATTGGACTGCCAAACAATATTATATATTCAAATGATAATCTATTAGGACTTCCAAACAAATATACAACATTTTATAGGTGTATGTATGGTTGTAAGTATGTATATTTATCCACGCATTTCTCGGAAACGATTAATCGGATTGTGACTATACTTTTTAGTTTCGTACCCGAAGGGTGCCAAACAAGACTCCGCTGTCCGTCCGTGCGTCTGTCTGTCGGTGGGCTGTATCTCATGAACGCTAATAGGTAGACAGCTGAAATTTTCAGAGAATCTGGGGGCACGGAAGTGCCACCCGCCAAGACAGCCAAGCGAAGCGCTTCGTCGTTTTTTTGAACCCTCATAACTTGGGTTTGGATTATACCAGATAAACAAAATTCTCAGAACATGATGTCAATAGTAAATTTATTAAACATATTAAGTTTCAATAACATAGCTCTTATACTTTAGATTTTATTGATATCTAAAAAACCCCGATTTCGTCACTGACTCACTGATGATCATCAAAACTCATAGGGTACTTCCTGAAGTCCTAGAAAGCTGAAATTTGGTATGTAAGCTTGTATTAGTACACAAACAACAAAAAAATTATAAAACTTAGAAATTTCAAACAAAAAAAAACATAAGCAACTTACAAAAAGAAGTGAAATCCCACCAAAAACATTATAATGTAAAATGTTGCCGCCAAGACATATAGCTCGTACTGTCAAAAAGTTATCAAATCTCATGTAGAGCCAAGCTTATAACTCTACATGCACTTACTCTACAAGCCCTAACTTCACAAACTCTACACCCCGTAGTCAAAATATGTGGCTTGGCCGTTTCAATACTACAAGAACTATTGAATAACATAAAAGTAATGAACAGTGAATAAATTTTTCACTTTACTCCCATGTGAGGGTAGCGAAACGGCCAAGCCACATATTTTGACTACGGGGTGTAGAGTTTGTGAAGTTAGGGCTTGTAGAGTAAGTGCATGTAGAGTTATAAGCTTGGCTCTACATGAGATTTGATAACTTTTTGACAGTACGAGCTATATGTCTTGGCGGCAACATTTTACATTATAATGTTTTTGGTGGGATATGTATTTCTATGACCGCTATAACAAAAAATAATAAAAATGAAAAAGAAAAATTAAAGGGGCCACTCATACAAGAAACTTCTTTTTTTTGTCATAGCAACGATAAGTTATTTAATATTGTACGGATCCCTCTGTGTGTGAGATTGACTCTCACTTGGCTGGTATATTTATTTAAAATCGACTTGTAATTTTTTTTTCTTACATTTACGAGGATTTGACCAAAGTTTTCAGATATTTTCCCTTTGACACAACCAACGCCCATAGCTCGTATCAATAAGCCAGCCCGACACACTTATTATTCCATATCTTAAAAACTATTGAACTGATTTTGATGAAACTTCCTCACAAAATTTCAGGCTTCCAAACTGATATACAAAATTTCATAGGTGTATGTTTGTCCACGCATTTCTCTGAAACTATTAATCGGATTGTGACATTTTTTTTATTGGTTTACATTTACTTCAACTCAGTGAGAGTTTTATTAAAATCGGTTCAGTTGTTTTCAAGATATGGAATAAGTAATACGTGCGGCGGCTTGGCTTGAGCTTGGTCAAATTCTAAATAATACGAAATAAAAAAGTTGGTAATTGAAATAAAAAAGTAATTTAAAAAACTAAATCGACTTCAAAATACACTAAAAAGAATGGAATAACTCTAATCTAACGCTGATTTGAAGTCAGCGAAAGAGCACGACGTATTCCAGTAAAAATATTTCGCTGACTTTAAGACAGTGTCAGATTAGAGTTATTTTTAATATTTTGTGAAGAAGTTTCATCAAAATCGGTTCAGTTTTTTTCAAGATATGGAGTAATACGCGTGAAGGCCTGGCTTGATACGAGCTACGTTTTATTATGATTCTATAATATTATTTCAAGGGCTTGTTTTATACGTATAAATAAGCTCTTTCACTAGTAAAAAAACTACTTCATAATACACAAAAAGCTATGAAATAACTGTAAACTGAAAATATCTTAAAGTCACGGAAGAGCACGTCGTATATATTCAATTAAAAATATAATAGCTGACATCAAGACAGTGTCAGATTAGAGTTATTTTTTACTTTCGCACTGTTCCCTAAGTTGAAGTAAATATATAAGGCATTAAAAAAATAATGTTCACAATTCGATAAATAGTTTCGAAGAAATGCGTGGACTGTGGACAAATATAAATCTATAAAATGTTGTATAGGTATTTGTTTGGAAGCCCTAATAGATTATCATTATGTGAATATAATGCAGTTCCAATAATATTACATACATAAATGTCGAATATATAATCTATTTTTTTATATCGACTCAAAATACAAATAAAATAACGTATGGTTAGGTATTTGTTCTAATTTCAAAATCCCTAATGTCACTTGGAACAACAGAACTGCAAGCGCTGAAAGGTATATCAACTTGCCAGTCGCCGGCCGAATCACAGAAATATAATATTACAAGTAAAGTAAAATCGAGGGGCGGGCGGTCGGTGGGAGCGGTGCGAGCTACGGCACGCACACTTGCACCATGCACAGTCTGTTCACTCACACATTGATATCCGGGCCACAGCGCGACAGCAATAGATTTGTTAAATACCTATCTTTCAAATTTCTTGCAGCCATCCTTTCATCTTAAGTCAGTCTTGTAACACCCAGGTATTAAGATAGCCCCAGCCCTCTTTTTTTATATGACATTAGAACGTGATGGATATATTTAAAGCCTAGATATTACTATACTTGACTTACACCTTATTTATTAAGAGGGTAAGTATCTAAGCTTGTTTTTTTAAAATAATACTAAGGCACCAAGTCACACAACATTAACTATAATAATAAAGAAATCGCAGTAAGGAACCTTAGACTTGGCACGACTTTGTCTAGATTTCATTACTTTTTAGAGATAAACAAGCAGCTCCATCAAGACTTGGCTAGTTTTTTACAGAATGTTTTTGGTGGGATTTCACTTCTTTTTGTAGAACATGAAGCGGCCCACCAAGTTGAATATTTTTTGTAAAGCCGGTATGTCGATCTCTAATAGTTTGGTTGGGCTCTTGTGTTTTCTAATCAGGGTCACCAGGTACTCCAGATCTTCGATTATCCTAGTTTTTAGTTTTCCCTTTATGTGGCCATTAAACCCTAACTCTGTACCAATTTTCAGCTCTCTGAGTTTATGGGAAGTACTAGTTCTATTTTGATGATCATGAGTGAGTGAGTGTCATAAATGCGAAGTGCCGGCATTTCAGTTTATGTTTTTGAAAGAAATATATAAAGTGAGACTCAAATTAGTTTTGTTTGAATACAACAGAATCAGTACCACTACTACTGGAATCGATCCGCATGTTATTTTATATCTTATCAAAAACAGTTTAAGTAAGTGAACTAAAAAAGTAATTTTATACGACCGACCCTTCGTAATTTTGAATATTTTTTGCAGTTTAATTATAGAGTATTATCACCTTTAAATCTTGTTGGAGTGTATCGGCTCTCTGGTATTCTAATAATTAAGTTGTTTGCAGGTGAAACCTTCAGAGCTGGTAGGCGCTGTGTGGACGAAGAAAGACAAGGACAAGTCCAGTCCTAACCTACTCAGAATCATAAAACATACCACCAATGTAAGTTAGACAATTGACCGATGACCTGCGGCGTGATAGGGTATCACGCCGCAGGTCATCGGTTCGGTTTCCATCCAGGACATACATTTGTGTGTATGAACATGTCTGCATGTCCGGAACCTGGGCGTAATTATGTAAATTTAGTTTATCTGGTTTTCATGTTCATTTGTTTACTCTTGAGTAACAAAATGCAGTATAGTATAGATAGGCGATGGAAAAACACTAACAAAGTTATACGAGGAATAAGTTAAAAGAGTAAAATATTCCATTGGGGCGATTACGTAACTAAATTTCAATCATTTTCGAATTGAAATCGGTTGAATTATAGCGGTTTTCTGATATTTTTTTTTACGTTCTGATAACGGCAAATACAAACAGTGGTTCATTAGAAATGGAACCATTTCCGATTTTGATATATTTCTACCGATTCAGAGGTTATTACAATCTGAATTTCATTGCAATAAAGTTACGTAATCCCACCGCAGGTATAGTTACTCTGGTGACATGACATTTGTTCAAATCCACCCTAAGTCTACACACAATCTTTCACATAATGCTAGTATAATATATGTTCGGCATACCCCAAGGCACCACCATTACCCCGACCCTGTTCATCATTCACATAACCGACTCGTTCTTCACAGTTCACCCGTTGGATGGAGAAGTGGATAGTGGAGAGTGAGAACATAGAAGAGAGAGTTGGAGTGGTATGCAGGCTACTAGAAGTGGCTATAGCTCTGAGGGACTTGAATAACTTCAATGGTGTGTTGGGAGTCGTTGCCGCTTGTGGCAGTGCCTCAGTCCATCGACTAAGAGCTACCTTCCAGGTAATCTTTTTACTAGTTTTCGCCCCATGTTCTGAGGGATCTTGTTTTCCCTGGATAAAAATCCTATAATATATGTTAAAGAAAAAATTTAAATATACTTATTTCGAAAAAAATAATTATAATATTCTTTTTTTGGCTGAGCCACATTAGGTCAGCCTATGAAAAAAAATAAAAGAAAATTATAATGATTTGCTTCCTGCACATGTGGAGTTATCGTTTTACAAGTAGGAGCTATTGGGCCAATGGTAAGCTTGTACAAAACAAGAACATCTACTGAGTTTATTGTTGGCTCTTCTCAGCAAATGCAATCTAGCGACCCGACATAAGAGTTAGACTATGAATAATCGCGTGCGGTAGTCTATTTGAATATTGAAAAACCAATTTGAATTGACAGAGTTCCCCAGGGCACTCACATCAGTCCTCCAATCTACACCATTCACAATCCCGACTCAATTTCTTTTTCAGCTTATCCCCTTGCGGCTGATCCGCGCCCTGGAGCAGTTCCGCGAGCTGAACTCTGACCACTTCCGCCGCTACCAAGAGCGGCTGAGGAGCATCAACCCGCCCTGTGTGCCCTTCTTCGGAATCTACCTCACTAATATACTGCACATTGAGGAGGGGAACTTGGGTAAGTCATCTATAGGCTACAGTAACCGCTTACCATCAGGTGGGCCGTTGGTTGAAATATTTTTAATATATTCTCTTCCCAACAGATTTCCTACCAAACTCCGAACTGATAAACTTTTCTAAACGGAGAAAAGTGGCCGAGATCACGGGAGAGATACAGCAGTACCAGAACCAGCCTTACTGCCTCACTGTGGAACCAAGGACTAGGGTGAGTGCTAGTAGCCCTTCAAATTTGAACACGGGTTTTGAGTGCAAGCATGTAATTCTGGTTTGATATAGTCAGAGTGTGTGAATACAAACGCAAACTATTTTTAATAAAAGCAGGCCAAGTGACGAAAGTAAAAAGTCAACCGAATTACCGTGCGCCAACGTCGATTGCGATGTCTCGTAGATTTGGGATGAGACATGTCAGAAAGCACCGGGTTTCTTGCACATTTGTCAATTCTTATTCATATATTATGATTATGAATCAAAAAAGCGTGGTTCTTATCCCTAATGGATGGGTACAAATATTTAGTTCCTCCCTCGACGAATCTCGATATTATACTATGATTTTTACTCAAACGCGCCGTAATGGGTGACCTTTTAAGAACAAAATTGGAAAAATACTAGTAAACACGAGAACTTTTTATCTAAACCTCCGTGTGGGTCACTAGTGTAGTATTGTTTATATAATTAGGGTTGTATTGTGCAGTCATTCCTGGAATCCCTGGAGCCGTTCCCGGGAGCTGATGATAACGAGATCACCAACTACCTCTACGCCAAGAGTCTCGAGATAGAACCGCGCCCGCCGAACAAGCAGATACCCAAGTTTGTGAGTATACACTACTACTGTCTTATTAATAAAAATAAAATACCCAAGGCCCTAAAAACAGCTTTAGTGGGTGCATACCTCCACGATACAAAATACAGCAGGTGTTTAACAATATTGTGTTTCTGCGCGTGAGTGAATTTCATGATACATTGCACTAATGTGGAAGGCAAATTCTTTCATTTCATGTTACCTTGCGTAAGTCATCAGGTCGCCAGAGTTCATTGGGGAGGGGGAGTGGGTCGGTAATGCGTGAGTGATGCCGTTTATAGGGCTACGGTAACCGCTTACCATCATGCAGGCCGTATGCTGGGCTGCCGATTTAGTCAAATAAAGAAAGTGAACAAAAAGAGTGGTGCTACTTCCAGATATCTTTATCTTAAAAATAATGGGTTACCTAGTAATAATCTCTTGATTTAGAGACTTTTTCATCTGAGATTTGACGTACCCGTTTGCCCCCCGGCAGCCCCGCAAGTACCCCGAGCTGTCGCTGAAGCAGGTGAAGGTGTCGCGCCGCTCGCACCAGCACCAGGACCCGCCAGCGCACCACTCCACCTCCAGCAATGATGATAATCTCAGTAAGTAATGTCTATACATGTTGTCTCAAGAATTAGTGTCAATCGGAAGTCCAGAGGTAGAAGAGAGAGCTACTTGACTCACCGCCATGTATTTTAAGCGATTTCTTGTAGTTTTCGAGTTATGATTTTTCATGTTTTTCAACTAAACGGATTCGGATACCTCTAAAGGCGCTTGTCTCTACCTAACTAGCTGTCCCCCGTGGTTTGACCCGCGTTCCCGGCATAAATAGCAGCCTATGACACTTAGGGATAATATAGCTTCTTATTAGTAAAAAATATTTCAGAATCGGATATACATAGAACCGAGATTACCTTCTACATCCAAACTTTTCCTATTTATAAGTGTGGCTCTAAAACTAAGATGCTGTCTAATATCAAAGGATTGTTGAGTCTAATGCTTTTTTATTGTGTATATGCAGGTGTATCTCAACTATCTCCGACGAGCGGCAGCGGTTGGGACGGCGGGTCCGTCGCCTCGCTTTGTCTGCAGAACGACGACCACAGGGGTATGTTATGCAATACTAGCATTACAATAGCTTACAAGCATACGTCCCGCCTGATGGCAAGCGGTAAATGTAGCCTATACGCGCGCATAAACACCAGTTGGAGTACCAGACACACACTTCTTGAAGAGGGGTATAAAGAAGTGTTGAGAGGAGACGCTGTGCTGGCAACGTATGAGACATTACTAGGTACTACTTGGCGGCTCCCGGGTACTACACTGTGTACTACAATATTGTGTACTAGTTGTCTGGTCCCGGGTACTACACTGTGTACTAGTTTTCTGGTCTCGGCTACTACACTGTGGACTTGTTTTCTGGTCCGACTGTATACTAGTTTTCTGGTCCCGGGTACTACACTGTGTACTACAACATTGTGTACTAGTTGTCTAGTCCCGGGTACTACATTGTGTACTAGTTGTCTATTCCCGGGTACTACACTGTGTACTACAACATTGTGTACTAGTTGTCTAGTCCCGGGTACTACATTGTGTACTAGTTGTCTGGTCCCGGGTACTATACTGTGTACTACAACATTGTGTACTAGTTGTCTAGTCCCGGGTACTACATTGTGTACTAGTTGTCTGATCCCGGGTACTACACTGGCAGCACAGCGCCTCATAGAGGTCTAGTGACCTTAATGACCGCGGGAACATAACACCGTAGAATAGTAATGTTATTTATCAGCTAATTGTATTTTAATTGTATTTGTAATTGTGTTGCAGGAGGCAAGCAAGGCGAGGTGGTGAGTCCCCGGCTGGAGCGCAGCTCGCTCAGTCAACTCAGTTTGTTCGACAAGGGACTCGCGCTGTTCGACAAGACCAAGCCGCCAAACAATCTCGCCGCCAACAACGCCAATACCAACACCAATAATAAGTATGTACTATTTAGCTTTTATATTGATTGTTAGACATACACAGTCAATCATAAAAAAATAACAAGAGAAGTAGCATTTGTGTCGACAAATTGGCCACGAGCCATTATACATTTTAGGACTATCAATGAGACAGCACTATACTAGGAAAAGAGAAGCAACTATTTACCTTCACTTCTTCTCTTTCGCCAGTATAGCACTGTCTCAGTGTCCTTAAGATAAAATATAATAGGTAATAGCATAGTCAACTTACAGCGCTGATTTTAAGCCTGCGCCAATGAGACTAGTCGATCATACCGTACAAGTCACCAAAGCAATTTGCAAATAAGTATACAGTATGTTGGTGTAAAGTTAGAGGGCGCGAGGAACAGCTAGTAATATATTTGTTAATGTTCAGGAGTAACGCCCGCGACGAGCCGCCTTCACCTCGAGATCGACACTCGCCCAGACACGACCGGTAATTTTTCATCTATACATATATAACTAGTGGCTCTGTGACCGCGAGTCTGTCTTTCCATAGCCTAAAGCTGAATAAATGTTCACCGCCACCTTAAGGTTCACCTTATTTCAACCCCCATGGCCCGCCATTTTGCAAAATTTCCAAAAACTCAATTGACAAAAAGTCCATATAATTATCGAACATGCTCACAAAATTTTACGAGAATCGGTTGAGAAATGCGACCTGTAGAGTAGAACAACCGGACAGACGAAAACCTTTTAGCCCAAGCTGTTCTAGATTAACACATAGGATACTATTTATCCCGGAAAACATACGATGACTCAGGAACGCGGGTGCAACGGCGGGGAACTTTTTAGTAACTTTACAACGTGTAACGGAAAGGCATCTGTCGCAGTAAGATAGTTGAAGCTGTTAGGGATATAAATAAATAAATTAATTATTATATCTCTCAGTATATAATTATATCACGGCTTCAACTATTTTCCTGCGACATATATATCTTTTACAGTGATCAACTTTTTACTAAGTACTAGGCGCACATATCACGGTAGTTTTTTTTAAATATTAATATTAACAAGTGACGCAAAATAATAATGACCTTCATTGAGCAGTAACATGTTGATTATGATTTTAATTCAATAAACTTGGTACGAATACTCGAGTAATTTATTTTGAGCTGAAGTTTTAATAGACTTACCTGATGTAGTCTTCACCCCTTTCGAATAGATATACCCTTTCCGTTGCACGTTGTATATTACTTTGCTTTTATATTCTAGCCATGTCGAGATTAAGCTCGAACGTAAGCTTATTCACAGAAGCAATATGAACCTTATGTATGGTGACTGGTAATTAGTAAACGATACTTAGACACACGATTGTTCGCATAATAACAAACAAATTTCCCAAAGTTTTTTTTTAATTTACTTAACACATTAGCCCATAATATTTAGTACCAACCTAACAAGAATAAGAATACACCATCAGCTTTTATTTTGCTCGATCGCTGAGCGCCGACCGGGCACGTCCAGGACGGCAAGTCTCGCGCTCTGAGCGGCGTCGCTCTACACCTCTGGCTGAAAAATGGCCAGCAACTCCACAGGCTATTAAGCCTGCATGTATTAGCATGCAGCGAAATTGCCCCCGCAATCAAGGGGTCCAAAAGACCCCGGATTTGCTTCCCCACCCCCCTTTTGGGAAGGGTGTGCGACGACCCAACGATAGATAGCTTTTATTTAATTTAGTTATAATAATTAGTAATAATTTAGTTTGTTATAATGCGAACAATCATGTGTCTAAGTATCCAAGTAAGTTTACTAATTACCAGTCACCCTATATAACATTGTTGTGTATATTGTATTGTATTGTAGTGTGGTGGTACGTTCGGATCGCAAGCCGGCGGCGTTGTCCCCGCGTGGCGCCATAGTCGACGCCGACCTCTTCTACTCCAGGAGTACCGGTGGTAGTACTGCTGGGAGTACAGCCGGAGGAAGTGCTCTCGACCATCTCGCCGGCAGGAAGCAGGAGATGGAACAGGTCAGGATTCACGTATTCCTCAAGTTTAAGAAAGTAATTACATCGTATAAATTCCGAAATTGAACAAAACATCAATAACACGCGCAGGAACACAATATAATTATGCACCTGCGGTGTTCAATAACGTCACAAAATAGATAGTAGTACAACTAGTAACGTGGAGGTACGCACTCGAGCTGCTCACCGGCGAAAAAATACTACGCTCCACCATAAATATATAGGGCGGATACGAAAATGCGACATTTAATTAAACCACATAAGCCTACCTACCTAGCTACTCTGAAATCATAAAAAAAACTAACTAGCTTTTTCATAATAAAGTTCAATATGTCCTCTGTTCATATGTTCAATATGGCTTAAATATATGAAACAACTGTTTTTTTACAAGCTTTTTATGAGATAAAAATAATACTATGTATTTATGTATATTCGGGTAAATCCTACAAGTCCAATTTCATTTCACCCACTGCCAGTGGTCGGATTGACTTGATATTTGGTATACATTAGTATATTAGAAGTAAATGCAATTACAGTCATCAAAAAGTACAGACACCAAAAAAAACTTGTATTTTTATTTTAATAAGAACTAAACTTTTTTGAAACAAATAACCTGTATAATATTTTTATTTAATATATGTGTAACTCCATCATAATAATTGTTTTAAGCAGGAGCGTGTCCCGCCACTCCTGCCTCGTAACAGCACCACCGGGGGAGCCAACCTCGGCGCCAACACCAACACCAGCGCCAACAGTAGCGCCAACCCCGGCGCCAACGCGCGCAATACTACTAGCGACGTACCCCCGGTGCTGCCCAGGCGGCCGGTCTCACCGACACACCATCATAATTGTACGTATATTATATTCATGTTCATGAAAGTCCTATATGTGAATTAAGCGAATGAAGCGCTCGTGGTGTAGCATGATTAGCCGTTCTTAATCGATCGGCAAAGTCAAGTTACCACTGTCGTGGTCGGTACCTAGATGGGTGACCTCCTAGTGGTATTTCAAATCGACTGTTTCCGTGCTTCGGAAGGCACGTAAAGCCGTTGGTCCCGGTTATCGCTTAATTGTGATAGTCGTTAAGCTAGTTGGATGACGTCTTGAAAAATTCCAACAGTAGGTTGACCACTAGCCTACCTCCACTGATCCTCAGTGGGCACGCGTGGTGGAGTATTGCCCATTCCCTTTCAACCTCATTTGTAAAAGGAGGCCTGTGCTCAGCAGTGGGACATTATAGGCTGATGATGATGATGTGAATTAAAATTGACTTGTTGTATGTATGTAATGTTGTGTTGTGTTGTGCAGGTATATCGTCGTGGTCCCCTCCGCCGGAACCTCCTGACCGGCCGCTGCCCAGTCCCAAGCATCACGACCTGTTCCGGTAACTATACCATACATTTACCCCCGTACTCATAAAACGCTTTTTAACTTATATACTGAACTAGATGTTCCCCGCGGTGTCACCAGCGTTCTCGAGATATCCTATAATACTCGGGAATAATGTAGCTTCCTATTATTAAAAGAATCGTTCGAATCCGGCTGGTAGTTCCAGAGATCAGTCCGTTTTAACAAACAAAAAACTCTTTCGCTATAAGTATAGATAAGGGTCAGCTCACGTCAAGCAGCAACGCAGCGCGTACTTTTTAAAATTGTGGTACAATGGTACTTCTGTTGTTTATAACTAAACTAATTTAGTCTCACTATATCTCTTTTTAACAAAGAACATAAGAAAATAATGTATGAAATGTAGTCCTGTCAAATTAGTCCAATGCTTGTTTTCAACGTCAATTTAGTCGCCATAAAATTTGATTACGTCTATTTACTCGCATATTTAAACGGAAAATACTAATTTGACAGCTTTCAATATGTTCTATGCTTTTTCAATATGTTTAAGAGCTGAGATGTGTTTAAAATTAGTTTAGTGCGATTTAAAACAAAATCGACACCATTATAGAACTTTATTTACTCAATAAATAGTTCAGTTTTAG
Organism: Polyploca ridens; assembly: GCA_951394255.1. Taxonomy (NCBI): domain Eukaryota; kingdom Metazoa; phylum Arthropoda; class Insecta; order Lepidoptera; family Drepanidae; genus Polyploca; species Polyploca ridens. Next base: position 17,284,261 of record OX596243.1, read on the forward strand.
TGAGAGAATTCGACTACGACTCGTGGCGTGCGTTGCACTGCTCCTCAAGACGTCTTGAGTTACGAATTCTCGCGTCGCAATGTGATGTAACCCCAAATGGTCACATAAATAAGGTCACATTACTCAGCAACGACAGTAAAGTGACGTTATTTAAGTGACCATTTAATCAGTATATTAGTCAAATAACGTTTTGAGTAAAGCCACTACTATTTATAGGCTATCATAGGTTAATGATAGTCACGTCAAATGTCAGGGTGTAGGTCGTGGGTTCGAATCGTACGATGAGCTTTCGGTAAAGGAAAGTATATCACGGTGCTGGCTACCACCCTCAAGCTGAAAATCTCAAAGGAGCTTCCTTCTGCGGACGCTCAGATTGTTGAATGAGTTCCCTCCGTGGTTTTCCCAATGGAGTACAGCATCGGGTTCTTCAAAAAGGGTGTGAAGAGATTTCTTCACGGTCGGCAACGCGCGAGTGATACCCCTGGTGTTGCAAGCGTCCATAGGCTACGTTAACTGCTTATCATCAGAGGGGCCGTATGCTTGTTTGCCAACTTAGTGGTATACAAAAAAAGTGTTTGCGCTACATTCAATGCCGGTGTTATTACGCAGTTTTATTAAAAATACATTATAATAATCAATAAACAGATCTTATTTCACAGCCAACAGCCATATGCTGCAAATACAATGCCAAAAGTATTAATGATAATATTATAATTTGTAATACAATATTATGTAAGTATGTAACGCGTTATCTTAAAATATAATGTGATAATTTGTAACGTGTGTTCGCCTTTTGTGTTATGTGTTGTGAACTGCGAGGTAGTGTTTGTATTTTATTTATTATACAGATTTTCAATCACCAGTATTTGTTCGGGGTAGAAAATACTTTTTTTGGTTGAACTTAGTGGTTTTACATTATTGAATTTTGAAGTAAGTACATATTTGTTTCAGTATGCCGACCATGTCCCCGAAGCGGTCGCCGGCGCCTCAGCCGCCCGTGAGTCCCTTAGTGCAAGCTGACAGGTAAATAAAACACGTTTTATTTATTTATGTATTCATATCTTAAAAACTACAGGTACATTATTAAGATGTAACATAAACTCATTCGGGTTGTACTGTACACCAAACAGTCTTCGTCTTTAAGGTCACTGAGAATCACCAGTCACTGAGTACCATATCAATGTACTTAATGAAGATGAGCCCTATTTAAAAATCTATAATGTAAGTAACAAAAGTTAAAAAAGGTAGATTGATCTAGATAAAACCCTTTGTTGAACGCTCCACCTCGCTCGTTATATGATATACTGTCCCTCGCAGTTTCACACGCGGTCCCATTTATGAAAAGGTCAATTTTGACTATATAACTCGTAGAGTGAAGATGCCTTCTCTGTCTACGATATAACTTCTAGCAACTAATGACCAATTGTGACGGGCCTGTTGGCGCAGTTGGTTAAGATTCCACCTATCGCGCCGCAGGTCGTGAGTAGATTCCCACACAGGACATGCATTTGTGTGCGTGAACATGTCTGTATGTCCTGAGTCTGGGTGTAATTATGTATATTAAGTTTGTACAAACAAAAAACCGTGACCGTGTGTGAGGAATGTCCTAGGATATTTATTGACGCAGACCTGCAGTTTAGAACCTACCCACACAGGCTAGAAAAAAAACACTATTGATATTGAGTGGATATTTCCAGTCTGTATTTTAGAACTTCAATCTAAACTTAAGTAAGGTCTCTCGAACGGATTGTGTTTATCAAAAATAAACTTGTCAGAGGTTCCAAATAAAATTGTTTTAACGCGTTGGTTCTCGCGAGGGACGCGCGTCCTATTATAACAATTGATGTCATTGTTATTTTTAAACCGCGAGCCAAGGTCTCGATTCAAACCTTGATTGAACTTTGATTGACGTTTTACAAAACCTAAGCCTTCAATGCTTGATTGTATGAATGTAGTATGTGTGTGTATTGTTTCAGGGTGGGCGCGTTTAGTTTCCCCGCGGCGGGTGCGGGTGCGGGTATCAGTGCGGGTAGCGGCACTAGCGCAGGTTCGATGTGCGCGGGCGCCCCCACGCCCTCCCCGCCGGCGCCGCCCCTCACGCCGCATCACCGTATGTATATCTGATTTGTCTGTATATGTATTTTTGATGATTCCGTGTGTTTTTTAGATAACTTTTATTAATTTTTTAAACTGTCAAATTGCCTATTAACCCAAAGATCTTAATTAAATTTTATTTAAAATAAATTGTATGTTTTAATGATTGTTGATAGTTATTTAATAAACTACCTTTTTTTGAAGAATAGATGTGATCAGAGTCTGGCAAACAAAAGTAGAGACTAAAAAGTGCAGCAAATTTAAAAAATATCACCTTGGCAACAAAACTAGTATGAAATACCTACCTGGAATAAAAATAAAAAGAAAATTACGCTCCGTTTTGCATTGTCTGTCATATAAAAAGTTTGCAAATAGCTTGAGTATCTAGTTTCTTGTGCGAGACTCTAAAATTGTATAATGTGTAGCTACGTCGTGCGGCACGCCGCCCCCGCTGCCGCCGCGCCGCCGCCGCGACTCCGCCGCGCCGCACACGCCGCATCTGGTCAGTTACACAACACAACACAAGCACAACACAACACAACACAATACATACTATTAAACACAACACCACACACAATTGATACCGTTATACTTTATAGGGACACACTTTTTACGAATTATATCTCACTAAATGTTAATTTCAATGAAAAGTTATTTAGAAACCTGGGTTCCGTACCCAAAGGGTAAAACGGAACCCTATTACTAAGACTCCGCTATCCGTACGTCTGTCAGTCTGTCCGTCTGTCACCAGGCTCTCATGGTATATCATCATCAGTTATCTCATGAACGGTAATAGGTAGGCAGGTAAATTTTCACCTATTTTCTAGATTTCACCTATATAGTTCCAAGCCAAGCCAATGCTCTCCAAGGCAAACAAACACCGACCTGACAAATTTATATATTCAGTTGAATTTATTTTATTTATACCACTAATGTGGCAAACAAGCATACGGCCCGCCTACCGCATTACCGTAGGTAGCTTATGGACGCTTGCAACACCAGGGGTTGCAAGTGCACGTTGCCGACCCTAAAAAATGTATTCTTATAATAATATTGTACAGTCAATAAGCACAAACGCCAGTTCATCGACATCAGCGTCCCCGGTGTACGGCACCACAGTGGCGGGAACTAGCGGCGTGTCGGGGGTGGGGGCGGGGGCGGCGTCGTCAGTGTCGGGGGTGCCCCCGCCCCTGCCGCCCCGCCCCCCGCCCGCGCCGGAGCTGCTGCGGCCCGCACACTCCACTATACTGCAGAGGAGACATCATAATAATACGTGAGTTATATACTTGTTGGTTTTTAATTTTTCGGTCTGTTTGACGAAATGAAGAAGGGGGGAGCGCCGAGCTGCACACCATTGGTTCGTCAGTCGATGCTCGTCGTCTATTGGATTCTCGCGTGTCATTTTGGCTACTGTGATTTGGTCAAAAGTGTACATGCGCGAGCTTGCCCCCACTACTGCCTATCTGTGCTCACCACTCACCATTTTATTTTGTAAGTAACTGTTACCATCTGTAACAGTTACTTACAAAATAAAATTAAGTATGTATCGTGCTTTTTAGTGGTGAGGTCATAAGTTTTCCTCTAAGAAAATTAAGTCGTCGTATAAAATTAATACAAGAACTATTTATATATAACTAATGAAGTCGGTGGTATAATTGTTTACTTAAAAAAAACTGCTAGCTTATAGTGTGTGCGTGCACGCAGTAAGGTAATTCACTACAATATCGGAATACTTGTTTTTTTTTTGAGGTACACTTTATGATGACCCTACGGTCATAATTCATCCCTCAAAAGCATTTTTAATATGGTTTGGTATTATCTCTAATGCTTTTTATATCATATTTATCAATATACGTACATGATTTTCAGGTAAAACAAATTACCTACCTTTTAACATAAAATATAGTTGATATTTTTATCTTGCAGCAACATCGCGCCTCGCCTGCCACCCAAGCCGCCCCCAGTGGGGGGCCGCACGTAGCCCCCTCTGTGTTCCCTCGTCTCCCCGGGCCCCCTCGTCCCCCGGCCCCCCACGGGTCCCCTCTCCTCACACCCGCTCTGCACGGTGAGGACCACTATACTAGAAGACGATTCTATACATATATATTATACTTGCGATACATTGTAATGTTAATATTTGCGTATTATATTTTGAATCTCTGAAGTTACTACCAAATTACACAGTATACGTAAGAGGAACAGTATGTTGTCTTGGCAGTGTTGTTGATATAATTGCCTACGCCCGAACGATAGCCAAACACGCAACAACGCGGCGTCTGTACATAGCTTATACCGAGGTATACTGAGAATACGAGGTGCGTAGATATGAGGCGCGTTTCGCCCGTTTGTATGAGGATGACATACTGTTCCTCTTACTTGTACTGTGCCAATTATCTATACAAGTAGTATATTAGTTATTTGGTTCCCATAGTAGAAGCTCTGCTTAGTTTGAGATCAGATGCCGTGTGTGAAGAATGTACAGGATATAAATTATATTTATTAATTGTATATGTATGTTTCTAAATTTAATGGCTGCGCGGATGGAGCTTTTTGATAATATTTTTGAGTGGGCTCTCAAAAATATTATCTTGCAGAATGTGTCTTTTCAAATACCGTACCGTTTTTAGACATTCTTAATTTTAATAAGTAATATTTATCTTTTTTTAGTTTAAAAAAGATAAAGACTATTGATTGAAAGCTTAAGCAGAATGATTTGGAAACATAATAATTTGATATTCTAACTTCAGAGAGGCAAATTATCTCATGTACATAAAGTTATGAATCAAAGGAATTACGAGATACTATATAACCTAAACCATTAGCAGAGTACTTTGTAGTACTGGCTTGACTGGCTACCACCCTCAAGTTGATGTTTTGCATTATAAATGAGGATGCAAAACGTAAGATTTCTCGAAATTCATTACCAAAGGTTTTTAAAATAATGGGCAGGAAAGCTTGTGTATGTTTCTAAATTCCGTTTGATCCGTAAGTAAAAGTACACTGTATAAACACATAAATAAGTACAAATATAATAATGGTTCTCAAAGTTTAAAATAAAGCTTGAGAAACTGTATATAATATTGATCAAAATGTGGGTACTATAGGTACACCAATTAACGCAGACGGTCCTTGTAGTGGTAGCATATGTGTTATGCTTATTAAAAATTGCTGGACTTTATATTAAAAAATCCCCATTATTAAAAACGGTAAAAGTTCGTTTCATACATTGACTAATGCCCGATTTCAATAAACAAAAACGAATCGTTTTGCTTACCAATGGTAGGTTTTTTTTATTGCCAAACTGGGCATATAGATCATTTCGTAAGCTAATTTTACCTGTGACAGCTACTTCCATATGGGAGGGTCTACTATGCAAAGCTTTGAGGTCTTTGCTTCATTATTAGTAAAGATATAAGAGTCCTAATTTTAATAAATCTTAACCGATACCGGTTGTAAATTATTGAAACCGGGCCTAAGTAATAACAACGAACCGCAGCCGGTCAATATTGTAACTTTGATCTGAGATATAAAAATATATAATGAAACAATTCCCTGAATTCTGAATTATATTATTTTTCAACACACTTGCTCGTAAAATGACATTTATTGCAACGTTTTTAGTATATTAATGCAGCTTATTACGCACTAGTACTTTTTACTTTACATTACCGCACAGTTTTATGACTGGTATAATCCCGATTATGTTTAGTTTGTACCTCAATGCAATTGATATGTGCGTAGACGAAGCATTCTTAATTTAAACGGGTAAAACAGATTGACAGCGAACTGCTGTCAAAAAATAAAACTGCGCGCCATATTTGTTGGGTTTCTGATTTTTATCAAAAAATCTATTTAAAAAAATACAAGTCTGTATTTTTCCTCACAAGTGTGTTGAAAAACATCGTATGACACGCGTGTGCATTGATCATTACAGTCTCGGCTTCCTTATCTTAATATCGCCCCGTCTGTAATTACTAACTTTGCACACATGTATCATAATGCACTAATATATAACGGTTTTATTTAGATCCGTACATTGACCGGGTAATGAACGGCTCTGTCGCCCAGTCAATGTTGAACATAACCAGAAATTATACATTTGAAACCAACCTCCTGAAATCTAAACAATTATTTATAATATTAATATGTAACGGTCCAAGTTCGGTCTTACATTGATCGGGTAATAAACCCGTCGCCGCGCGGTCAATGTCGCAACTTTGACCATAAATATATAGACATTCCATAATTTGTTATTGTGTATATTATATACATGTAATTATATGGAAGGGGAATCTATGTAATGAATTTTATTTCACAAAAAGAATATAAATCTATAATATTATAAGGGCAGCCTTACAAGGAAAAATTGTAGTCATAAGTTACTACTGCATAGTAAACTCCAATCTTGGTCTAAGGTCAAACAAAAGGCTTGTTTTGTAAAGAGTAATTGCTGAGTTTCTCACCGGCTCTTCTCAGCAAATGCAACCGTTATTAGAGTCACACTATCCACAAGTGGTTCGAAGGCCTATTTACAGTAGCGATTTTATAGTTGGTCCAATAATTGTCTTGACAAAACCCAACATAGGTTTTTATGTCTATATATTAGATTCTCCCATCTATACTTAATATAATAAAGCTTATAAGAGTTTGTTTTATTGTTTGAACGCGCTAATCTCTGGAAGTGCCAGTCGGATTTGAAAAATTCATTCACTAATAGGAAGCTACATTATTCCCGAGTGCTATTGGCTACTTTTTACCTCGGGAACGCGGGTGAAACCGCGGGGGACAGCTAGTAATTAATAAATATATATATAAAAAAAACTGTGCAGTGCCAATTATAATAGTACGAGGTTTTAGACATTCAACTATGTATTAGATAAATATATGTTTTGAAAAAGATTAATTAAATGTTATATATGTTTAAAATGTAATACAAATCTTAAATGCATTTATTGTAAATAATTATTATAAGATTCGCTTCAGTGTTGACATGTTTTAAAGGACACAGACTAAAAATCTTCTTACACAGAAAAAAAAACACTTTGATGTAAATACTCTATGGATAGTAGAATGTAGATTAAATTGTCTATGGAAAGTGTAGGCTCAGAAACACTTCATTTCATAGAATGGGTATTTTTGACCTTTAATTATTTCTGTTATGTACAAAAATGAATGAACTCTGACGTATTTGTTGATTTATATCAACAAATTTAAATGTAAATATTTTAGTATTAATGTTTATTTTTTAATTATTATACGCTGTATAAGAGAAATCTCATTTATTTACTCTCTCTATCTCTCTCCAAATTAATTCTTAATACATATATATGCAGCAGGGGTTATAAGAAAATCATTAACCAATAATTCTGTATACTTATCTCGATAAGTTAAAAAACATTAAAAAAAAAACATTCCTGGAATTATGAAATGAAAGTACTCAGATCCTAGGAATGTGGATAATTGAAACCAATTAAATTTTATTTATTAAACGAGAGTAAATATTCAGAGATTTTTCAAAACAGAGACAACAGCTTCAAGGTTAAGCCAAGCTCTTCATGTAAAGTTGCCGGGTGAGAATTGATCATAGACAAACAATTTTGTCTATGGTATGTATTTAAGAGGGTAGTTGTAAGGAAAGACCACCTGTAAAAATAAATAATTGTAAATATAATTATTATGTAACATATTATAGCAACATTCATATTATATACAGTTTATGGTCGTTTTATTTACTCTATAAATTATATTTCCCATTCCTATACTTCCCACCTCTGATTTGATAATTTATTGACCTTCAAAAAGCTTAAAGAATACGGCTGTGCAATATTCAATATTCTGAGACAAATAAATAAATATTTTACATGAGAAAGGTGTTCGCCTTAGAAGGCGTGACGAAACTTTACTATGACTCTTGGTTGAGGCAACGAGGAAGAATCGCTTTACGGACCCTTAGAATATAATACCGAGCCTCAGTACCGAGTAATCCAATTCCGCAACTAGTCTGAGATCTTGCACTGATTATGAACGGTAAGGACCAATCACTGCATCGTGTTTTTAACTTGGCCAATCAGAGCACATGTGTCCTTGACTTAGCCAATCAGAGCGCAATGTTGGTGGTGGAATATTGGCGGAATATATATCAAGCAAAATGTCATTGCACTTCTTTGGGTTAATTGTTCGATGGAATGAAATCTTGATATGCATACTAAACAGTAGCGGATCCAGTGAGGGGGCTTAGGAGCTCCAGCCCCCTGCCCCCAAAAGCATTTGGGTCCACCTCTGATAAATCTCGATAAAGACTACATTCAGTTGGGTCAAGTCTATTAGATTATTTGTTATAGTTAATTATTTTACCAATTAAATTGCATGTATTTATTTACAACAGCAAAAAAAAAAAAAACAAAATCCTTAAAATCTATATAGTTGAAAAGAAATAAACTAAATGCAAAAATCGTTGTCAGCGGGCAACGTTCCCAGAATGCTGGCGGCATTACGCGCAAAATTGCATGTTGGACATTGATATATGATATTGTAATGTTGCGGCACGAGCAATAATTACGTCTTGATCAGCTGAATGGCGATGATAGCTTAGTGATAATGACGTCGGATGCCGAGACCAAGGTCCCGGGTTCGAATCCTACGGTGAGCTTGTGCTTTTGGTGCAGGAAAACATTATGAATAATCCATAGCACGTTGTTAGGGTACGTTGTAGTACCCACCTGTCTGGCTACCACCCTCAAGTTGAATATCTGTCGCCAAACACCTATCGGTGTGTACCGACAGCTGTACTTGAAAGCTTGTTCCCTTCTAGGCTGTGTACTTACCACTTTCAGCTACATTATCACTTATCTTGGTGAGATTGTTGTCAAACACAGGCGTATAAATCGGGAAAAAAAAAAGGTGGTGAAAGTGCCTGTAACGACGGTTTGGACTGGCGACAAAGAATGAAACGCGGCTGAGGAAAAACTTTTTCACATTTTACTTCAACAGGCACTGAATTAAAGATCTTAACCTGGATGAGGAATGCCAGCCAATACACGACTCATTTTTTTCGCTTAGCTAATTGACGATGGTGTAATTTCACTAATACCTAAATTAAAAGATTGCATGACACGAGGCTGAATATAACTACCATACCATAAGATCCAGGAAGATAGATACCTAATCTTGTATGGTTGTCGATCATTGCTATACACGGTGACTTTTTATCGTTTTTTCGCTAGAACAACGTTCAGACCATGGTCTACTAATATTCTATAACATCAAATGAAAAAAAATCCGTCATTGGTTTTTGTAAAAAACACCATATAAAGTTAAAAAAAAGTCTGAATTTATCACGGGAACACAGCTAGTATTAAAATAAACAACAAACTTATTTTTTAATATATTTATTTCATCAATAAATAGGTGTTCATAACAAAATTATGCTAGTAAATGAAAACAGTATAAACCTTTAGACTCATTCAAATAAAGGCGATATTTGCTTGGGTACGACAAAAATACATTGAAATTTCCTCAGTTTTATATCTACCAATAGGTAAAATTGATAATTTTTTCGTCCTTATTGGTGTATTTTATCACTGAATCATATTTAAAATATATAGGCTGTATCAAGACAAAATACCATTATATGTTTCTTCATCAATTATAAAAATGAGATTAAAAAAAAATAAGCTAGTCAATTTAAAAACACTAACGGTATCCTTAATACTAATTCAAATAGAGGCGATATTCGCTTGGTTACCACAAATACATTAAAATTCCGCCATAGTGTATGTACCTATACAAGTAAATTCTATCCAAGGTAATTTTATTATAAAGGCTAAATCAAAACAAAATACCTTCAAGTTTGTATAATCAAGTTAAATTATCTACGCCATATGATGGCACTCTCATTCTATCTTTCTATCACTTGCATGAATATGGGATAATTGCTACTACAAGGTAGTAGTGTCTAGGACACGAATGCATCACAAGCTAATTTAAACCGTATAGTAGCATAATATAAAAGAAGAAACTATCTGATTGACTGAAGTTTGCACAGCTCAAATCGCAGGGTCCAGAAATTTGAAATTTTCACACATGTTCCTTATATGACGTAGGCATCCACTAAGGGAGGGTTTTTCAAGGGTGTAAAATACGGGGACGCGGGGTGGAAAGCTTGTAATAGCACAAAGATCGTGGTCTCCAAAACCGCAGACGCCCTTCGATTTTGATTTCAGTTCTGTAAGAAATACGGTGTTTATTGCTATGGTGACCGTTTTGACAGCACATATCTATACCTGATCCCAGAAGAGACGCATAGCGAGACAAGGAAACATACCCTCATGTCAAAACGGCCATAATAGCGTGCCGATATAGTTTAAATAACAAAACATAACTTTTCAACATCAAAAGCATTTATTTATTTTCTCATTCTTAGTTTTTTTTTGAAGAACGGATTGATAGGTGAAGGAGTGGAAGGCTTCAAATTAGTTTTATTTGGTTTCTTGCTACTGTCGAAAGGTATGCTCGGACTCTGTCGCACACTCTTATAGTAATCCACTGGTCCCTGCATGGAATTATTCTTCAACACAAACTTCACCTTTTTCGGCGTATCATAAGCTACTTTCTCCGGACTCTCTTGTTTATTTTGAGTTTGTTTCTGAAATTTCTTTACTTTGTTTACTATTACCGATTGATTTTGAGTTTTGATTTGTTTTATGTCTTCAGTTTTTTGTTTCAATTCTGATTTTATTGGTTTTTTAACGGGTTTAGTACTAACATTTAAAATAAGTTCATTTTTGTCAATAGCTATTTCTTTAACCGCCTTATTTTTACTATCATTTAATACTTTAACAACACTTTTAGTTTCCTTTTTTTTCATATCTGCCTTCTCTTTCTTGGCGTGTCCATTGACCGTCACTTCGTCATGTTTACGTTTATTATTATGTTTGTCTGTTTGTTTCTTGTTTTTCTTGTTGTGTTGGTTTTCTTTGTTTGATGTGTCTTGTGGTTTATTTTTGTTATCTATTTTGGGTATCTTTGCTACTGGTTCCGCAGGTTCCACTTCCCAGTCACCAGCCTGAGAAAAATAATATAAAATTAAAGATTAATTGATTTGACAGTAGTAAATTGGTGGAAAAGCGCTTGAAAAATAGCCTTAATTTATTTTACTTGTTACATTACTGACATATGGTATAAAATGTTGCCAATATAGTCAGTGTACAAAATATTTAACATTGCCGAGTTTCTTGCCGGTTCTTCTCCTGAAGGCTGACTTCCGAACCGGTGATAACTTTAGTGACATTGACTTCAAGGATCGTTTAAGATTTAACTGTTAGAACCGCAACAAAATCCGTGCTGTGTTTAGAGTTATAAGCAAAGTAGCGTAAAGAACACCGTTGTGCATTACAATATTTCTGGTACGGTACAGTCAAATTGGTACGGTTTAGATACCCTACCTAACACGCCACAGGTGGTGGGTTAATTCTCACCCAAAACAATCATTTGTGCATGAACATTTCGAAAACAAGGCAATAATCATGCCGCGTGAATTTTCAAAATCGCATAACCGGGTGCGAGCGGCCGTCAGTCTAATATCGACTCTATACTACAGGACTATGTGTCAACAGTCCTAAATGATAAGATAATACATATATGTCATCTGTTGGTAAAACGGTGCCGCCCACTTACACGCTTGAATATTATGGAATCTGTGAGCGAGGCGTCTCTAGGTGAGGTGCAAGTTTTCTTTTCCAATGCTCTGTGGTAGTTACAAACATATAAACTTGACATCTGTATAATACTACTAGTATAGATAGATACTCACAGTAGATGTGTTCTTAGCTAGTTTGATCTTGTCGATGTCTTCAACGATGCTGAGTCCGGCGCGGGTCTTGGCCAGTAGTCGCTTGCGGTGCTTCCTACTTAGACCTGGATAAAACACGCAATCATTATTATATTTGTTTAAAATTTGGTACCTCCGTTTATTGTTGTAATTTATTTAGTCTCACCATATCTCTTTCCAATAAAAAACATAAGAAAAGGATGAAAGAAATTGAGTCCTGTCAAATTATTCTGATTGCTTGTTTTCAACATACAGAAATAGATCATACATATACAGTAACAAGAAGTTGCGCAAAATAATACTACAGGTCCCAAAAATTGTGTATGAAAATGATTCCATATCAGCAAAATACACATAAATATATAACAAATAAATATGCATAATTCTGGCGTTTTTTCTCATAACAATGAGCTAACGACCTCCACGCTAGCTAAAATATCTATGTAAATGTCTGAATTAATATTTGTTTATCCATACTTAGTAAATAATGTGTTACCTCTCAAAGCGAGCTCGTCCGAGTTATGAACAAGTTTCTTCTCAAGCGCGTGCAAGCTGTGCGCGGCGCCGCGCGCGTTCACTTTCGCTTTGACTGCCACTTCCTCTTCCGCCGGGACTGATATACGGAGGGGGTACTCGTCACGGGCTAGCTGTTCCAAACTGGAATAAGTAAATGTGGTAACATGTGGTCGTGTGTGGTTGACGGTTGAATGGGGTAAGTAATGTAGTAAGAGATGAGGGATAACGTGGAATATGATGGATGTGGTCGAAGGTGGTAATAATGTGGCTGAACGTGGTAAGTACTGATGTGATCGAAGGTGGTAAGTGATTTAGTGGCTGATGATGGTAAGTACTGATGTGGTCGAAGGTGATAAGTGATTTATAGGCTGATGGTGGTAAGATCACCTTCGACCGACTGTAGTCAACACAATTGTATCTAAATGATACATACCGTTGCAAACACAGCTTGGTCCTCTTGTGTGCTCGTGAGGTGGTGTTGGCGAGCAATTGTCGCAACATGTCAGCCAACAAGTCGGCCGGCACCGGCAGTGTTGCCAGCACCACATCCACGCGACCAGCTCGAGGGTCAAGGGCATTTGATGGCGACCTGGATATTACAATATGCATATATTAATATAGGTATTGTAAAATGCAACATCTCTCTTTCCATTAGTGTGCTTTTTCGAAAACTACAGCAGAGATTTTATTGCGGTTTGCACATTTAATAAAAAAGAGTTGATTGGATAAGGATTCCAAAGTCAAGGTCATTTATGCAGTTTATGGCGAAGGAAGATACTAATTAATCGAAGCTACTGAGTACTACTTACTACCACCGGTTCGGAAGTCAGCCTTCAGGAGAAGATTGGTAAGAAACTGCAATGTTATATTTTTGGACACTGGCTATATTGGTAACTTTTTGATTAATTTTGGTAGAATCATACTTCCTCTTAATATGATGAAACTGCCAAGTAAAAAAATTAGAAAGCCTGTGTATTTTTGTAAGACTAAAATTTTATTTTGGACAGAATCCGAAATTAAACAGGATTATGGGAACACCAGTTAAATAAGACAACCTACATATCTTCATCATCATCGGAGGCGGCTTCACCGCCCTCTTCCACATCATCAGCTTCATCATCGGACACCAGTTCCAGAGCTTCCGGGCCACCTACTGGACATCCCATCTGACAAACATTTATACATTGTTATTATTGCAAATAACAGCTATAACCTACATCCAGTCACCTTCCAAACTGAACCTTATTACAAGGTACATAAAGTGTTTTTCCATAATTACTCACAGAATGAATATAATGAGTGGGGTGTTTGATTGTGTGCTTTATTCCTGTTACACCCTACTTCTTACATATATTATGTGTGTTTATGTATGATGTAGCACTCAGCTCCGTAACAGCTGAAAGGATTTGAATGAAACTTGGCACACAGGTAGATCATAACATGGAATAACATAGAGGATGATTTTAGAGCATTAGCTCCCTCGGGAAAGCGGTTGAAACCACGGGATCTAGTCTATAAAAATAAATAAAATTGAAGTATTTGTTTGTATTGTAATACCAAAAAATCAGCTTTTTACTAAATTCATACGATTTCATCTCTCTGTCTGTTTGTCACTAATTACTGGCAGATAGCTGATGCCATACGGAGTAAATTAAGCTACATTTATTTTAGAAACATAAGGGTTCTGCACAAAAAAAAACGTACCTCAAGGATCAGCTAGTTTATTATAAACCTGTGCTCCCTCAAACGTAAAATTTTTAGCTACCTTCTGCCACGCGAAAGTTTTGTCCTGGTAGTCCAGCCCCTGTTCCGACTGGCGCAGTAGTGCTGTGAGCAGTCGCCGCGCCGATACACACAGCGCCGGTACTGAGCCGAGGCACAGGTACTCGCAGAACGGACGGAGTACCGAGCACAGGGACGCGGGGGGGATATCGCCACCTGACACCTGGGAAGGGGGGAGGGAGGTCATGAGAATGAAATATTCAGTCCGATGGCAATACTATAAACAACCTGTCAACCTGTTATTGTGTTTGCGATTAGATTAATAAATATTTCTTATTCTTACTAAATAATTGTACCACTGATTATTGCAGAACTCGTCAACGTAGCAGTTTAGACCATTTATGTTACGGGGTCTCAAAAAATTTACTAGTTACAAGTTTGGAATTTCAGTAGGTTTATTATGTAAAATATACCTACTATGTTTAGATAACAAATAATGAAAACGACGAGTCATAATGTACTTTGTAATTGTAGGAACTCTAATAGAACGGACTTCCAAGTCACAGTTGGCCCACTGTTTGTGAAGTTGCCAAAAGTGGTAAGTAGTAATTATTTATTTACAAAAACCTTAAGACACATGATAAACAAAGTTAAAGCCATTTCTTAAGTTTAGTCCCTGAGGGCACTTATGAAGGTCGAAGCTACTAAAGTTACCACCGGTTCGTAAGTCTGCCTCCACAAGAAAAACCGGCAAGAAACTCAGCAAAGTTAAATTTTTCATAACATACCTTAGACAATTCTTCTAAGTAGCAATCAATAAAGTGTAACAGCATAGAGGTGGCGTTTCGCGCATAGTGTGGCGTCTTTAATGCAAATAAACCTGAAACAACACATAAACTATACATCCTGAGTACATCACGGTATTCTTCAATAAGGGTGTGAAGACAATTCTTGTTGCGTCGTAGTTAGCTATATTACTCGATTAAACAAACAGCTCAACTATTTGCCTATAATGTTTTTGTATTACATGAAAATATAATGAAGTATTAACTTTTTTTATAGCATTGCGTGTATATACCCCACTTATTGCACGCTTAGCGTGTAATAATTGTGGTTTTTTTACACATAAAATAGTATACAATACTCCTGGACATAAAATATACTACTTAACTCACACATGTCGTAATATCCTATTTTTAGCTAGCATATACACTTCTCAATATTCTATCTTAAGAATCTTTTAAGAACTCAAATTAATATGGATTATTGATATACATAATGGATTCTTTACTGAGCTCAGGAGATAACAGGAAGGATAAAAAAAAATATTACAAAAAAGCGGGAAATGAGATGATATAAATATAGTAAATAAATCATAATAATTACCGTCACTGGCTGTCAGCATGTTGGAGTACAAATCGCAGCTGTCCAGACTCCACTCACAGCGCTGCAGGCAACGGAGGCTGCCTCTCAAGTAGCGACGCACCAGCTGGATTTAAAATTAAATATTGATTTCCCTTTGATGTGTTGAAGGAAAATATTATAAGAGAACCTACAGTACAAGAATAGGTATTTATTTTAAACCCCCCATAAAATACGCCACACAAGTGCGAGTGTCAGTCTGACTTGCGAACCCAGGGTTCCGACCTTCCTTGGACTTATATTTCTTTATGCTATGCTATTTAGAAACTTTGTTCTACTTTTCCTGTAATATTTACACAAATGTACAACTGTAATTATTTCAGATATTTTGCAATATTTAAAACTATTCCGAATTACAAATTAATAGCTTAAAATTTAGACATGTGCCAATAAACTTCAAAAGTGAATTATGTATTGTGAAGTAGGTAGATGAATCAGCTACCATGCTGCCTGTCTATAAGCAAATATATAAATATGGAGACAACTCACCATAAGAAACTTGTCCATGCGATGTTGATCAATCCCATACCACTCCGTAGCAAGCACCTTAAGTCCTGCTTTGATCATGAGCATGGCGTGCCGGATTTGTTCCGCTGGGAACACGTCCAGTATACCTGCTATGTTGTCACATAACTCCTCCTGTGAATGGAAAATATTTAATGTTTGGTTATAGTAGGTTCGTAATTTAAACATAAATTGTTTTGGTATGTCATTGTAGGTGGTAATTATTTTGACAACCTTCTTTTAACAAAGTCGACCATTCCGCACTACTTGAATAGGCGTCAGCATAGTTGTATGGAATTCCATTGCTGAAGCTCAACTGTAGGATTCAAACCCACAACCTTAGCCACCAAAATGTAAATTACAGTTTTTTATTATAATGTTTTGGCTCAACACATGTAAACATTTTGTACTGATATAATTTCAGACATTACCATCATAAATTCTCTATTATTTACATATTTACCTGAATAAGAGGCTTATCAGACATCCAAACAGCATAGAACAGTCCTTTCCAAACGCGGGTGAAGTCATCTTCCTTGAATTCTGAAACATATTCCGAAAAATTATAATCAAATTCCAGATGTTAACTGTAAAATGTATAAAATAATTAATGTTAATATTTAGTATATTGATTAAAATTATTCTAAATGAATAATCATAATATTGAGCAATAATAGGTGCTATTAAAATAAATTGCTGGTAAAATATGTATGTGACATATCTTTTGAGGTTATGTTTGTAATCACAAGTATTTACTAATGAAACTCACTGAATTATCATGAATGATGAGAGAAGGCGTCAATATATATTAAACATACCGTATCCCTTCTGAAAACAGTTTAAAAGCCATTTCTTCAGGGTTTTCAACACACGATCCCGAGTTTTCTTTTCGTTTCCAGATAATAACCTAGCGAACTTTATTTCTTGTGCCACAATCAAAACATGCTCTTTCTTAGGTTTAGCACCATTTTTTCTCTTCAACTTTTCCTTCTTTTCTTTACTTTTCTTCACAACTTTCATTTTGTAGCAATGTGTTAAAAACAACAAAACTACACGCGACCGACTGTCAAACAAAAGTGTCTAGAGGTGGGTAGCTATGCTAATAACTAGCCACGGCTATGTTATCTGTCAACACGATAATTGGCTATTGGCTACTGGATGGCTACTGGCTACTAGCTAGCTAGAAAGAATGACGAGTTTTCTTACCTGTCTAACTGTTGATAATTCGAACCAATTTGAACCTTAAGTGCACGTATTGACAGGTATTTTGACCATAGAGGTATCATAAGAAATCCTCCTCATTACGAGAAGTTTATGTCCCACACATCGGGTAGCCGCCTAGCCGCCACAGGTCACTAGCCGCCACTAGCGGGTAGCTGGCCGGCTAGCCAATGCCATTCTAGCCGCCACTAGCTGGTAGCTGGCCGGCTAGCCAAAGCTAATCTACGTGCGTGCGCTTACTGCGAAACTGAGTAGTAGTGCGAGTCCCGAAAGTGTAAAATTCGAGTGCAGTTCGTTATTATTATTTCGAATTTAAAACGAATTCAAACCTATTTTTTTTATTAAAATTTAATTTCAATTAGTCTGTAATATAATTGGGTTTAAATAAATCGTTTTAATCATCTGAATTTTAGTTCATATCCATATATAAAGATGACGTTATTGTTGATTTTCGATGTTTTTATTAGTAATACGTATGACCTATGAGAGAAAGTCGTTTCTTTTCAAAAGAGTATACAACAAAATATGAAATAAAAAAAAAAAACATTACATTAATTTATTATTATTATCATCTAGACTAGACTTGATACAGCGGCGAGGATCGAACTTGGATCGCAGTTGAACGTTATTCAACTAGCTAAGCCGCCGCCGTTCTAGCCAAATAGCCAAAATAGCTGACTAGCTAGCTGGCTTTTACACCACATATAGCCGGCTAGTTAAGCTATTGAAATTTCGGCTAGTTACCCATCGCTAAAAGTGTCAAATCAACAGCCATTTTTTTTATTTTTGTCTTTGTTCATGACCATGGATAAGTTCTTTAGTCGCATCCGTGGTCAGTCACCATCCAAAATATTGCTTTAGTAAAATGGTTGTCATTGTACTAAAACTTTTAATGGACTTTTTGAGACAACTTGAAAAGTCCTGACTGAGGACTATAATAATGTGAAAGTGATTTACTGTGACTGGAAATTATAAAATATAACTCGACACTGGCAGAAATAAGTCCTAATTTGGATAAGGTTGCCAAACTTAAAACATGCTTCATGCTTGAAACTAAGTAGAATCTGTAGGGCGATTACGCAATTTTTTAGAAATCAGGTTCTTAAGAACCACACAAGCGAACTGAAATTTACCTCTATCGATAAATCGCGACCACGTAACTTATTTCTAAAGGATTTCATTACCTTACCTATCGATATATTCCAATATGAAGTTGGTGCAAGACCTAGCTATTCGACCAATTTAAAAAGTACTATTGAATTATGATACGTCTAGAAACGCACTACATTTTCTAATAAACCGTTTAACATAGATTGGTACGTAGTTTTAGACAGACATTTATGTGTATAATCTGTGATTGAAATCGTCTGTCATTGTTTGTTTATCTTTTTCCGGCCGAATTAACCTTATTGTTTTCATAAAAACAACAATAATACATATCCCGTGCGTTTTTGATGGGGATTGCGGAAGAACAAAGGAGCATGAGTGTTTTACGAATAAAGAGACGCCGCTTGCGCGACAGGAGTCATCGATTCCAGTTTCCAAAGGAAGATTATTTATATTGCGCATTTTGTTTTTACAAAGGCAGGATTCCAACAGATTAGAAGAACTATGCCCTCACATGCCTGTCTCAGACGAAATTTGCCATTCGTATTGAACTAAAAGTAAGTGACTCTTTACGTAAATGTACCAATTATTGAATCTTTTTGTGCAATATGTCGCACCGACTTGTAGCAAGTGCCTCCATGAAGTCACCAATGCTCTATTAGAAATCTTTATCAGAAAGGATACAGAATAGAGTGCTGTTGGCTTCTTGGTATGTATTTTAGCTAAATAGGTACCTAATATTAATTCAAAAATAAATAAATACACAAAATAATTCAGAGTATATTCATATATTCCTTCTGTTTATAATAAGCATGATCATTCAATCATAAATGTACATAGGCACATATTGTCACAATGATACTATCATGGGCTAGGCAGTGAGAATAGAGTGTCATTCCGTTCTGACTTACAAACCTCTTTTGCTTCAACTACATTCATACATGCCCTGCATATCATCATATTAATATGCCCAGTATTATTATTAATCGAAATCCTTCTTTTTGCAGGAGACCAATTATGCTCAAAGGCCTTGGATGATGACACCTTTCCGAAGCGCTAATCCTGAATCTCCAGAAGAGTTTTTAACGGATGCTCACTGATGAAACCCTGGAGCAATGCATTGCATTACTTAAAGCATGTTGGTGATGCTTGTTATCAAAAGATGGTGCCAGTGAATAAGAGCACCAAGTTATCACAGGGCAACTAGGATTGAGGCAATTCCAGATAGCAATAGGGATATGCTTATCTAAACATTATGAAACACATTATTATTTTATACATATTTTTAATTAAGTATTGTTTTAGTTTTTCTTTATTTTACTGTCATAAGCATAAGCTATCTACTTACTGTTATAATAAAAAAATGTGTCAGTTTTTAATATACTATATCTATAAATATAGTCCTAATTCTATTTTTATGAATGCACTAATCACCTAAAATTGTTGTACATTCACAAAATGAAATGTTAGTTTGTAAGTTAGTATAAGCAATAATGAAATAACCAATGGCCAGACCATAAAATAAAATATTGTGTAAACCCAACGTAAGCTAAATAAAACTGTGAATTAAATTTGACTTTCATTATAAAGATTTATTAGATTAGAATAATAGATAGAATAGCTTAGATCTAGAACATGTTACATTTAAGTTGTTTCAATTTTAATAATACTGGATTATTAACAAACCGTAAATGTAAGCTAAACCCAAAGAAACCTTGTACACACTAATGAGAATAATAAAAACACTTTAATAAAAAGTATCATTTTATTTTCAATATTCACAAATTTCTATAAGTACTAAACCATAGTTTTATACTACAGTACCTATGAATACTTAAAATAGCACTGAGATCAAAGAGGGTGGTACATATAGTTAAAAAAACATATAGGATTAAATATGTATTTAATTATATAAACACCAAGCACCTAAACAATACATTTTACTAGACATTTATTGTAAAGAGGAATTTATTCACCGTCTCGGTATTTATACATCAGATTAAATCAATCAGACTTGTTTTTAATTAAAAAAATAAGATTATAGACAATATAGGTATATTATCTATGTTTTCAATTTCTCTTTTTAACTCCACCATAGCTTCTTTCAGTAGGCCCAGCGAGGCAGCCCTCATGTTGTTGTACTGAAAGAAAAATATGTATTTTAATACAATGTCATAAAAACATTAGAAGCCACATTTACTTAAAGTGTAGTTTACATTAGTCTACGAACAATTGCTTAATAACTCACATTATCTTTGAGATCTTGACTGTTGAGGAGAAGGAGAAGCTCTGCTGAGGAGGTTGTGCAAAGTGCTGGTGAGAGCATTGATGTCCTGAAAATAATAATGTTTTTATTTATATATCTGCCACTAAGTAAGTAAAATAAAATAACGGCCTTCATCTAACAATAATCTGGCAAGAAAATCGGCAAGTTTACATGTTTATATATTTTTTGGACAACTATATTGGCTATTTTTCTAAATGGTTTACAAAGTAAAATTAATGTATAGTCCATGGGTAATTGGAGTATCTAATATACATAATGATATTGACAGGTTGGTAGTTTATAGTACTTAGGTACTCTGACATAACATTTCTTTCTGTCTGTCATGGTTTTATGTACTTACTTACTTATTAAGTACTTCCGGGAATTGAACGCTTTGGTGACATCATTGAGGCAATTCGACAGTGAAGTTGGGGCATATTGTAGAGGTAAGAAGCACCTACCCCACGTTGGTATGACCCATGACTTTAAAAAGCCAACGCCGCAAGAACCTAAGTGAATAAGAAAACATTTACTAATGGATCCAAATTACAAAGAAATATACGCTTATTGTACCTAAATGATAATAAAGGCCATAGGTATGTGCAGACATTTATGACGAACTTACTTTGAGCTCATGGCGGTGGATCTTCTGCCGGCTGGGAGCTTGGGAATGACTCCGGCACAATTCCTTAAAGGCATCTTTGCTGAGCCACGAACTCATTGTTAAGCAGCGACATTGTGTCTATTTCACTATTTTTAGTTTGTTTTTGCGACTTTGCTCCTCCGCATAACCCAGTAGAAATGCTCGTGACATTTTAAACTAAAATAAGATAGTTATTAATTGTTTTATTCGTAGTAATTGGACTATTGATAGCCCAGTAATATAGACTTATCAATTTAACTTTATATATCACTGTTTATTATTGAACAATTAACAAAATAACAATAGAGAAATACCTTTATTGCTTGATGAAATTACCTAAGACTTGCTTCAATGAACAATAGAAATTTATGAAATCACAAGCTGTCACTAAGATAGAAATAGAGTTAGATGATCGCAAAATTAAGTCTATCGATAGAAATCCCATACAAAAAAAAAATGAAATTGCAAAGGCGTTTATGTTGACGTCATAGCTGTCAAAACGGAGATAGGTGGTCGCAAGTCCGCCATGTTTTTGATTTCAATTACACTTCAATAGAAATTTAATTGAAGTCAGAGTTAGCTAATCGCCCTACTGGTATCTGATTTTGAATTAGTATTTGCTTTTTTCGCTTCACTTTCGTGTTCCGCGCGCTCCATCTGCCTTTTATTCTGTAATATGTGGATTACACACAATATGGCCAAAAAAGGGCTGAATAATCAAAGACAACATTAAAAGATAGCTATAAGATTTTTATTTTGTTTCATTTAAATATACATAATTATCATTTAATTTCAGGCACTTTAATTTAATACAGCATGATCCTATAATTTAATAAATAAAGATATGTCAGAAACAAAATGTGTAATAAACTATAAATTTTATTAATCATATTAAATAATCGAGTAACAAGAATTTTAGACAACACAACAAAATTATTACTTATGTATCCTAATGAGCATATTTTATTATTTACATTTAAATTCGATAGCTATGAAAATATATTAATTTTGATAACAATCTCTTATTTATAATAACGTTTACACAAAATCTGTAGGTCTGTTGCGAAAAACTAAATATTTTGGACTGACACCAATTTTAGTGTAATTTTGGCACATCCTAAAATAATTTAACAATTTAATCTGACGAAAACCAGTTTTATTTTGGCCTTACAAATAATGGAATGTTAATAATTACATGCATAGATAATTCACAAAAATAATATACATTTTACAATAATAATAATATTAATAATAAATCCTTTTCAACACGATTTCTTCACAAATTCTCATTTTAAATTTCGAATAGGCCGAAGATTTAACACAAAATATATTTTCGTTTGATGTGGCGGTACAGTTGTACCCAACTGATATGGCTTACCGATATACCTGCGCAGAAGATACATTAGCGCGCGCCGTGCGGAGGGGCGTAACTTGCGAGTGAGACGGAACTAACAGCTGCAGTGTATTATGAATCTTATATTAGTAGTCTAAGGTTGATTGTAAGTTTTAAGCATTCTTTCGTTAATCTTCGGGGCCATACTTTCTTTTCTGTGCGAACAAAGATTCATACGCGCCTTATCAGTTTGGTACTACTGTAGTGGTTTTAGCTTTTTTAGAGAATATTTTTAAAGCCATTTTATAATGCCTATAATTCAATCGTCGTTTCCAAGCATTGATAGTGGATCATCAAAAACTGGCGCCGTAGACTTTGTTGATTCTCGTGATGTTGTAGGTTTTGATAATTGTGGTACTGGATCTAAAATACAAGATAATGCTTGTTTAAATATAGACAAATTACGGTAAAATACAATTAAACATACACCTACATACATCTTTACTAAAATAAAATTATAACAATGTTATCTTATTTCACTACTTCACAAATAATTTGCGAAAGTTTGGATGTTTAGATGTTTGATGCTCAATCACGCAATAACGGCTGAACGGATTTGGATGACATTTAGAACAAAGAGATATACAGGAAAAAAAATTAACCACTGTGCAAATGACAAATTAAACTTAAGGCGCGGACTGACTACGATTTTGACAGCACTCGTTCTTCACTGGAATAAGGTTGAAAATGGAAAATCATAAATGTGTCGACTCTATGAAATGGACTATTATTTACGGGTTTTCTTTAGATTATACAGAATATACACATTAAATTGAATAAGTGTCCGGTTAACATTCTAATATAACTCTGTATCTTATATATTCTTAAAAATAAAATTGTTGTCATCGCTGAAAATACGGAGAATTTGGACGCGAAAGATTTTTTTAGACGTAACTTACGAATTTTTTATTGGGAATATCAAAGCACTTTTTAATATTCTATTCGGTTAACATTTTTCTCAAAACCCTCTTCTGTCCACATTATTTTTTGTGTTAGGTATTTTCATTGCGTTACGTCATACTCGACTCTCAAAGAAACCCATTTTTGTGCATTTGAGCTTAGACCCCCCCTTAAACAAAACTTTTTATTCTGATATGTCTTGGTACAAAAAAATTTAGTTATCGGTAACGAAAGATGTCTACTTTGCTACTCGTCGGCTTGCGGGCGTAACGAAACACGCGACACGCCACCCTACCGCCCGGGTGGGGAGTGCACCCCCGCTGACTCCCGCCGCCCGCGCCCGTTCATAGATTGTGATTTCAAATCGTGTAATTTTTTTTATATACGACGGAAACGTTTTCTATTACTGATTCTGAGCCACCAAAAAAAACCCCGCACTGGTTAAAATTTTATCCTTTTTTTTTTTTACTGTTTATAGGCCTGTGTTTTACCGCAATTTCACCATGGTAAGTGATGATGCGGCCAAAGGTGGTAAGCACACAAAGCCTAGAAGGAACTGGCTCTCAAGTGCAGCTATCGGAACACACCGAAAGGTGCTTAGCAACAGATTTTCAGACAGATCCTGTATGTTTTGAAGTATTACATAGGATGTATTGTTATTTACAAATATTTTTGATTTTAAAATGTTTTTGTAGTTTAGTATTTAATTTTGTGTAATTTTATTATGTAATACCTATGTTTAATAATCTAACCCCCTTACATCGCTATTTAACTAATATACTGATTAAATGGTCACGTAAATAATGTCACATTATTTGACAATGACAATAGAGTGACGTTATTTACGTGACCATTTAAACAGTATATTAGTTAAATAGATATAACGTTTTATGAATAAGGGTAAGTGGTAGGAGTAAGTGTACGAGATCTATAAACTGCTACTTACACCTTGTGGAATTTACTACACTGTATGGCAAATAAATGAATTTGATACTTTTTATCCCGGGAATACATTCCTTCACGGGTTCCCTACGGAAACTAGTTCTTAAAAATTTTTGACAACTGCTTTTTGTTTTATAAACGAACTTGACATAATAAAACAACGTATCTTGAGCTAGAATTGAAAATTTTACAACAATCGATATGAATCATTTTAGTTGATTATAAAAAACTATAAACACAGCACAACACTAAAATAAGAAGATTGAAGGAATAAAAAACCACTCACCTGAAATCTTTTTCGTCTTAACGCCAAACAAATCGTCATCATCATCATCACCAAATAACGACCCTTTGACGACCACCCCTCTCTTTCTCTCAACCGTTTGTTTCTTGCTCTTATTAATTTTACCAGTAAATAAGTCATCGTCACTATCTGACTCAAAAATATTAGTTTTCTTCACTATCGCTTTATTTTTACTAAACAGTTCATCATCTTCTTCACTAAGCTCACCGAAAAGTGATGATTTGACCTTTATAGGTTGTGATTCTTTTGATTTAACATTTGAATTAGAACTTTCAGTTATAGGAATAGAGTTTTCTTTATAAGCATTTCCTAAAGTACTTATACCTTCTGTAATATTTTTTGACTGGAGATCTTCAATTTTATGTGACTTACTATCTACTTCATCTAATATAGGCGGTTCTACTGTTTGTATAGTAGCAGGTTTCGTATCGAAAATATCTTCATCATTCAAAATGTAAACTACTTTAGATTTTACGTCTCTAGCTTTCTTTAAATCATTAATTTCAGTTTTATCTAGGTTAGATTCAGGTTTATTTTCAATTGTATCAATAACTGCTCTAGATTTGGGCAAATCGTCTATAGAACTAGAATTGTCAGTAGAATCATTGTCTAAGTCTATGACTGACTTTCTAACAGCTTCTCGCCTGGCTCGTCTAGTCGATGGTCGTCTTTTCACTTGTATTTTAGCCCTTTCTTTTGATAATTTATTATCTAATACTTCTGAATCAGGTTTACCTTCAAAACTAACAGATTTAACCATTTTTGATTCAACTTTTTCATCATTTATAGGCAATTCTTCGTTGCTAATAGACACTGCCTGTCCATCTACTTGTTCAACATTTTTTTTCTTTGGTGATCCACCTGGTAGTAACGCGTTAACATCTATTTTGAAATTCATAGTTTTTAGTTTTCCAACCTTTATATTTCCGTTGTCTATGGCTTGTCCACCATCTATTTTGTCTATTTCAGACGAAGAATCTTCAAAAATTGTTTTAGGTTGTTCTTTATCTTTTTCTATTTGAGTATCAATTGCTTTGGGTATATTTATGTACATATTGGTAACAATTTCTTGAGGTGTTGTTGGTGATTGAAACAAATTACTATCTGAATCAAATACATCATTTAGATCACTTTTCGTAACGAAATCAACTTCAATAGCTGGTGGTTCATCAACAAATATACCAAACATATCTGTATTAGCATTTGGAACGAATATATCAGGCTTATCATCAGATATAACATCATCTTTCTTGAAGAATAACGCTTCATCATCAGAGTCATCACCAAATAAGGCATTAACATTCTGACTACCTTTAGGCTCTTTTAATTTCTCAAAAGCTGGTGGTTCAGTAAATATATCACTGAATATATCTGGTTTTATCACAACTGAATCTTTTCCAGCTGCAAATAAGGTATCATCTTTATTATTTACTGGATCAGCAGCTGGTTTATCGTCGTTAAAAATATCTGGTTCTTGTTTTTTGTATTCTATTTCTTCACCAGAAAGCTGCGATTTGGTTTCTATTTCAAAAGGTGGTGGTTCTTCAACACTCTCAATTACTTCAGGACTATCTGCTATATTTTCAGTAATAGTCTCATTTGATTTTGGAGATAAATCATTATTTTCATCCATAGTCTCTACAATTGCAGGTGATTCTTCATCTTTTGTGCTTATAATATCCACTTGTTCATTATTTTCTTGATATTTAAGTGTTTCTTTGACAATATGACTAGTTTTTAGAACATCCGATGCACTGTCTACTTTGACATCTATTGTAATTTTTTCATTCACAGTTATCGATTCTCTACTGTTAGCAAATAATTCATCATCATCATCTTCAAATAGTGAAGGACTGTTGAATGGTAATTTCATTACATTATCTGTGGCTTTAATACGAGATTCATTTTGTAATGTTTTACTATCATTAATGTTATTAATTTTATCTGTTTCAAGATTAGATTTGGGTTGAGGTATTTCTTCATTATTCTTAGGTGTACTTTTAATTCCTGCAAATATATCACTATCACTATCGTCATCAAAAATACTTTTTGTTTCTTTTATAACTTTAGTAACCTCTGTTTTTTTTGTAATTTCAACTGTATTATTATCTTTACTGGTTTCTTTAGCCTTATCATTCACTATATTAACTTTATCAATAGTTCCTACATTTGGACGTTCCTTTTCTGGTAGTTTAGTAGGTTTAGGATCAGGAGTTTTTAAACTAGAGAAAATATCGTTATCGCTACTGTCATCATCGAATATACTCTTAGCCGGTTTTGTTACTGCAACTACTTCAGATGACTTATTTAGTGTTTTCTGTTCTGGTATTATTTCTGAAGATTCATTATAAGATCTTATCGAATCTGCTCTAGAATCATTAAGTTCACTTGTGACTTTAACTTTGCCTTTACTAAAACTATCTTTATTACTTTCTATTTCTTCACTAACTTTAGTTTTAGGTTTTTCTGCAAACAAATCATCATCACTATCAAATAATCGTTTATCATCTTTCTGTTTATCATTACTTTTAGTTTTAGTCACAGCAATATCAGCAAATAGGTCGTCATCATCTTCAAATATAGGTTTATCTGTTTTAGTTTTAACAATATTACTTGTGAATATATCGTCTATATCATCAAAAAGATTATCACTAAACAGATCTACTTTTTTATCTTTAGCTATAGTTTCTTTCTTTTGCAATTTCTCTGATTTAGCGAATAGATCGTCGAATATGTCTTTTTCTTTCTTTACTGGTTCTTTGATAGTCTGTTTAACTATAATCTCTGGTTTAACTGGCTCTATGGTCTTAGTCGGAACTTTAGGTTTGGACTCTGGTTTAGACTGTGGTTTTTTAGGTTCGTCAATTTCACTTTCATCGTTAGAGGATGATTTACGTTGATTACGTTTGAGGATCGCTGCTCCTATACTTTCGGCGCCTTTATTGGTACCGAATAGGGAAATACCACCTACTGGCTTCTGTAAATTTGAAAATATTTCGTTCTCGTTATTATATTATATGAGCAAGCGAGATAAATATATCAGAGAAACTTCGAACTGTCTATAGACATAATATGAGTAAGTCAGTGTTAACAGAGCAGTTGTCATGCTTGGTAAGATACTCTATCAGTCACGCCACTGGTCTTGAGCTCGATTCCCACAACAGAACAAAGATTTATGTGCATGAATGCCTCTATAGGCTACAATAATCGCTTACCATCAGGTTAGCTGTATGCTAGTTTGCTACTTAAATAGTAAAATAATGAAGTTAATTATACCTTTATAGCACCCGCTTCACTTTCCGTAGGTGCACTGGTTTTCAATGGTTTTGTTTCAGGTTTCTGTGTAAACAATTCTGGTTCTGGTTCGTCTTCGTATAGAGTTGATTTTGGCTTAACACTGGGAATTGGTACCTGACGAAAGAAACTTATTGAAATTTTTGATGCGAACTAGCTCTCCGCATCGGGTCTTTACCCGCGAGCCCCTCTTGTACCGTTTAGGGTCAGTTCAAATTGAGACGCGACGCGACAACAAGCTGAGATAACAATAGAATATAGAACTTTATTTACTACACAAAAAGGTGCATAATTCAGTGAGAATTCATGACAATTCCGCCGCGAGGCGTATCCGAATTCTCTCCCTGAAATGTGTACCTTTTTGTTTACTAAATAAAGTTCTATGTTATATTATTATTTTAAAAAGTGCGCGTCGCGGCGCCTCCCCTCTCGGAGTGAACTTCACCTTAGGGGTTAAATTTTGTAAAATCTTTTAATGGACGCCTTCACATATAACACTTACAAGTGAACTGGCTCGCAAGTGCAGCTATCGGAAAACACCGGTAGGTGCTTGGCGAAACTTCATCTTGAGGGTGGTAGCCTGCCAGATGTGTACTCAAAGGTACTCTACCACCGTGCTATGGTTTCCTAAAGATGTTTTCCTAATGCATCAATTATGGGCACTACATTTAAAAGGAGTTAAGTCGAAAAACTGTTAATACGTAATTAAAACGTTAGTGTTGTCTGGAACAAACATACAAACAGACAGACAAGTAAGGAAATTAATATTCCATTCTCATCCAGTTCTGAGCTATTATTAAAGTTTGTAGCTCATTGGGAAAATAGTTTAAATTCTATTAAAAAATTGTAAAAGCAGATAAGAAAGCTTAAGATTAAATACACGACAATTACCTTATTTGTAGCGAAATCTCTAATAATATCTCCTTCGTTTTTATTAGTGAAATCGAATAGATCTTCGGTTAATCGACTATTGTCCACACTGCTCTGTTTATAAGGTTGCTTCTTGTGTAGCTCAGCGAATATATCGTCGTCCTCTTCTGACGTAGAGGATTCATACTGGTCTATTGGTGGAGGCTCGTCAGAGAATATTGTGCCTGAAAGAGTTTTTTTTTTAAACTTTACAACATATGCTACGTAATAACCGCCACGTACAGTAGTACCCAACTAATATGGCTTACCGATGTACCTGCGCAGAAGATACATTTTCAAAGCGCGGGAAATGCTATTGACCAATCGGCACACTCCACACACCGCGCTTCTTTTTCCTGTACCGCTATTGGTCGGCAGCTGCCGCCATGTTAGCGCGCGCCGCGTGGCATGTCAGTCAGCCGCAGGGTTGGATTTAGTAGTATAAATTATACTATTTGTATCATTATTTTATGATGCGTAGTAGGTGTATATAGTATCGTAATGCCAGGATACTACGCGAAAATACCATTATTTTACCTTCAGGTGGAATGACTACTGTAATTTTATTAATATAGATCAAAATGGCAACAATTAAAAAACATAGAAAAGATTCTTATTTTGGAAATCCTAGTTACTTAATTTTTCAACCAATATTAATGAAACATATTTTGTACATAGGTACAAACTTCACATGATGGGAAATTAAATTTCATGTCATGGCAACTCTCATACCTACATAAAACATGGAATCTTCAGGCCAGGAAATTATTAAAACTGTACACATGATTACGTGATTACTAAATTAGTATTACGAGAATACGAAAAGCCGTTTCGATTGCAATTCAATTGTAAAATCGTTTAGAAGTCGTTGACGTTTTGTTACGAGAATCAGGCTACTGTTTACTTGTATGAAGAAGTTCTTTGCAAAATGTTCCGGTGGGCGTATCCATGGTTACATATCACTGTTATAAATGCATTTTTATTTCAATTAATAACAAAATGGACGAAAAGCGAAACGTAGTATAATTTTCGACAAGTAGTATAGTTTTATTTTTCATAGACAATAATTTTCCGAGTGTCAGAATTTCTGAATCCAACCCTGGTCAGCCGCCATACTTCTGGGGCAAAAATACACTTAGTGGCAACAAAAGTGTTTTCATTTTATGGTTTAAACAAAGATTTTCATAGGGCATCGTGCCTCTACCCAAATGGATAGTCCGCCTTACTAAAGCATGACATTTAATATCACTCCGCTTGTGGGGCTCCTGAGCGAATTGCTCTCAGTTCGTACTGCGCACGGCTGTCACCACGTCATACTCGCTGTACTGATTAAATAAAAAATGCCGACTTGTGTATTGAAATACTGTCACAATATTTAAAAATCCAAGAAAAAGCTAAAAAACTAACTTTCCATGTGTAAGTATTGCGATTTCGTCTCTTTTAATTTAGAAATATACGTTTTGGTGGCGCCAGTTTTTATTTTTTAAATCTTTTCCGGTCATGTTTTATGGAAGGTTGCCTGCCTGCCACAACATGAAAATTATTTTTCCACATTTTGGTTAAGGATTATTAAAAAATGATATAAGTATTGTACCTACTGATTATTTTTGTTCTAATAAGGAGTTTTCTTATGATACCTCTATGCTCAAATTACCGAACAAATTAACAAAAAAAAATACACAGACTGTCAAGTACTGTCAAGTCTGGCTTGTTTATTTCATGTTCCCATAGAGACGACTATTCTTTTGGACGTTTTAAATTCTTTCCCCTTTATTACAAAACATAGTTTAAAGCAAACCCAGGTTTTAAAATAGCCTCGTCTCTTTTTGTTATATGACGTTAGAAAGTGTCAGAGTATCTAGTTTTACTAAACTTGCTTTAAACCTTCTTTTATAATAAGGGGATTTGGGTTTAAAATGAGTTTTTTTTTAAAAAGACACCAACGAAGATACATCATCCTCATCGGATAGTTCCGTCGTGATAGTGATGGACTGATGGTAATAGTAGCGACGCTCAGTGATATTGAGATAGCACAGAAGTGCGCCCTTTTAGATTAAGTTTTTCTATTGTTTACTAAATAAATACCTATCTGTTTATTTAATAAATCGTAAATTTTAATAACCTGTATTTCTAATTAAATATAATATTTGATGAACCTGGCGGCCCGATAAAATTGGCACGAAGCGTAATGGTCAAGTCACGCCCTCCGCACGTGACTTGCGAGTGAGATGGAACTAACAGCTTCAGTGTATTATGAACCTTATAGTAGTGTTATAAGGTTGATTGTAAGTTTTAAGCATTCATTCGTTAATGTTCGGGGCCATACTTTCTTTTCTGTGCGAACGAAGATTCACGACGCGCCATATAAGTTGGGTAATACTGTACGTCCGCGAGTTTGGTTATTTATTATTGTGACTAACTCAATCAGTAGCGTACTGATAATTACACCTAGCAAGTATGAGGCGTGTGGCAGCCACCGCAGTCAGACATATTTAATACGAGCAAGCTGTAAAACAAACTCTGCATTCAATATTATTCAAATAGACCTTCACAGGCACTTATGAATAGTGTGACTCTAATAACGGTTCGAAACGTTGCACTTGTTGAGAAGAGCCACCAATAAACTCAGCAATTGAGTACTCTTAACAAAATAAGCTGAGTCATTAAATAACATTTTCATTCTAATCTCACTGACTAGAGTTGCGTTACGGCGGGACAAACTACAAAGTAGACTCAAT
Organism: Polyploca ridens; assembly: GCA_951394255.1. Classification (NCBI taxonomy): domain Eukaryota; kingdom Metazoa; phylum Arthropoda; class Insecta; order Lepidoptera; family Drepanidae; genus Polyploca; species Polyploca ridens. The sequence continues at coordinate 17,316,065 of OX596243.1, forward strand.
CAATATTTTTTAAGTGAATAGATAAATTAAACAGAGCAGACCCCACAAGCAGCACCTGTTCATAAGTATGACGTGTGTGGCAGCCATTGCCCACTTCTTTCCCCTATTATTAGAGGGAAGTGGGCGACTCTTTACACGATGCCGCCGCAAGCAAAGGCCTTTAAGTGACTACTTAAGATATAACATTAATAAAACAAGTAACTCACCAGGAGTGGGTTGGTGTGGTCTGTAAACAGTTCGGTTCGGTTTCGGCGCTACATACTCAGGAGGTACTTCTTGTTCCACAACCTGTTCAAAAATAGACATTGCAATACAGGCTTTTTGAGATCTTGAAAGCTGCTCTAACGATACAGTTGGGTATATTGTGTGAGTTTTTGGGGGCGAAAAGTCGATATAGCTAGGTCTCATTGGGAAACGCGTTTTAACGACTTTTCGAGCAAATCTCGGTCACCCACGTACTGCATTTATTCCTTATGCTTACAACACTATTTTGGGAAAACGCAATCATAATATCGGTCGCAACAACATCTGCTCCGCGCAAAAAATAATAAAAAATAGAAAAAGTGAAATTTTCGTACATCAAAAATTGTGAAGTGGTTGTGCAAGTACTAAATCACCAGGATTTATGTGGGCAATTCCTAAAGTCAACCGGTTCCAGAGTTAATAACCATCAACTTTGGGATGCTATAACATAGCTGTCTGTGCAGGTACAAAGTGTCAAAATACGTCTTTCTGTTGGCCTAATCAAGACCTATCCGTTAACTTATAAACTGTTTAAATCGGTCCAGAATTAGCGGAGATACAGGTCACAGAAAGTACATAAAGGAACGACCTCAATCTACGTGTTTACAATATTTCCGCCAAATTGAGGTCACACGACGCGACAGCACATTACAGACGTCTTCGATACCGGTGATTCCGCGGCGTATCTACATATTTCGCATCGCAAACAGTTTTGCATAATCTGTGTCACCAGCGATAGGCAGCCACCAACGTCACAGCCACCTACGCTACGTTGCGTCACGCCGTGACGCAAACCTTCCATCAACGTGCATCGTCATCGGCCAGTCGACCTAGCGTCATCACATACCCGAAGAGGACGAAAACAGCCGAAGTTTCACTTTTAGAAATATTTATTTACAAATATATAAACGTTAAATAGTTAATTTAAATAGTATATTATATTATAAAAGTAACAGTAACTAATTATAATCAATAAATAAAAATGTCAACAATAAGCAACGCCTCATCCCGCAAGTCGACCACGGAGGCTGCCCCCGCGCGATCAACACGTTCGCTAAGGGAGAAGGTCTTGAGTAAGGCCACCGTGGCTAATTCATTAAAGTCAGAGAGACTGACTCGTCCACTGCCCCTTGAGCGAGTGCCTGAGGGCGTCAAATTAACACCCGACAGTGCTCCACTCCCGCCAAACAAAAACTTGACCAGCGATAACACTCAAATGGAAAATGAGAGCTCCGCATCCGAACTTGCGGATACAAATATGGACGAATTTGAAGGCTCCTCGGTTGGATCAGAGCCATCCGTTAGCAGAAGGGTGAGCCTTCTTTTCACTTCGCCTAGACGGGGGACCGGAGTCGAGATGGACGCGGCAAACAGGGTAGCAAACGACCTGCTACAGAAAGGGAAAGAGGCGCTGGAATCCCCCGGTAATATGAAGAGGGAGTTAAGGACGACAGCTTCCGACTGCCTGCAAGGCCTATATGAGACGGTCTTGTCCCTGGCAGACTCTAGACAGCGACACAAGTTCAACTTGGAAAAGGAGCGCTCTCGACACGCTCAAGAACTGGTGCGGGTCGAGAGGGCTCATACAAAAGAACTTGCCAATATGAGGCAGAGTCTCATTGCTGAGCTGAGTCTGGCCCGGGCGGATGTTTTAGAGACCCTGAAGGAGGCGAAGGCGGTTCGTAGCTGGCTTGGCTACGAAACCGAAGAGCCCTTCAGGCGAATAAGGGAGGTCCAGCAGGCCATAACGGTTGTACAGAAGGCTATAGTAACCTGTAATGAGAGCGTCAGGTCGACATGCCCTAACCAGCCTAGTGATCCAAAGCTTGCCAACATCGAAGCCGGGATCAACAAACTAGGCTCTAATATAAAAGACGTGTCAAACCAAGTCGACACTCTCAGGCGGGCCATAGATGAGATAAATACAAATGTCTCAAAACCATCGGAGCCCAAAACACCAACATCCCCCTCTAGATTGCCGGAGGCAAAAAAATTAACAAAAATGGAGAACGAGTTACTCCAAATAAAATCAATTGCCCAGAAGATCGACAGCAAACCCGCTATTTCAATCCCAATGCCAACACCACCACTGGACCTGGCAAGCCACCTAAAGCCCCTGTCTGACAGACTCGAGATTGTATCGTCGGACCTCCGTGAGTTGCGTGATCAGAAACCCATGGAGCCTGTGCAACCGGCACCCAACCTGGAGACTGAACTTGCAATGACGGAGGTCAGACAACAACTGGTCTCCATAAAAGAAGGGATGTCGGAGTTGACAAGCAGGCCGCAACAAGGGAAAACAGAGACCCCCAAAGCAGAGGGACCTGCAGACCCAAAGGGATCTACACCTCCAACATACGCCAACGTGGCCAATAGAATACCACCACCACCGCTCAGACCTAACCACACATTGATAGTCTCATCTAAGGACCCCAAAAACACCGGGGATGACCTTATTGAGAGGATCAGGATAGCGCTGGACACGAAGACAACCGGCGCTAGGGTGGACAAAGTCAGGAAAGCAAAGAATCAAAAGGTGGTTCTCAGCTGCGGCAGCAAGGAGGACCTCAGCCTCGTCCAGAAAAGGGTACAATTAAATAAGAACCTGCAGGCGGAGATCGCGAAGCCTAACAACCCGCAGGTAATCATTCGGGACGTGATTTCATCCTTAACAGACGCGGAAATTGCGAAAACCCTCCTTGCCCAAAATAAGGGCCTTCTTCAAGGCGTAGATCTGACGGAGAGCACGTTGCGAGTAAAATACCGTAAGAGGGCGCGCAACAATCTCACGTGCCATCCAGTTTTAGAGCTGTCACCGCAATTGCACAAGAGGTTTGTGGAAGCTGGAAAGGTCCACATCGACATCCAGTGGAGACCCGTAGAAGACCACTCACCACTTGTGCAATGCACTAAATGCCTGGGCTTTGGCCATACTAAAGCTATCTGCCGGGAGAAAGATGACCTTTGCAGCTACTGTGGGGAAGTCCACTCCTGGGAGAAATGCAAGACCAGGCTTGCAGGTAAACTACCAATCTGCAAAAACTGCAAAACTATAAGACCAGACAGCCCCGACATCGCACACAACGCCTTCAGCAGTGAATGTAAGGAAAGGGAAAAGTGGGACTCCATAGCTCGATCGAGAGTTTCGTACTGTTGTTAAAGGCACCCAAATAACACATCGATCAATCCCCCAAAGAATAGGCGGAACAGGTTTGCACTTCATCCAGGCGAATCTACACCGCTCCAAACTAGCAACAGCGGAACTGCTCCAGGTGGCGAAGGACAGAAACATCTCCATAGCCCTAGTACAAGAACCATACGTAGGGAAAAATGGCGTCCTTGAACAAAATCCCGGAACACAAGTTATCCAGTGTACCCTAAACCGACAAAAACCAGTAAAAGCGGCAATAATCATTTTCGGTGACCAACTTGAGGTAATCCACGACCCCCAGTTGGTAACCGAAACAGAGTCAGCCGTACTACTAGTCGGAGGGGGACTGAGGCTAGGAGTAGTATCCATCTACTTTGAGGGGGATCAAGAAATTAATCCATATATACAACGAACAAAGACCTTCAGTCAAAAGCTCAACACCAATAACATCATAATAGAAGGAGACGTAAACGCCTGGAGCCATTGGTGGGGAAGTAGCTCTGAAAATCAGAGAGGAGCTGCATATAATGCCTTTCTAAATGAATCTGGATTCCAGATCCTCAACAACGGAGATACCCCCACGTTCGAAACAGTCAGAAGAGGCAGAATGTGCACAAGTATAGTAGACGTCACTGCTTGTAGCATGCCACTTCTGGGTAAAGTAGAAAACTGGAAAGTGGACAGAGATCTCACAACGTCAGATCATAACGCCATCACATTTACTCTGCGCTTGGGTAGGGCCCTAGAACCTCTGAGGCCAGTCACAACGCGCAGATATAACACTAAAAAGGCTAAGTGGTCCGATTTTAAAACATCTTTCAAGATCTTACTAGGGGAAAATAACATCACTTCCTTCTCCGTCAGAGAATCTGGAACCCCGGAGGAGTTAGAGGACATAGTCACAGCCTACACAGACGCTATCCATGAATCCTGCAAGGTATCCAGCCCAACAATGAGGAAGGGGCGAGGGAACCCAAAACCTCCATGGTGGTCAAAGAGGCTAGATGACCTGAAAAGAGATGTCCTGAGAAAAAAGAGGCGAATCAAGAATGCAGCCCCCTCAAGAAGAAACTTTGTCATAGAAGAGTACCAACTTGCCAAACTGGAGTACGCAAATGAGGCAGAAATGGCCCAAACAACAAATTGGAAGGAGTACTGCACGACTCAAGAAAAAGAGAGTATGTGGGACAAAATCTACCGGGTGATTAGGAAAACCGCAAAAAGGCAAGAAGACATGCTCCTGAGGAACCCAGATGGTAACACCCTCACCCCACAACAGTCGGCAGAGCTCCTCGCCAAAACCTTCTACCCAGACGATTGTGTGGCAACAGACCAACCAAGCCACACACAAGTACGGGAACAGACGGAGAGCGGAACAACTTCCCAATCGGAGGATGATCCGCCATTTACATCGGCGGAAGTAGAACTGGTGCTTCAAGCCCTAAATCCTAAAAAAGCCCCGGGACCTGATGGGCTAACCGCAGATATCTGCACTGCGGCTATCCGCTGTGAGTGGGAGGTGTTCTTAAGCATAGCAAACAAGTGCTTGCAGCTAACACACTTCCCCAAGCAATGGAAAACAGCCCATGTGGTCATACTCCGAAAACCGGGAAAGGAAGACTACACACATCCAAAGTCTTACAGACCGATTGGCCTCCTGTCAATACTCGGAAAAATCATTGAGAAACTTATGGTAGGCCGACTCCAATGGCATATCTTCCCCACCCTAAACAAACAACAGTACGGCTTCATGCCGCAAAGAGGCACCGAAGACGCTCTCTATGACCTAGTAGTACACATCCAGGAAGAGGTGAAGAGGAAAAACATCGTCCTCGTGATTTCTCTGGACATAGAGGGTGCCTTCGATAATGCATGGTGGCCAGCTCTAAAACAACAATTAAAGAGGAAAAATTGTCCCAAAAACCTATTCAAGCTGGTGAGCTCATACCTCGATGACCGTAAGATCAAGGTCAACTACGCCAGAGCATCATATGAGAAGGAAACTACAAAAGGCTGTGTCCAAGGATCCATAGGCGGTCCCACCTTTTGGAATGTTATCCTAGACTCGTTGCTGCACAAAATGGAAAGTGAGGGAGTTTTCTGCCAAGCATTCGCTGACGACGTAGTACTAGTGTTTACAGGTCAATCGGTTAATATTCTAGAACAAACAGTGAACAGTACCCTAGAGACCGTAGTGAACTGGGGCAGCCAGAACAAGCTAAACTTCGCATCGCACAAAACCAATGCGATGTTATTGACGAGGAAGCTCAAGTACGACTCCCCAAGTCTCTTCATGGCCGGCACGAGACTCAATTTGGTTGATGAGATTAAGCTGCTAGGCCTAGTAATTGACAAGAAACTTACATTTAAATCCCACGTCTCCGCTCAATGCAAGAAAGCTGTGGATATATACAAACTGCTCGCGCGAGCTGCTAAAGTGACGTGGGGTCTAAATGGTGAGATAATAAGAACTATATACGTCTCAGTCATAGAGCCCATTATAACATATGCCTCCAGCGCATGGTCACAGGCAACAGAGCTCCAATTAATACAAAAACAGTTAAACACAGTACAAAGAGGCTTCGCTCAAAAAATCTGTAAGGCGTACCGCACGGTATCACTCACGTCAGCACTCACATTGTCAGGCCTACTCCCACTCGACCTGAGAATACAAGAGACAGCGAACCTGTACAAGGTGAAGAAGAACATCACCAATAACTACCTTCCCCCTGGAAAAGAGCTCGAGAGCAGTGTGAAACACTTAGACCAACCACATCCGTCTACATATATAACCACCAATTTCGAGCTCCTGGAGTCCACGGACCCCGAAACCCTAAAATCCCACCTTGTAACCGGCCCTGAAATATATACGGACGGCAGCAAAATAGAGGGCAAAGTAGGAGCTGCCGTAACATGGTGGGAGGAGGGAAAGGATACATACTCCATTTTCAATCTGCATCCCTCGTGTACAGTTTTCCAATCGGAAATGTATGCGCTCCACAGGGCGACACAAATGGTGAAATCCAGTAGAGAACCCATAGTGAGTATACTGAGTGACTCAAGATCCTCGCTCGACCTACTAAAGAATCCCAAAGCCACCCATCCCCTGGCAAAATCCATCAAAGAGTGCATAGAGGAGATCAGAGCAGAGGGAAGAGAGGTGCGGCTGTTTTGGTTAAGGGCACACGTGGGCACTGCCGGCAACGAAAGAGCCGATGAGCTGGCAAAGTCAGCAGCACTATCCACAGCAACCCAAGACTACGACAAAATCCCCCTGTCCTACATCAAGAGGAAAATTAGAGAGGAGTCGGTCCGCATATGGCAGGACCGCTATGAGACCTCCAATACAGGGGCGGTCACCAAAAAGCTACTCCCGGATGTTGACAAAGCGTACCGAATCGTGAGAGCAATAAAGTTGACGCCCCATCAAGTGCAAGCCTTCACAGGACACGGTGGGATAGCCGAATACCTACACAGGTTCAAACTAAAAGACAGCCCCGGATGTGAGTGTGACAACAACATCAGCGAGTCCGTGTGGCACATCATCCTAGATTGCCCACGTTTTCTGGCAGCTCGACGGGAACTAGAAGCAGAGATAGACACGCGACTAGACATGTCGGGACTACAAGATGTCCTTGAAAATAAAACCAAAAGACCACACTTTCTGGAGTATGTGGACAACATCTTCCGCATAGCAGTTAGAAGAAATAGTACTCTAGCCAACCAACACCCCCAACAACAAACATCGTCTAATATCCAGACTCCCGTTCCGATTCCAACACAAACAACAATCTCTGTGTTACCCAATGCTCCAAACCACATGCCTATCAAGCAATTGTTGGCAGGTGGAGAGCACGGTGAACCGGGTGTGAGGATTAGAAGTATAGCCTTATTCATGGACAACAACAGCGAGAGACTCGGTATAAGCTTCTGCTTTGTGGGCCCCAAAAAACGTGTTGGCATATCACCAGGCCTAGCCCTTCTGCTCAAGGGGAGTACATCCAAAACAAGCATGAAACGTAAAACGTTCGAGGCATTACCTGCAACGGAAATATTGAACAATCCATGTCGATTGGTGCGAACACAAAACAAGTTGATCGTGCTATTCGTATGGGGAGTGAAGACTTCGTTCGAGCAGGCATGCACTGTACTCTCAAAAATCGGATCGGCAGAAGAAGACGCCGACACACCCCGCAAAATAAGTGTCGACGCAATGGTAGTCGAATACCGGAAGGGTGAAGTCGCTGATCATTATGGCTGCATCCAAGCCTCAAAAAATCATGAGGTGATCGTGTATGAGGACAGAAAGGAAGACTTGAGCTTCCTCAAAGCCCACAGACACGCAGCAGAAACAGCGACCAAAGACCCAACACGGGGCTCGACCGAGCAAAGCGGATCGGAGCGTCTTCAACGAAAAGTAGCTGACGAAAAAGCCGCAGCAGAACAGAGCGGCAGTCCAAAAGAGGGTCAAAACCAGACGAAACGCATAGGAGCCTTCAAAAAATTCATTGGGGCAGTAGTAAAGGGGGTGAAATCAAAAATGTTTAAACGACCAGCACAACCATCTGCTACGGTGAAAGAATTTGTGAGGAAGCCCCCGCCATGCCCAAAACAACCAAAAGCAACAATGACGAGAGCCAACATGGGGCAGGTCATCCCACCTACTCAAACACTAGACCACACAAAAAACGCACATCAAACGGCACAACTAGCTGCCGCAGTGGAGGAGTTTGTGAGGAGGCCCCCTCCTGGTACAAGACAACAAATTGCAACCAGAACGAGAGCCGACATGGGGCAGGTCATCCCACCTACTCGAATACCAGCGACGGGGACAGTAGACCACGCATTAAACGCTTTTCTCGAGTTTATAGCAATCACAAGAGCGACCAAGCAGGTCAATTTTGAGACTTGTAAAAGCATCCTAGAGGCCTTCCAAAACCAGAACCTAAGTTTGTTGAAGGTTAGACTCGAGGAAGCAGATGCTGCCATATACAACAACGAAACATCCCAAGTCCTCATGGGGAAAATGTCTGGGAGTTATATGGCGGCATATAATGCGACAAGTGGCTTCGTGACCCTAGTCGAAGGGGAGACTCTAGAGGATGGCCTACCAAAATTCTACACTCCACAAAACGACCCCATAGTAGTCACCGCCCGTTGCACAAAGATCATGCTGGACGATAAGATCCTGGAAATGGCGAAAACCATCTCAGGCACTCTTGGTCCCGGAGCAGCATGGGAAAAATGGGTGGTACCAAAAATAAAATGGGTGAATGGGGTCCCCGGATGCGGCAAAACGACATGGGTAGTAAGAAACTTCGATGAGGAGAAGGAAGTTATAATCACCACCACAATCGAGGCAGCAAAAGACCTTCGCGAAAAAATAACACCCCGCGTAGGAGAAGCTGCAGCCAAGATCAAAGTGCGGACAATGGCTTCCGTGCTAGCTAATGGATTCAAAGAGCCGAAAAGTTGTAACCGCCTAACGGTTGACGAGGCTCTAATGAACCACTTCGGATCCATTATTTTGGCAACTCGGCTGTCTGGTGCTAGCGAAATTGTCCTCATCGGAGATATCAACCAACTACCCTATATTGACAGAGACAATCTGTTCAATATTCAGTACAACAGACCAAACCTGGTAGCCAACATCAGCCAGGAGTTGTTATGCACGCATCGGAACCCAATGGATGTAGCGTATGCCCTAAATGAGATATACTCAGGTATATACTCCTCAAAACACCACGTACACTCCCTGAAGCTGAAGAGGTACACAGACGCGCAAATACCTAGCACCCTCCCAAACACCTTATTCCTGGTTCACACCCAGGAAGAAAAGGCATCCCTTACCAACCAGGGATACGGGGCTGCCACGGGCTCACGCGTCCTTACCATACATGAAGCTCAGGGATCTACGTACGAGTCGGTAATCATTCTCCAAACAAGACCAAAAAGGTTGCAAATCCACGAGAGTGTACCGCATGCGGTCGTAGCAGTGTCGCGTCACACTGTCAGCTGTGTATATTACACAGATGACAGTGATGACGCCATAGGTAGGTTCGCAAAACGGGCGATGGCAGCAACAACCGACCAAATCCTCTCTCAAAACCTAAAAATGGCCATGAAAAATAGAGACAATAATGTCGTAGAAGCTCAAATACGCGCGGGGATTTCCTCCGGGGCAAACAAGCAAGCAAACTAGACTGTAAAATGCAAACTGTAGAAAATATAAGTAACAAGTTTAATATTATATTATAAATCAAAATAATAACAATAGTAATATGTAGTGTAAATAGGTATTGTAATAAACACATAAAAGTTAATAATATGTATCCTAGATAGTATAAATTAACACAGTATATATTATATAGTATGTATAAAAGTAATGAATATAAATGTATTAGAATAATTTATTTATTGCGCGGACCAAGATGTCCAAATTGTGAAAATGTAAAATAAAAAAAAAATTGTAAAACTTAATCTAAAAAGAGTACGGACCACGTGTCTGTAGTAAGTAGTTTAAATCAATAAAAAAAAAAAAAAAAAAAAAACACTATTTTGGTAGTAAAAAGAAGAAGTTGTATAATATTTTGAATGCAAAATAAATAGAAACATAAATCTATTGCACCTCATACCTCATGCACAAATCAAAAAAATACGTCTTATTTCTCAAGCTTGAAATTGATGTAAAAATTGAAAATTGAGTCAATTCACCAATCATATGGTTAATTGTTGTAAATTTTTTAAACGTTTTATAAATTTTGCGTCTGCCTATACGTTGGTTTGGGCTAATCTCCGAAATGACGAACAAAATTCCGATTTTTTTATTGGATTTACTTCATTGGACCCCACTTATAAGTCACACAAATTTTATATTACGCCACATAAATAACACAAATTTTATGTTACGCAACATAGGTCACACAAATTTTATGTTATGCCACATAAGTAGGGATTGCAATCCGGATACTTCGAAATTCAAAAATGACTGAAAAATCCGGATATTTGGGCCTATTTATAAATCCGAATATTCAGAATCAAATCCGGTTTTTTCGAATTTAAGGTTAACATCAGTTACGAGGCGGGAAATTTGTTTTTTTTTCGAGTTTTTTTTTTTTACTTCATAGAACAATATGGATAGATATTTCAGTGATTCGTGACCAGTAGTTCAATTAGCATATTGTAGAATTGATACTTTTTGTTTGTAACTATTTTTGTACATTTCCCAAAATAGTAAGTTTTACGGTTTTAGAGAAACCGCAAGAAATGTTCAAATATGGCTCATATTATACAAAAAACATTCATAACACAGTGTGCCAAATGAACTTCTACTGTCGCTACTCACAGAAACATCTATCCATACTATTAAAATATCTAAAAAATTCAAAAAAATCAAACTTCTAAGTAAGCTTCCTTGGTGTGGAGTCTCTGGTGGTCTGTACGCTTGGGTTTCCAATTTCCTGAGCGAACGGTTTATTCATGTGGTCATAGACGGGTGTTCGTCAGACCTTTTGGTAATCAATGCGAGTTTAGTTCTCTCTGCAACCTTATTTCTGCTGCATATTAACGATCTGGTGAAGCCTGGTATTTTTGGTTACGCAGAAGATAGCATCGTTGTCTATATTTCCAGCGCGCGATCCACCAGTGACTAGAACGAATTGTTGCGAGAGGCCATGGTAGAGCGTTTGAACGTGACCTTACAGGCAGTCTCCGATTGGGGCAATGCCAATCTGGTCACTGTTAATGCCACCAAGAGATCATCTCATCTCACTCATCGGAGATGAGACTTTAATTAGGACGTAACTCACGAGCCTCGACGATCGAAGAAAGGTTGTTTGCCTTATCGGTTTTCTACAGGATATATTTGGAGAGTGTGTGCAGGAATTGTTCAACCTTATTCCAACCACCATCCCCATTTTTACTCCGTACCACAAGAAGCCGGGAAAATTTTCACCCGTACGTTGTTGACATACCTGTCATGCGGACAGCAAGGGAGTGGAACTTGCTTCCGGCCGGCGTCTGTGTTACCTGACTCTTACAATCTAGGCACTTTCAAAGCCATGGTGAATTGGTTTCATCTGGGTAAGCGTGCTCCAACTTAGGTTTCGTCAATATCCTTAATGACGGCTCAGTGGCCAAACGAAAGTCCATATTTTTTTTTTTGAATATTTCCAATTTTATTTCATTTTTATTCAAAAACAATGGAAAAACAATAAAATAGAACACCCATCTTCAAACTACTAATAGTTTAGCATAAAAGTACGCGTACAGTTTAAAATTACAAAAGATTGCAAAAAAAATACCGGAATTCGAAAAATCCGGATAATCCGGATTTATATGTGATGATAAACTTGGAATCCGGATTTGAAAAAAATCCGGATTTTGCAATCCCTACACATAAGTCACATAAATAAATTGTATGTTACGCCACATATCATCATCATCATCATCATCATATCAGCCCATGGATGTCCACTGCTGAACATAGGCCTCCCCCATTGATTTCCACTTCGAACGGTTCTGGGCCGCTTGCATCCAGCGGCGCCCAGCGACTCTGACCAGGTCGTCGCTCCACCTGGTGGAAGGTCGTCCCGCTCGGCGCTTTCCAATACGTGGTCGCCACTCGAGAACCTTTCTTCCCCATCGGTTATCGGCTCTTCGAGCGATGTGGCCTGCCCATTGCCACTTCAGCTTACTAACTCTACGAGCTATGTCCGTCGTTTTCGTTCTCCTACGAATGTCCTCATTACGGACCCTGTCACGTAGAGAAATTCCGAGCATAGCTCGTTCCATAGCTCGCTGAGTGACTCTAAGCTTGTTTATGCGGCCAGCAGTAAAAGACCACGTCTCTGTCCCGTATGTCATCACTGGTAACACGCACTGATTGAAGACCTTTGTCTTCAGACTCTGAGGTATTCGGGACGTGAAGATATGCCGTAGCTTCCCGAACGCTGCCCAGCCGAGTTGGATTCTTCGATTGACCTCTTTGTCGAAGTTGGACCTACCTAGTTGGACAATTTGTCCTAGGTAGACATACTCGTCTACAACTTCGAGAACAGTGCTCCCAACAATCACCGGCATTGGCGGAATATGAACATTAGACATAATTTTTGTCTTGTCCATATTCATTTTGAGGCCTACCTGTTGGGAAACTCTGTTGAGGTCATTGAGCATGATGTTCAAAGCTTCCAGCGATTCCGCCATTATGACTATATCGTCGGCAAATCGAAGGTGAGTGATGTGTTCGCCATTGATGTTAATGCCATATCCTTTCCAGTCCAAGAGCTTGAATACATCCTCCATTACAGTGGTGAAGAGTTTCGGGGAAATTACCGCCACATATAAGTCACATAAATTTTATATGACGCCACTTATATGTCACATAAATTGTATGTAACGCCACTTTGACGTGATAGTACGTACCTTAGGCATTTGTCCGGCGAGTCTCCTCGCGAGTTCAGCAGCGACGTCGGCGGGAGACGGCTTCACCGCCGCCGCACCTACACTCGGAGTGTCCTGTTCTGACGCCATGTCTGAACTTGTTTCTGATATCTACGTCATTTAAATGATACTTTAGCACTAGCGGATCGGGGGGGGGGGGGGGATGGGCTAAGGGGCTCCAGCAAAGCATCTGGGTAACGCCTGATGAAGGCTACCCTCAGTTGAATCCAAAATCCTAGATCCGCCACTGTACATTACTCATAAAACGCTATTTAACTAATATACTGATTAAATGGTCACCTTACCGTCATTGTCAAACAATGTGACATTATTTACGTGACCATTTAAACAATATATTACATCGTTGAATAGCTTTTTATCAGTATGGTTGTTCAGTAGAGTATACCACAAGGAAAAGTACATTAAATATTCAATATTGTATCTATCATAGTAAAAAAAAACACTTGTAGTTCAAACTCCAATGGATAGATGGCGCCACAAGACCCTGCAACGCGCTAACAAAGTTCGGACAACATTATGCATATATACAAGTGTCCAACAAGTACAGTTGGAGCGCGGTCTACAGACACGATGATGGCGGAAGATCTTCTCTTTTAAAAGGAGTCATCTAACCTTGCTCCTCCATACACTTGATACACTGGAAAATGCTATACCACAATCCAGCTGAAAGGCTATCACTTCAATTCCTAGGTATACACATAATGAGGAAATATAATGTACAGTAGTACCCAACTAATATGGCTTTCCGATGTACCTGCGCTGAAAATACATTTTCAAGGCGCGGGAAACGCTATTGGTCGGCAGCTACCGCCATGTTAGCGCACGCCGTGCGGAGGGGCGTGACCTGCGAGGGAGACGGAACTAACAGCTGCAGTTTATTAAGAACCTTATAGTAGTGATCTAAGGTTGATTGTAAGTTTTAAGCATTATTTCGTTAATCTTCGGGGCCATACTTTCTTTTCTGTGCGAACGAAGATTCACGACGCGCCATATCAGTTGGGTACTACTATACATGTATGCAAAATAAATAAATAATGTAGGCGAAGATGGCTCAGTGATAATGATGTCGAATGCAGTGACAAAGACACGAATCCTACACTGAACTTGAGCTGTCGGTGAAGGTAAACATCGTGAGGAAACCATAGCTAGGTGGTAGGGTACTTTGTAGTACCCATCTGGCTGGCTACCACTCTCAAATAGGCTTTGTACTTACCACTTTCGGCCACATGATCACTGACCATGGTGAGATTGTGGTCACATTTTTACCTTCAGGAACAAAAAGCAAAACTCCGAAATATTTAAAGAATTACGTGTTTTCTGACATATATCTTACCGTATGATCAGGCAAGTGCAGTGTCTCCGTTTGTATATTGCCGTCCGGTCGAGCGTCCGGCTCCGGTTCCGAATCCGAGTACTGTTCCGACTCCCTGTCCGGTTTGGATGTGCTGCTGTCTGACTCTGAATCTTCTACTACTAGACCTGGTAATAATGGGAAAATACTTGTCTTAATAAAGTAATTATTTCGTTTCGTAAGTCAGCTTTTAAAAGAAGATCCGGCAAGAAACTCAGCAAGGTTACATTTTTAAATATTTTTTTGACAATCTGGCTATTATTTCTTAGAAAACAATAAAATAAAACACTATATTTTACACATATACTAAACACAACACATTTTTTTTTCTAGTTCCGTAGTTAAAGGGTTCTTATACATATTTACATGGCCATTTAACTTGTTTCCTAGTCTCTTTCCAATCCATAGACTGCCTCAAATTTCATTTTTATCAAAAGGAATCGATTTTTAGGGAACATCTTAGGTTGATTTTTGGATTCACACATATCTTATGGTATTCTAACATATTTTTTACTTACCAGCATGCCACTTATTCTTCCAAGCTTGGGATCCAATAATGTAGGGCAACGGTCGATGCGCGTACAAGTCCTTCGGTTTCATTACTACCCTGCAATTTATATATACCACCGGTTCAGAAGTCAGTCTTCAGGAGAAGAAGCAGCAAAAAACTCATCAAAAAGAAAGAAAGATGAAAGGAAAGCGACATGTTTCTTTTTAATCTTTTAATCATTTGGCTTGCAGTTCCTAGAATTCTAGTTAATAATAGGCCGCGCGTCACGTCCGAGAGCCAACGGGTTGATGATGACTATATAATATCCATGTGATATTCAAAATTATTTATTGAAATAGGCCTTTGCTGGCACTTATGAATAGTAGACTAAAACCGCTTCGTAAGGTTGTATTTGCTGAGAAGAGCCAGCAAGAAACTTAGCAATTACTCTTTACAATAAGCTTAGATTGATGACATACCTGGCCACATCATCGTCATCACTGTCGGTCTCGGTATCACTGTCCCGCAGGATGGTGACCACTTCGTGCATACTCTCCAACACTGAGAGACTGCGTTTAAGCATTGACAGATCAGATTCTACCGATTGAGGTTTTGGTTGCTCCTGAAGTAGAACAGAGGTTTATGTATATAGGCTGATTTAATTTTAATGGAATTGGCTATGGTTTTCAAATAACGTGGCTTAGGTTTTATAGAAAAATAAATTAAAATATGTTCTTAAAAAATGGAGACAGTCGATTATGTTACTCCATCTTTAAAAAAATTATGAAATGTCTACCTCGCTCCGCTTTGCATGTTTGGAATTTTAATTATTGAATTCTTATCAGGGCTCCGTACTCAAAAGGGTGGCACCCTATTTAGACGGCGACTGTCGGTCTTCGACTTTCAATTACTTTCGAATTACGCGGCAATCATTAAAAAATTAACTTTGAACCAACACACATTATTGGCTGGAGGCTCCAGTAATTAAGGAACGTTGTATAGCCGCTTTCAGTACACATTTTTATGATCTAGGTTCCCATAAAGAAGCTTCACTATGAGTGTGTGTGATATGAAAGGAAAAAAAAAACGTTAAAAGAGTCTTCAAACTTGGTCTGATACTATAGTTGAAACAGGGCCATAAAAGTAAGTTAGTTTTATTTATTACTAGCTGACCCGCGCGGTTTCACCCGCGTTCCCGGTATAAAAAGTAGCCTATGTTCTTCTCCATACCATAGGCTATATGCATGCCAAATTTCATCGCGATCGGTTCACCGGTTTAAGCGGGAAAGCGTAACAGACAGACAGACAGAGTTACTTTCGCATTTATAATATTAGTTAGGATGTACGGAACCCTCACTGTGCGAGGCCGACTCGCACTTGACCGGTTTGTTTACCTTAATTGGCTTGTTGTCTACGGTGATATCTTCATCGTCGTCGTATACTCTACTCTCTATGAATTGACTGTTGCTTAGTGCCATGAATCTAAAAAAATATATAATGAAAAAAATAATAAAATTTTATGTTATGTATAACTACAAATTAACGATTTTCGGAATTTTCCTTTAATTATATTTCTTCTAAGTCAACGGGAAGACCGATATGTAGATTTTGATGACTGACGTTGTCAGTATACAAACTATGTGATATTATTGGCCGTATCTATTTTTTTTTCAACTCCGAGGTAATATATACCCTTGTATTTGATATTAATTACAACTTGATACCTCTCCCCGTTCCTGCGAAAAAGGGTATTGAAAACGGACGGTAGGATAACAAAGTGGTACTGTATTTTCCTTTAAAAGTATGGAAATTCAAAAAAGAAAAGAAAATTCAAAACTTACTTGTTATTAACATTTTGTAGACTTATGCTGGCATCGTCTAGTCTCGCCACCATCACTTCAAGCTTGGAGTTCACTTCTTGACTTTTTGATAGGATTTTCTGAAATAAGTTATCTTGACTTTTAAGGTGATGATATCTCATTAGTTGTGCCCTCGAATACCGTCGCTTTTAGTGAAGGAAAATATCGTGTAGAAACCATAGCATGGTGGTAGAGTACATTATAGTACACTCATGTCTAGCTACCACCCTTAAGTTGAACTGTCGCCAAGCAACTACCGGTGTGTTACGACAGTTGCTCTTGAGGGCTAGTTCTCCTCTAGGCTTTGTGTGCTTACCACCTTCAGCCACATCATCACTTACCATGGTGAGATGGTCAAATACAGCTTTTTTGAAAGTCAATCATCATCTTCTTTACCAATTATTTTTGGTCCCTCTATCTGTTATATTAGCATCTATTTTATCTATCAAAAAGAGACTTTTGGTCTTCCACTGGGCTTAATGAAAATGTATGCCTTTTGCGGTCGAAACCAAGGGACCGTGGGCACAGATTACTAAATAGTTACTACGTAACAGATAAATCACTCCATACAAAATTTACAATATCTACTGCTATAATAGCCTACTCTTTTGAGTCGCTAGACGCTGCGAACGAAAATGCACCTAAGCTTACGAGCGTAAATTTAGTTTTGCTTTGTAGCTACTCGCCGCCGCGTGGTTAGCGTGGATTGCCAGGGGTGCCTCTGTCGATAAATATCTCAGTACGTATTTATAGTAGCCTATATCTGGCTTTACTATACAAAAATATTTTTTTCAATCCGACTGTTTAAACACACAAAAATCTCTTCCGCTTTATTTTATTTATATAATACCCACACTGAATCTATAGTACCTATATGCTGATTAATATAGCTAATATTGGAAATGTATAGCTAGATCTGTAGCCGTGCGTACAAGGGGAGTTAAATGGTATATTTTTATAGTTCAAATATCATGCAACTGGAATTCTGAGTCATATTTTGTTTATAGTATACAATAAACGTGGCCTCTAGATCTATTACATAATTATAAAAGGAACCGAAAGGTACTTAGAACCTTCGATAGAAAGAACAACAACAATTCGATCGAGATATATGCGTACGAACGCGCCACGCGGCTGTCGGCAACCAACCGTGAAATGGACATACGACGGTCCGGCGGCCGGTAGGCAATTAGCGCGCGCAAGTACATGGAGTGAGAGATGCCTGCCGTGGGGGTCCGAACTTGCCAATTTGCGCGCACTTTATTATCTAATCTAAACTGATCGAGGCCCCCGGAGAACAGCAGGCGAGGAGCGTGGATATCCAAAGAAGAAACACTGACAGCCTGCTCGGAACCTTGCCGAACAGTAGCAGCGGCATCCACGAGGAAAATTTTCAATATACTATAGATTTATTTGTATTTTGTGTGGGTAATTGTTGTAAATATTTATTAATACCTGATGTGTATTTTGTAAAATAGTAAGTAGTTTATCATCACCGGCGAGACTCCAATTGGAGGCGAACGCGCGTATGGCATCCGTGTTAACCTCATCCATGTTTAGTAGCTGTGGATAAAAACATTAATAATAATAATAATAAATTATTTATTCACTATAATAAGTATTATATAACTTTCTAAACCCCTGAAAGTAAACACAAAAACAGTAAGGTAAATATAGTAAAGATAATGGGAGTAAGGATAACTATAGTAAAGATAAAGATAGCAAGGATAAGATAGTACTTGAAGATATAGTAAGGATTAGTTTCAACCATTCAACTTGACATACACATTTGTTCTTCATTTCTATACCTACAGTAGTCTCTCTACTCCAGCACATCAGTAGTCGGGTACATCCAATAAGGCACTCTCTGCTCACGCCTCATGTTATAATGTCCCTGTTATTTTTCTATGAAATGCTTTATTTTTTTTATATATAATGATTTTTTCTATACAATCCAATAATCCGACAACCCCTAGTTTGTAAAGAGCGGGATTACTGACTCTACTGTATACTAAAATGTTGGTAGTGTATTCATGTAGAGCTACAAAATAATAGATATATTTAGTTACTTTGTTGTTGTTTAATTGTATTTATGTAATCTATAATGGGAATAATACAATACTATGACAATGCATTGAGATACCTTATCAATGTTATATTTTTCATAACAATGTTTTGTATGTTTATCATTCAGTCTTATACGGTATGTATTTTGGGGGGTGTGCAAGGGGAGGAATTCATTGATATGATCCCAACATTAAAAAAAACTGCAAGCCACCAGGTACTTGCCGCATTTTTTTTAAAATTGATTTTCATTTGTTGATATTCAAAACAAAAATTTCATTTAATCAAATGTTAGTACATCAAGCCTAGACGGCAACTGGCTATCACTTGTAGCTTCACCGAAAGTTAAAGATCTTTTGATCTAAACCTACAGCCTAACGCATTTTTTTTTAAATTGATTTTCATTTGTTGATATCCAAAACAAAAATTTCATTTAATCAAATGTATCTATTCTAAATGAAAACATTATAAATAAAACTATACCTACTAAATAACTTAATCTATGTTATATTAAACTAATAACTAAAACTAAAAACTAAGGTAAAAAAAAAACAAGAAAAAAAAACAGAAAAAACTTATAAATAAAAACGATTACTTCATATTTTTTTGCATTATAACGACTAATTGATGTGTGCGGCACATAGTTTAGCACAGTTATCAGTGAACAGAAATTTTCAGCGTCCGCAAATCACATTTTAAATAATCAACATAATTTATGGCCAAAATGAGAAATGATTTGCATGTTTGAAAGTATACTAAATATTTACGCGCAATACTCACTGGTTAGAGCCAATAGATGACTTATCACATCACTATTAAGTTATTTATTTATTGTAAAGGCGGCTGATATTATATTTATTAAAATAATGATGGGATTTTAATTAATTAAAAAAAGGAAAACTTTCCCGTCACGAATTCGAAAACAAATCTTACTGACTGACACTGACGTCTGACTGACAGTATGTCAGTGACAGACATCCTGACAGTTGAGTTTTTTATTTCTTCATGGCTGTGGATACAACGTCGTTCAATCGCATACATTTTATTTATAATATCACTTTTAACTTAGTCCGCATTATCAGTCACCGTCCAGTCATGTTTTAGTAAAATGGTGGTCATTGGTGCCGATTCTGTTGTAAATCGCACTAAACTAATTTTAGTCACATCACTTCTCTTTCCTAAAAACATTATTGAAAAAGGATAGAACATATTTAAAGCTGTCAAATTAGTCTCTGCCGTCTTCATTTGCGGGTATTTAGACGTAACCGCGATATATGGCGACTAAATTTATATTAAAAACAAGCATTGGACTAATTTGACAGGACTAAATTTCTTACAACCTTTTCTTATGTTCTTTGTTAGAAAGAGACATAGTGAGATTAAAATTAGTTTAGTTGTAAAAAACAGAATAAACTTTTCATGGACTTTTTGAGACGACTTGTAAAGTCACGATAGGTAGGTACACATAATTAATTTAATTTCACTTCACTGGTGCACATGGATTGATCTTTATTGGATAAAATACCACCGATGATGTGCAAAAACACTCAAAATACACGAATTTATGAAAATAAAAATGAAAACGCAACGTCACTCTGCAAGTTCCCGCCAAAAAGTCCCAACACTATCATCTACCACTACTGTGCCTGTGGTATTGCCTAATGGTAAAACCACAGGTAAAACTGTGCTAATAGGTACTGTGGTAGGTAGGTGCGGTAGGTACCTATCAAGAATCTTAACTTTATATGTAGTGTGTAATAATTCAATGGTAGTTATTGAATACTCTTTGCTTTATATATAAAATTCTACTGCACGTGTGTATGTCACTGAATTCCTCCTAAACGGCTTAACCTCAAGTTAATTCTGTACATTACATTACAAGTATTTATTTATCTGTACATTATAATTTTGTTATTTCTGTATTAATATAATGTAATATTTTGTTTTTATTTTTTCGGTCCAGTTGGCGTGGTTGGTAGTAAGACATACAGTTAACATACCTACATTACAGGACATACATTTGTGTGCATGAACGAATATGACAAATGTCTGCATGTCCTGGCTTAGTCTGTAATATCTACTAATTTGGCCTTATGTTCTGTTTTATTCACAGAAAATCTCTACTTTCACTGGTCCTACCCATCAAATAAGGGCTAAGCAACTATCATAAAAAAAATACTTGGACTTATACCCAGACATACACCCTGTGGACTTATACCTATTTAGATTTTGTATGATAACCACCATATAACCACATTTTTTAAGCTTTCGCGAACTAAATTCATTGTAATATTAATGTATCGGGTCTATTCGCGCACAGATTATTATCAAAATTTAAAATTTTGACTAACCTCGACGTTTCGATCAAGTTGCATTGATCGTGGTCACGAGTGAACTGGAAACTTCCCTATATATTACTCACCTCTATGCTGGAAACTGCGGGTATCAGCGTCTCGATGAACGGGAGTTGTTTCCAACTACCCGCATTTGGTCTTGTAAAACATAACTGTCACGATCACGGCACACCGTACTAACTGTATCAACGCACATACTCGATCGAAAGTCACGGCGTGAACATTTTCTTATCACTGGATTCCACGCAGCAGATAACCTTAAACCATCTTCCCTATTGAAATTTGGACATTTCTTTATTTCAATAGCTTCACGAACTATTCTGGGATAGAAATGACGATCGGTGGAGAGGATTTTGGGGTCATGAAGCTCAATCCAGTGGTTTGATCCAGATTCTAATATATTTTAGGTTAGTCAAAATTATATTTTGATAATAATCTGTGCGCGAATAGACCCAATACATTAATATTACATATAACCACAGACATATTATATGAGAACTTTATTTTCTTTACATTTTTATAGCTGTTAAATAAGAATAATATTCAAGGGCGTAGCTACTGCCGTAGCAGCCGTATCAAAGATACGAGACTCCACGGGATACAGGGGCCCCCACGTGTGTAAGCAAAAATTCGCCACAATCAGATGGAAGGGCCCCCAACAGATTTTGATACAGGGCCCGTCTAGGGCAAGCTACGCCACTGATAATATTCTATTGGTTGGCAGACAGATACACACCCGTAAACAAGATGTGAGTAGGTACGTCCTGGAGGCCTACCACAAGCTCTTAAAACAAGGTTAAAATAACCTTATTTGTCTTTTGTCTCGTTTTGACGCCGTATGTCAAAGAAAGACAAAAGTCAAATAAGGTTATAATAATATTGTTTTAAGAGCTTGTGGTTCGCCCTCTGTATTCACTAATTGTATGAAAATCATCGATACAACAATAAAGTGTCTTAGTCATCACATAATAAAGAGTGATCAAACTGCAGCTGCCAATGACACTGAGCCTTGAATCAACACTTGCATCCTGTTTACGGCCGGTTGAATCATTCGCATCATTTTCAATTTTGTTTGCATACTTATCCATTTATAAACTTGAAGTGTCAATGCTTGATTCATATGAACTTATAGTTAACAATTATTTCTTTTTTATAAGTATCTACAGATTTATTATTGACCGAGCGAGCGAAGCATTTCAGTTTCCAGCTTGGACAAAAATGCTATTATATGTATGTCCACATGTCCGACGGATAAACACTAACGCAAATTCCACTAGCTTCAAAACACACCCAATTTAAAATCGGTTTCAATTTTGAAAGTTGTATGTAGCATCTTGCTACTAAATCTACTAATTGTAGCGAAAATACCTAATAATATACGATACGAGGGTACTATCAATGAATCATCGTTTGCCATGTTCACGGAACTGAACCGCATCTCTCACGGTGCAAAAACCGAAAGTTGTGTGATTCACAATAACTGAACTACTATCCAGTGAACGGTTTACGAGTTTTTAAGATGTGTACAATGGTTTAAGTTATAAACGGATGGACGCTTGCAATGTTTTATTATTTTATACTTGTTAGACACAGATATTTAAAAAAGTCGGATATATTCTCGCTACCAAAAAACTGTGTCACTCGAGTCGGCCACCACGCTGTACGTACAAGCTGGCACGCACACATTCACACATTAGTTGAGCGCGAGTAATCGACTCTGTGTAAACGGCGACAGAGTCTAATTTCCCGCGGAATAGCCAAGTAGGATGTGCGTGACAGGTGGCCGACTCCATAGACACAGTTTTTTGTTAGCGAGAATATGTCCTCCGTAGTCTGTGTTGTTAGATAATATTTGTATGTAGGTATATAGAGAATAATCAGCCAGAATGAACACAATCATTGAGTCGACTTTGTAAACATATATCATCATCCCCTCCCCTAACATATAGAAGAGATTAAAGTTATTAAGATTATTATGAACCACGGATCTTGTATGGGTTGGTGGACTTTCATGTAATTGAATTTAACTTCTGGGTATACAATTTCCGCAATCCCTGAGGCTCTATGGTTTTCTGAGCTTATATTTAACTGGAAAGAATACAACTATCCTGATTATACTTACAGTTGTCTTTAGAAATAAGATAAATAGGCCTTATTTTCAACCTTCTATTGACATCTTCAAGTCCAGCAATATAATTAACAACTTCCAAGAGTTTCTTCGCAACATCTTCCAGCCGCTGTTCGAGGTATCAATGACCCCAATAGCAATCTGGAGCGGCACAAATGTCTTATTTATTTTAAATAGGTATCATTTAGAAAGTGTGGCATGTATTTTAGGTGATTTTCTGGAGGTTCTTTTACTACATTTAAAAGAGCGCTTCTTGAAGGTTTATGTTCAATATTCTTTGTTTTATTCAGGACTCGCACAAAACTGACCGGGCACATGATGTTGCCCTCACAAGTCTTACTAATACCACATAATACAGAGAAAGAGCGAATTTTTGTTAGTTGTAACCATGTTGTAATATTTCACTGATAGGAAGTGTCAGAATCTCAGGGGCAGCAGGCAACTTTTTATCCCTGAAAAAAAAATTACCCACAAGATGTCATATTCTCGATGTCATATTTTAAAAACTTACCCCCTTACTCATAAAGCACTATTTAACTAATATACTGTTTAAACGGTCACGTAAATAATGTCACATTATTTGACAAAGACAATAGAGTGACGTTATTTACTTGACCCTTTAATATATTATTAGTTAAATAACGTTTTATGAGTAAGGGGGCTAAGGTTTAGTCATGCTGATAATCTTTGATGATGAGAAAATGAGAAGCAATGATCTTGCGAGATAGAAAAAAAGAAAAAAAACGTGATTGCAGAAGAAATTTTGAGACCTGCCTGTATCCCGATTAAATGGACTTGAATGTCAATGGACGTCATCCACGCACGACTAATTACGAAAGTAACTTAGGACTGTATCCGAGTTTTCTAGCTCTACGTTATTATAAGGTTTATTTTCAATTAATAAAAAAGACGTGGCTAGATACAAATAATTTAAAGCCCTAGGTGTCGCTAGTCGCTCCCGCTACCTCTCACAAATAACACCCGCACTCAATCATCCGGCCGGTGAAAGTTATTATTTCCAACTTAACATAACGTTTTATTAGTAGTTATAAATTTTGAATAATCGCTTTATAATTATAGCGTTCAATTTGTGATTTATCGTGGCTACTGTAATATGTTCAATATTTAGTTTTAATCATTTAATGAAGAAATTATAAACTATGATACACTAGTTTTCACACCGCGGCTTCACGTGTATTCCCGAAGAATATAATGTTATTCTAGGTTATAATCTACCCGCGTAATCAAATTGTCTTTTATCACGATTGGTTGTCCCAATGAGTGTGTAAATAACATCACGTTAAAACAGGAGAAACGACGGAGCACAGCAAGTTCTACTATAACTTACTTAATCTTTCTGCAAATCTTATTTTACGTTTACTATGATCGAGAGATCGAGACTGTCTAATATAATCTAACCTGATTATTTATTACTAAGATCACCTAAGATTAATATAGTAGTTCTTCAAAAGATAAACTTACTATGATCGAGTTTTTCAAACGTAGTAAGTAGGTACCTACTTAACCATTTACATAAATTTTAAGAAGTTGTGCTCAATTCTGATACATTTCTCTTACTACTGTGCTTACTACAGGAAGTAATCTGCATTATTTCAATGTGAACTCAATAAAATAATGACGGAAACACTCTTACATTGAAGTCACGTAGAGATTATTTTTATTTTTATACTCTTTGAGTATTTAATCTATAATTGGACTGTTTTACAAAAAACTTAAACCGACTTCAAAGTACACTAAGAAGTAAACAATTCTGGTTTCAGTTTGTGAGGATGGACTCCCCGTCGATGGCGAGAGTTGCGATGGTGGAACGTAGCCGTAGGCATCAAGTCGAACAATTCCTTAGAACACTCTCCGTTGTACAAGCGGTAGAACACACATAAGGAGGCAAAGTCTCTCCTTAGACTGAGGGCATCTAAACCGCTTGTGAGATCGTCAACGATTCTGACGGCACGTCGCTGAACCCAGTCTAACGGCCCAAGCTGGTATCCAGGTGCTCCCGCCCATAGATGACAGCAGTACTCCATATGAGGCCGGACTTGCGACTTATAAAGTTGCAGCCTTTGCCCGATGTGAAGTACTGCCTCGCTCGGTTGAGCACTCCAAGCTTTTTGGATGCCAGCTTAACCTTGTCTTCCTTTTTTTGAAGTCGGTTAAAAATACTCAAATAAGCAATACGAATACGACCCACCTGTGGCAAGTTGTGATAAAGATGAATTGTAGTTACAGTCAAGAGCACATGAAACTTACACCCTGTTTATAGTGCGAGTCGAGTACCTACCTACGGCCGGCGATATAAATAAGAAACGGTACAAGCAAGTCACTTTGCTTGTTTTGCATTTGGCAATTTTTTTATCTCTGGCGAATTCTAGTTTTCGCCCCGCTGTTTCACTTACGTTTCCAAGCGATCTTACATTTTCCTGAATGCCAAATTTCATCATTATTGGTAGTGCCGTCGAGGTGTTAAGAGATAACAAACTCACTTTTGCGTGGGAAGGAGTATACGTCATATATTTTTGTTTTTATCGAGTGTTTATTTTATCTCTTAGGATGGGGCGCCATAATCGATCAACCGTTGATGTTTCCTTATTACATAAAATGGCTGCACCTGCCAAGTGCCAATACACACTTGTATCAACTATAAGAATATAACCCACAAAAAGGTATCGGGGTCGAACCGACGGCGACGCGTTGAGTCGTTGAGAAGTGTCAACGGAAAACGTTTACCGTTAGGCGTGAATCGGCAATGTTCAGGGGAGGGTTCTGTACGAGAAAAACTTTAAATTTGAAGAAAAAGTGTTTGTGTTGTAGAAACCTAGGAAAATGATGGCATAATATTATATTTGACTTCTATAATATATCTTAGGTAAATGGAATCTAGAAGTACTACTCGTACAATCAGTCAATACCTATATTTTTGGTCCTCCGGATAACTATATACGGCGCCCATCGACCAACCCTCGCTGCATGCATCTAATTGGTTTGCTTGTATTAAGTAGGTGCATTGGGTGTGGTTTTACTAACAGCACAATGGATCCCTAAAACTCCCGTGACAATAAGCGCAGAGTTGAAAGAACTTTGTATGGAACTGTGTGCACAGTTGTTGTATTGTAGGCTTAACACAGTTACTACTATTGCCTAATTGTAATCCAATTTGGAAAAAGTAACTTCTGCACCTTATTGCTTCCTTATTTGAATTTTGTTTTTTTTACTGCATAATACTGCGATCATAATTTGAATATTTTTTCAAGTTCGATATTTTCCTTATCTGGATTTTTTACATTTACCTTTTCTGGAACGCGGAAGGAATTTAAAGACGATGAAAAAAACTGAAATAAAGATAATAAAAAATATGGGTGGTTTTTGAAAAAGCTTCCAATCTGTATGTACCCTGCCTGAGTAAAACATTTTACTATCTCGGATAGCTAGAAGCAAGGTAAAAGATGGCACCACTAGGTAAGGTGCTATGCTACTGGCATTATTACTCACAAAACGCTATTTATCTAATATGTTGATTAAATGGTCATGTAAATAATAACGTCACATTGTTTGACAATGACGTGTCGTCAGTGTTTTAGTTGCATAGCGTTTTTTAAATAAGGCCGTAAATGTTTCTTTCTTGTTACATTTTATTGGTACCTCAGAGTAAATTATATCAACCATATTATATACTAAGTACAAGTAGTACAAAAAAATAAGAGAAGTTAAGTAGAATGCCGTTACAAATTGATCCTTATTGCTTGGACTTTATGGAATTATCATAAGTTATGGTGCATGCGATTGTGGCGAACCCAGCGGCAAAAGTTGACAATTAAGTGTTTGAGGACACACCATGTTTTGATTTTGATTCGTCTCAAGCAGGTATCTTTTTCCGTGCATACGCTTAGCTTAAAAACTTTCATTTTAGGGTAAATAATTACTTACAAGCAAAGAAAGTTACCTGTTTCCGGTACCTGTTATTAATTATTTATTATAATAAGTACATGCTTGCCATGGATGCATGGGAAAGTAGCGGACATGGAAATCAAACCTGCATTGTGAGCGCAATTAGTAAGGAATGAAAGTTGGATAGTGATTGGACTGTACTTTTTCTTTCTGGTCACTTTTGACAAGCAGACGGGTCCGTCCACTGACGAATTAATTTGTCCAAGGGCTGATTGCCGGGGCGTTGCCAATGGATAGCAATATTATAGCCACAGAGAAAATTTCCGTGATTATAGCAATACATAGGCAGGGAAATCGAGAATGTGTTCGTTTGTCGGGAACTAGCATAATGACGTTACGTTTGCATAAATTCGTGTATTTTGAGTTTTATTGCATATTATCGGTGGAATTTTATCCTATAAAGATCAATCCATGTGCACCAGTGTAAAAATAATGAAGTGAATTCTGTGAAGTGGAAAATATAGGTACGGTACTTGGATCATGGTAGTTACCTACTACATACATACAGCCGCTCCATACTATATTTCGACTGTCACACATGCACTGCTTGTTGTCACTTTCAGTGACCACCAGTGCCTGATGCGCAGTTTTCATTTTAGCATAGAAATTGTGTTTATTTTATTTCTATGCATTTTAGTCTACATCTTACCGATGGCACAAGTTAGGTACTGTTAAATTACAGTCCCTTCAATCCTCTGTGACCTGATAGAGAATCATAATAATATACGTAGAACGTAGAACGTACAACGTAGAACTAACTAGTATGCACTAGTACTAGTAGGATGTAGGTATCTGACTCAAAGGATTTTTCGTTGAAATTGAAGTATAGGTAGGTACCTAGATAGATACCATGAACGAATACGAGGTTCTATAAAGCTTGTAAGAGGATTTGTGTAGGTGTATGGCATCCTGTTGGAGGGTTTAAAAAAAAAGGCCACTCTTATTTTCTTTTCATTACAAAAACTGGCCGTTTTTATAAATCCGTGAACCGTAGCACAGAAGACGGACATGCCCGAACTTTGCCGACTACACCCGAAAGCGCGATGAAAGTTGAATCTGTGGGTTGCCAGCGAATTGATAATGTTACAGTTTTGTAAATTTTTAGGAAATGACTACTTATATCAGCTTCTAAATTCAAATATTTTTGACAACATTATCGTGAATATTCTTTATTAATGGTACTTATCGGAATGAAACTCTGACCTCTTTAGTATGATGATGACTAAAACATGCCAGTCAGGCGCGCATAGCAGATTCACATTATGAATTGTAAGTAAATAATGTATATGTTTTTTATTTGGAAAAAATATGTATCTAGCGCTCGCCGGCCGCTACCATGGCACCGCTCGCTTCGGACGCTCGGCTCGCGCAGGGTACCTATTATCAAAGTTCTCACCTAACCTAACTGATCGTCGGTATGGTAGATATGTTTAAAATATTATATTATTTAGCCAGAAAAATAATTGCTCCAATACAGCTATCACTAAATGTAAAGCTTAGCCCTTACGTTAATTATAATCAGTTTACATAATAAAAACAACTTCCCAAAATTGATCATTAATGTGCTGAAAGCTTTAATCTATTTAATCTCTAAGTTAACATCCATTGAATTCCTAAAAAAATTGTATAGTAAAATTTATATCACACATTTCCTGCTGATTTTATATATGGTATAAATTTCTTAGGAATTGTAAACAATGACGGATTGCATACATGTATAAGATTGGACTAAATACGACTTAACCTTTCATTCATTCAAACTTGAAGCATTATCAAAATTCTCAACTATTTATTTATTTGATCACATTCTCACCATGGAAATTCATGATATAGTCGATGGTGACAAGCACACATAGCCTAGATGAGAACTAGGCATCAAATATAGCTACTACGCTATGGCCGAGCATTCCTACTTATCATACCATCCTGAAAATTTCAATGATTCAATCAATTTAATTTTTGCAAGAAAATGTTTTCTTTATTGGTTGAATGGTTTCTGATCAAATAAATAAAGATTTACGAATTTTGATAATGTTTGAATTTCGAATGAATGAAAGGTTAAGTCGTATTTGATCCAATCTTATACATTAAGATTACGACGTAAAATTATTTATAAAATCGTTATATGAATAAATAAGTCTGAAATAAAAGACCGCATTAAATATCTTGGCGTTTTTATCGATGGCACGTTGTCATGGAAAGATCAAATTGAATCTCTGGTCCCAAGAGTGAGAAAATTAATGTGTGTCTTTGAAAACTTGAGATCTTCTGCTGATTTACCCACATTAAGAATGGTTTACTTTGATCTGGCAAACTCTATGCTAACTTACTGTATTACAGCTTGGGGTGTCTTTGAGAAGTGTCAATTTCTTCGTCCGGAAAGACCTCGACGTGCTGTTCTTAAAGTTATGATGCACAAACCCATTATTTTTCTCACGAGCGGCTTGTACGCACTTTGTGAAATATACATAGGACCCTAACTTTAGCAAACAAACGCGTAGGTCTGATAGAGTCTGCAAGATAGCATCAGCCAACCTTGAAGTCGTACGACACCAATACCACTTCTTAAGCCCTATTTTGTACAATAGAGTAAATAAAGAACTCATTATCTATCCACTTACCTCACGAAAATGTACAAGCATTGTAAATGAATGGCTCCATACCCTCAGTTATGAAGAAATGGAGAAAATAATCAAAAGCTAGATGCATAGACCTATAAAGAATTAAGACAGAGTGTCGCCTAATAAACGAGTGAAGCATCAAAAGGGAGCCGGCGTTCTTGTAAATACATGGCCTCACGCAAACATATACGCCATAGGAAGCTGATCGCTTCCTATGGCTTGTCATTCGGCATTGAGACGTCAACAGTGACAATAAGGCTCAGTATCACTTGTGCCTGCTTGGGCCAGTACAGTACTCATTTTACTCACGCATACGTAGGAAATTTTCAGCTTTAAATCTTGTTTTTTTTTTACGTCTATGGCTAGATTGATTGATAGATGGCAATAAAAATAAATTAAATAAAATCTGCATTCTCTCGTCTTTACTTACCTTACTACACCCACATACAACACACCCACACCACAAACACAACATCACACATACAGATAGATACACATATTCAAACACAAGCACTTACATACACCTACGTTTACACTATCACAAATATTTAAAATATTTTTTCTTTTGGTTTTATAATTATCATTTCTGATGGAACCCTGACGCCTCTTGCATCTTTGAGGTGGACGTAAATAGCTGCGACACAGTAAAACAACTAATGTGGCTGTTATCGTGCACACTTTTTTATGAACATTTCTTTTTTATTCCAATAATTAAATTTTATCTTTATCTTGACAAATGTATTTTCTTTCTTCTTCTTCCATTCTTAATAATCACGGAACAAAAAAACAAATTGTTTTTCTGTTCTGTGTTAATAATAAATAAAACGTTTCACATAAGCTTAACCTGCCCAAAAAGGTGTGCAAAATAATAATTAAATACATAAACAAAACTAAGTTATCTAAGTGAGATATACCTAATTCTTCATAGACTTTAAACATTTTGATAAGCATAGTTTGTTGTATGTTTAAAACAGAAAATAACGTCTTTATAAATATTTTAACGCTAATATAATAAACTTCCACAAAATTGTACTATTTCAGTTTCCAAATCTGGCAACACCATCAATCAAATTTTTTTCCTAGCCAGTTCAACGGTAACGTTCGCTGGGTGAGTACGTGTTGCTCCCCTTTACGCGGTCTTGACTACTTTTACGTGGAATTGTTGAAAACCGGTTCGAAAGTGCTCGAGGTGTGGCGTAGGCGAATAAAGTGCCGCGGTCAACCGTAAAATACTCTTGTTACAAATTCTAAAACCATCTAACCGTGGTTTTGTCAACTTTGGATGGCAAAAGTGCACATTGTGACTCATTTCGCGGAACACGCTATCTTTCAATCGAGGTAAGATAATCATATTTTTGAGATATCTATATATATTGTCGTAAAAGCCTTGCATTTTATTTAAATAACTATTGTCTTACGGATTTGCTGGCCGGTACCGCACCTACCTACCTGTTTTTTGCCTTTTCTTGGAGCGAGAAGGTAGGTGTATCACCAATGCAGATCACGAACGTTGCTAAATTTAAATTTCCATTTTGTAGTTTGCCACGAAGCTGATTAAATAGCCTCTGCATACATACCTACCTACCTATTTGTGTTTATAAATTGTATTTTAGAAATCTTTGAATGACCTTAGAATGAATTGATAACTAAGGCTACTCTCTCACCAAAACATACGTGTCTAGACTACCTAGGTTATTTAAAGAAAATACCTGGCTTAGTTAATCTACCCAGGTAATTTGACCTATGGATTTAGGTACCTAACGTAGTAGGTAAATCCGAGGTAGTTTCCACCTAACCCACGGTAAATTTCACTCGCAAAAGTCCAATTACGAAGTAGGTACATTTTAACAGTTTAGAATAGCCTAGTATCCAGATTATCGTTTATCTACGTTCCAAATTTCATCCAATACCGTTTTTAATTGTTGAGTAGGTAGGTACCTACCTATCTAACAAAAATCAATAAAAAGTATGAAGGTACTAAATAGTAAGGCGATGA
Source organism: Polyploca ridens (assembly GCA_951394255.1). Lineage (NCBI taxonomy): Eukaryota > Metazoa > Arthropoda > Insecta > Lepidoptera > Drepanidae > Polyploca > Polyploca ridens. Next base: position 17,347,747 of record OX596243.1, read on the forward strand.
TAGCTCAGTGGTAGTGACGTCGGATACCGAGACGAAGGTCCCGGGTTCGAATCCGGTGGTAGGGTACTTTGTAGTTAGTGTTGCCAGGTGTCCCGATTTGCGCGGGACGTCCCGATTTTCAGGGGTTTGGTGACACGTCCCGATTTACCCTTGATCGGGACGCCTAATGTCCCGATTTTTCAGTAACCTCCTTAGGCTGTACTATATTCGACAATTTTGACAGGTAAAAAGAATACAGGGTGTTGTTTTGGTCGGCGACAAGCGACCCAGGAGCGGTAGTACAAAATATATATTCCCCAAAAATTGACTTAATTCCATTAAATACTGTAAATATGATGAGAAATACCTTATTCAATTTGAAATAAAATTACCGCAAAGTATGGTTACTAGACACGTGCACATACCTACCTACTAGAGCTAGGCGCAAGCCGCCATCGCCCCACCCATGGAGGAAAGAAAGAAGCTTTACTCCCTCGTACTCCCGTTGAGTACCTATTATGTCTATACTTTAGCTTATTATATATTTAGCTATCTTTAGCTATTTTTTATATTTTTTTTAGCACCAGTATCATTTGTATTATCGACCCTGAGTCGCTCGTCGCTGACCAAAACAACGACCTGTATATCTGATTCTGTAAGCTGTTACTAGGTACTTAAAATATTTTATATAGGTACTCTTGACCGATTTTTTTTCTAGCCATTGTAGGTAGCTGCCCCGATTTGATAACCAAAATCCCGATAATTTTAACCTTCCGTTCCGAAATTTGACACACTGGACCTGGCAACACTATTTGTAGTACCCATCTGGCTGGCTACCACCCTCAAGCACTTCAAGTTGAAAATCTGTCGCCAAGCACCTAATATCGGTGTGTTCCGACAGCTGTGTGACAGCACAAAGCCTAGAAGCACTTGAGTGCCAGTTCCTTCTAGGCTTTGTGTGCTTACCACTTTCGGCCACATCATCACTTATCACGGTGAGATTGTGGTCAAAACAGGCCTATAGGTATACTATAGGTATACTATAGGTATACTACTATAGGTATACCTATAAAATAAAAAATAAAACGGAACTACTTTTGCGTATAGATAGGTTACCTGATCAAATAGCCTTATAATCTTTTATTATTCGTAATTTTAAAATCGAACATCACGTTACCGACCGACATACCTGCCTACCTAGTAGGTAGGTATATCCCGGTCAAAATATCTGTGCACGGCCACAGAATATTCAATAGGTAGGTACCTAGACCTAGGTCCTACTTTCAATAGTAACCGCGTCGCATCCGCGTCGATAAAATCATATCGGCAGGAAATGCACAGAAGATAAAATTTTGGATTTTGACCGGGTAGTAGGTAGGATACTTAACTTTATTATAACTAATATATAAGCAAGTATCTAGTAAGTTCAAACGCATTGAATTATATGTTCAAACGTTTTAAAACCAAAGTTTACACAATATACCTTCTCAAAACAACCAAAGCAACCGAACGCAAATAAAATTACCACGCGTTTCTAAACATGCTCGGGTGTGTAAATTACTTACCACATCTGTAGTTCAGTTGGTTCCTACTTAGGTACCTCGGTACTTTCATTATAGATGCATTTTTACGTAATTTAATAGCTAGCATACCTACCTATTCTTTTTCTCTTAGAAGGGTTGTTACTGGCTCAAGTGCTTTCTTTCTTTAGAAGAGATTAATTTGGAATCTTACAACTGGCTTGAGGTTTTGGAGAAGGAAAACATCGTGAGGAAATTATGATGTGGTCGAACCTATAACTATGGGTCGAACTGTGGGGTCTGAAAGGACGAAACTGCGAGGCGGAGAGCTAGTAGGTACCTACTACCCGTGCGCGATTAGTTGAGATCCGAGTGGAATGCGACTCCCTCGCCTACTTCGGCTGCACTTCCTCGATAGAGCCCTTATTGTACCTACTTAGAGCATGGAGCTATAATCCCGCTACACGTACACACGGCTACAGATCAAGCTATAGATTTCCAATATAAGCTGACCTCTCATTGTACGGAAATCCTGTACAATGCGAGATCAGCTTATACTGGAAATGTATAGCTTGATGTGTTGCCGTGTGTACAATACTGCATGACGTGTAGTAGGTATACAAGCAAACAACTGTAACGTCAGTGCTCCAGGTATCATCTTATCGCGCATGGTTAGTGCCTACCTGCAAAAATTTTTTGTATTATAGAAATTCCCTAGTTTTGGCCTAACACTTCTTGTATCCAAAAAGTAAGTAGAAGTAGGTATATTAAGAATATTAAGATAAAAAACGAAGAATAAATACATAATATTCTCTGCGCTTTATCTACTTTATACAAACTAGCGCGTTCCAGGGATACAAAGTACCCTTTAAAGTATTGCCTAAATCTGAAAATCTTTTCTTAGTAAAAGCTATCCGCCTGTGGTTTCACTCGAGCGCGACCCCTTCTTTTGCTCCTTTAGGGGTTGAAACACTTCCTTATTGCATCTGCATCTGCCTACGTTATAGTCTACAATTTCTAGTTTATAGATCCTGCGGGTTGAGCTGTGCGTGGATCTGTTAATCAGACAGTTACTCCATTTATATTAAGAAGAAGAAGACTAGCTTTCCCCTGCGGTTTCACCCGCGTTCTTGGAATGAAAAGTAGTCTAGCACTCGGGGATAATGTAGCTTCCTATTAGTGAAAGAGTTTTTAGAAAGTAATCAATGGTTCCGGAGTTTACATTTTACCTCCAAACTTACAAACTTTACCTCTTAGAATACTAGTGTGGGTAGATAGATAAGCCGAAACTCCATGGTAGAATATCAACTATCTATCAATATCTTTTTGCCGGTAAAATATCGTTCGTTACAAGCGTCCATTTTGTCATATTACTTTTCTATAAGAAAAGCTGAAAGGGAACATATTGGTGAGAGGGAAAAACAATATTTCATATCAGATTGTAAGGGAAGGCCATTTTGTCCGGATCCGATAGCATTTGGCGCAAAATGAGTGTGAAAATACGTTTTACACATGACAGAGGTTTGTCCTGCGATTTCACTCGGGTTTTAAAACCAATATTAAATTGTATAATAATAATAATATTTGTTAATCTATGTACTAGCCAAATTTCATCCGAATCCGTTCAGTAAATAAATAAAAAACCCGGCTTTTTATTATTCAATGGATTGACTTGTCTTTGGTTGTGGCTGAAACTGGTAAGCATAGTCTCGAAAGATACTGGCTCTTAAGAGCAGCTGTCGCAAACTCGGAACACACCGGTAGGCCCATGGCGACCGATTTTCAAATTAAGGGTGGTAGGGTAGCCAGCCAGGCGCGTACTACAAATTACCCTGCCACCGTAATATGATACTAAGCCCGAGGTCAAAGGTATAAAATATTGTATACTATAACAATTTTCATCTAAAATGTATAATTCGTAAAATTGTGTCAGTAGGCAAAAAAAAAACAGGTGCGTGAAAATAAATGTTGCCTCTCAAAAATCCCGCAAGTAAAATTACGTTCTGCACCGTACCTGAAAAAAGTATGTTTTTTAGCTAACTTCTGGTTTGTATCTAGGGTCCTTTCGCCGGTATCGCGACCACCTTCAGTAGGCGACCATTTGACGTACTACTTTTCTTTAAATCAAGATAATAGTATTTGTAGAGGTAACATAAATAAAAAATAAATCTAACGTGCTTTATAAATAATTATGAAATAAGAATTAACACTGTTTGAAACAAATGGGTTAACCCAGAGCCGAAAAAATATTGCTCAGTGCGCGTCTTGATTCAGTGGTGAGTGGACGTACCGCAAGTTGGAAAAAAAATAACACGGCGCGCGGTGCTCAAAGGTGAGTTTTATTACTTATTTCATGTTTTACACACAAGTTAGATGTTAAATTGTACAACCGATAAGTTTTGGTTATTATTTTGTTGTATTTTGCTATTTTTAAACTTATTATTAAGATAAAATCAAGTGGCCAGTAACCGAAATGCTTACTTATCAAAAACGTTAGATAGCGACCACGTGGTCGCCAATCGACGAGAATCGCATTATTTTGTTATGATCAATATGATCCTAATACTTCATACAGGACTGTTACAATTTAGAATGTAGCATTGTAAAAGCTTTTCTTTGTAGCTCTTTGGTAAACGACCACCAGTTTCTTTGAAAGAACTTTGTTTAATTTACGTACGAAATTGGGTGCTAAACAGGTGGTCGTAAACAAAATTATCGAAATAAAGACTCTGGTTTCCGGCCACCATAATTTAGTATGAGAAAAATAACGGCCGCTAACAGAAATTGGTATGAAAGTTCATTGAGTATGCGGCCAAGTCTGATTTTTAGGGTTCCGTAGTCAACATGGAATCTTTATAGTTTCGCCATGTCCGTCTGTCTGTCTGTCTGTCCGTCCGTCCGCACTATGTCTCAAAGACTCTTAGTACTAGAAATCTGTAATTGGGCGTGAATATGCAAATGAGTTAGAGGAAGAGGTGTGATACAATCGAGACAAAGGGACCAGATCCTGTAATGGGTATAGAAGCTGTTCCTTTGTGAAGTACCGTCTCACCTTGTTCAGGATACCAAGTTTTTTGGCAACAGTCTTAACCTTTGCCTCGATGGAACATCCGAAATTAAGGTCAGAGGATAAATTGAGACCCAAAAGATCTAGGTTTTTGGATATCGGTACAGATACATCACGAAATGCGGGAGTCAGCTTGAAGGAGCTCCTCTTGGCAGAAAAAAGACAGGCCTGTGTTTTAGAGGCATTGAACTCGACCCTATTGGCGGTACCCCACTCGGCAACAATTTGCAGAGCCGAGTTCAACCTCGTAACCATATCCTCTCTGAGAGACTGTTGTGGCGGATCGGATATATAACTCTCTGTGACGGTGCTGTCATCTGCGTACCCGAAAATTCCGGGTTTCAGGAAGTCGTTAATATGCAGCAAAAAAACGCGTAGCAGAGAGAACAGATCCCTGAGGAACACCAGCCCTGATCGCCTTTACTTCCGACGAGCAGCCATCGATTACCACTCGAATAGACCGTCCACTCAGGAAATCGGAGATCCAGGCGCATAAACTAGAGGGCAGTCCATATGAGGGAAGCTTGCTGAGCAGAATATCATGCCAGACCCTGTCGAAAGCCTTCGAGATGTCCAGTGAAACTGCTAGCGCTTCACCGTGTTTCTCAATGGCCTCGCTGCAGAGGTGGGTGGCTAGCACTAGGAGATCTCCTGTAGATCGATCAGGACGAAAGCCGAATTGTCGATCACTCAGGAGATCATTGTTTTCCAGGTAGCCAAGAAGTTTGGCATTCAATACACGCTCCATAATCTTGAAGAGTATGGAGGTGATTGCGATAGGTCTATAGTTCGACGCATCTGTACGGCTACCCTTTTTGGGTATAGGTTGGACGTTTACAAGTTTCCAGGATTTAGGGACACGTCTTGTTTTCAAAGAGTCTGAATAGGCGTGTGAGAATAGGAGACAACTCAGGGGCATAGGTCTTCAATACTACCGCCGGGATCTCGTCGGGGCCACTAGCCTTACTCTTTGAGAACCTCTTTTTGGTGAATGCGGACATCCGACATTTCGGAGCCGCAGTGAGGAATACAAGGTGGAGGTTGGCTGGTGGTGTCTAGGAAAGCGTTGCTAGCGAAAAATATGGCAATGTTGGATACTGGGGCTTTCAGCAAACATTTGTTTATACCTGAATTTACCTGATCCACCACAACGAGCAAATATTGATGGTGATAATTTTTTAAATGTTATATTACCTAATATTTAGGATATTGTTTAATTCTATTACAACTATTACTAAGTTCCTACGAAATGTAAGATTGTTATTTTTTAATTAAAAGAAGACATTACACCAAATGATTACCATATTTGTTTTTATTAAGAGGCAAAAATTAAAATATTTTTAAAGCGATTATAATTGTGTTAATGGCAAATTTTTCATATTAAAATAGCGGTCGCAAACCAGGTCACTGGTGGTCACAAACTGATAAAAATGGTCGTAAACCGACGTTTTCGCTATATTTTCACTTTTTCAGCATTTTATACATATTTTTGTATGAATGTATTTTATTTTATGTTTTTGTATCCAAACTAGATTATATTTGGGACAAATTCACATTAACATATACTATTTTGCGTGTAGACAACATTTTTTTTTCCTCATCTTATGTGGGCAACCCAGCTAACTGGTCGCTAACCGGCGAAATGACCCTACCACTTGTTGCACGCCTTTGCTTCAACATATTTTATTATTCAGACCTTTTTTTAAACGGCAATTTTGAAGCGGGTGTGTTAAGATAGGTAGGCTTTATGGCCTTGATGAAATATTTCGAACAGATTGTTTTCAAATTTATGATGGGCTGTTTTTGTTACTTGATTGGGATTTAGAAAAGGAGAAGGATTTTTAAATTTCAAACCATTTGTTTTTAATTTGTGAAAATATTGATTATGCCCGTAAATAATTATTGTTTCTTTACTTGTCTCAATATCAACTTATCATCTACGGCCTTACTCATAAAACACTACAGTCCTGCAAAGTTATCTGGCCCGATGAGAGAGGGTCTTTTAATCATAAAATAAGCGACATTAAAATTAGAAGCTAAAAAATAACTTCTCGACATAACGAATAAAACCGTTAAAAAAACTTTTGAATATAGATTCAAATCGAACGCTCAAGCAAAATCTTCACATGAAATAGAAACACAGACAGAAAGGAACAAAGATAGTTAAGAGCGAGAGGCTCTTACCTGAGTCTATCCTAGAAGGATTTAAAAATAAAACCTGATTCGAACCGGTTGAGGACAAACTAGTTTGGTTACCGAGCTGAGATTTCTTTACTTTAGTTCCTGAATGCGACGCGAGATGTCGAGATGAACTATGATTTTAAGGCATTTAAGACCTAAAATGCTTTTTAGTACTTACATTATTTTTATAGAGGTTAAGCCAGCGAAAGCCCTGTAAGCGTTTTTGACGACTTTATTAAAAACATCGAAAATTGACTAATATTTATTAATTTCATTAGAATGATAGTGATAACAAGCATCAAGATCCGTTGCGTAAATACGAAGAACTAAGCGGACAAACAGACAGACGCGAATAGCGACTTTGTTTGGATAACAAAAAAATAAGAATTACTGACATAATGATCATTTCTAAACAAAGAAAGTAATCGCCGGTATTTAACGATTAGAAACTTAATAAATGTCAATATTCAGTTTTGCCATAACAATAGAAATTCCCACATTGGCGGGTAAAAATGATGTTCGTCGTGGAAAGTGATTGTGTGCAGAGACGGCAGGCGCCCCGTTCCGCACTATTGTTTACTATGTAATAGTTTTATGTAATTATCCGCCATTTTTCTTTTCGTAATTTGATTTTATCTTTACACAGGTTTCGAGGTGTTATGTTACGCCTTACGCAAAGTAAATTGTAACAACTTTAATCTTAGATTAAAACAAAGGTGAAGATACGGTCAAGTAATTTTAAGCTCATGCAGGGATTTCTGCAAGTACTCGTTCTATGTATAGCGTACGTAAAATTTGCAGTGCTGGCTTGTTTTGAGGAACTATGTTCGCAGTATAGCTTTCACGGATAATTTACGGCTGACTATTATGTTGTCAAATTCACGATACGTTAAAATGGTCCTGCCAACTTCAATAAAGTCGCGTCTTCCATCATCAATATCGCATCGCATTCGACATTGAGTTTTTCCACTTGTTGTTTGTACACTTGTAATATTTTGCAAAAAGTCCACTATGTTACACCAAATGCGACATAGATGTCGACAGTGTGCGAGATTTGGTGGCTAGTAATAGCTCCCACTACAACTGAGTAATCTCAGTTGTAGTGGGAGCTATTACTAGCCACTATTGTTGTGTTGTGCTATTAAGCACAGATTACTAAATAGTTACTGTAATAGTGCGTCTGCGATGTGTTATCCCACGCGCTGTGGACTTGTGTATATACCGTATCTTCACATTTTTGTTTTGACCTAAGACTTGAAGCTACACTTCAGCCTGCTTGTCAGACATCCTTACTCTTTAAACGTCTTTTAAACAGACGCTCTACAGTTTTAATAGATTTTACAGTAGTTTCGAAGTAAAAGATGGATTACCAAACTAATTTCTAGCTGGTATTTGAATGTGAGTCAAGTTGAAACGTCCGTAAGTAGAATGGTAAAGTTGGAAAGTAATTATTTAGTGACAGCTAGGAGTACATCCATCCAGCTTTGAAGTAGGGATGGCACGAGAAAAGATTTTTTTAAGGATTTTTTTTTGTATAAAATTATTTTGTTGAGCATGAATTGAATACTAAACAAGATAATGCACCTCGGACCCTACACGATATATTTTTTTACCCTGTTATTTTATGCGTAGGTACTTAAGATTAATTACAAAGTTTCTAAATGAAAAACAAAATACAAATTAAAATATTTTTTTTGACAAAATGTCTAATTTTAAGACCACTCCGATTCGGATCGCGGTAAATTGCCATTTTTATAATAATTAACTTTGTGGTTGGAAACAAAAAAGAACCACTGTTACCTCACAATTTCAAGGATTATATGAATAGGCAATATCTCGGCAATCGAGTCCTATCCTATCTCTGAGATGAGATAGACAAGCCTCCCATAGGCAGGGCCGTTGCCAGGACCCATGTTCGGGCATCGACGAAATTTTCTGGAATTGTTAGTTTAACATAAAACACGTGTATATTCCTTAATTATTTTACAATAAATATGGAATATAAATTAAATGTTACTTAAATATGAGTGCATATAGGTTAAACAGGTTGGGCTACGGTAACTGCTTACCATCAGGCGGGCTGTATGCTTGTTTGCCACCTTAGTGGTATAAAAAAAATATGCTTAGGTACCTAAATTATATACAGGCGTCTATCTAAACTAAACATTGTTCGGAGATTTCGGGGGGGTGATTGAACACCCATTTCATCCCCCCCTACAGGCCTAGGCCTCCTGCTTACAGGCTTGCCCATAGTTATTAAGACCTTGGGGCTTAATAAACATCTAATCCAATTAATTTATCAACTAGTTTCAATTAACGATTTTAAGTATATGTTCATTAGTAAATGTTCGAGTTATTTGTAGAAATGTAGCGATAATGTAGCGAAACTTTACTCAGAAGCGTAGCATCAAGACTGATTCATCATTGATCTGATTAGTTCTGTCTGTCCGAGTTATACTTAGGTACTTACCTCTGAGAAAACTGAGTCGTAATCCATTTCGAAATCACACAATTATTATAACATACAGTTTTTACTATTATCGTATTAATAGTACACTACAGAAAGTTATTTAACTTTACATAATATGTCAAAACTGCAACGAATCAAGTATTTTCTGTAATACATAGATAAAACATATATTTAATCTAAACACGCTTATCGGTTTAATATGGTTTGTAGAATTAACGGAAATTATTTTATGTTTTATTAATGTTATTTTTTTTTTCTTTACAGGTAAATATGATTTGACTACAGTATTTTAGATGTCTGGTAAATATGGTTTTATTTTATTACTAGTTGCCAACCCTGAAAGCCGCGTGCATCAAAGCGTCTATGATAAATGGAGGCTAGAGAAAATAAAAATTACTGTTCGAATTCCAAACGTTATTTTAATACGTTGGCGGGAAACAAGGCTGAATGACATGGCGCTTTCTATGCACGCTCATAGGGATGGAATGATTTGCATAATCGACTAATTAACTAATTATAATTACTAACGACTATCGAATGACATTAATCATAATATTCAGGGTGTTGACTGTTGATTGCTAATTTAGAATTAATGCATCATCCTTTTTATACATTAGCTGTGCCCCGGGGTTTCACTCGCGTTTCATCTTCTAGTAATCTAATATACAGCCTTCAGCCCAAAGGGGCTATAAAAAAATTAAACTTGTATCGGACTGTTAATGATGATGTGGCCAAAGATGGTAGCCAGTCAGACGTGTACTACAACGTACCCTATCACCATGATATAGTTTCCTCAAGATGTTTTCCTTCACTGAAAGCTGTATAGGATTAATAACATACATTTATTCTTTCTCACATCACCTTTCAGGGTTAGTCATCACAGAAGCTAAGTTAATGTCTAAGTGTGCCAACTTAGTTTGATATTTGAGCGTTGTTAGCATAGGACGAGCCCTACTGAGTTTAGATTAAAATTAAACTAAAGCTTATTATATTAAACTGCCTAAGGAAGTAAATATATTTTAGGTAATTTAGGGGATATAATAGGTTTTACAAGGGACCTTATCTAGACAGTGTTATTCAATGTATACCAGAAATTTATTAGCTTAGTATATCACCAGGAGAATTGGTCCCAATCTGTCTCATTAAATGAGATGGTTTAAGCCAAGTCTAGTAAAACCCAGTTTTAAGATGGTCCGGCTTTTTTATATGACATTAGAAAGTGGCGGATATTATTTCAAACCTAGACTAGCTTTTGGGTTTTGCTAGACTTGCTTTAAATCACGTAATAACGGTAAGTTTTATATCATTTTATTTTGCTACAAAACCTGATCAAAAGTATGTTTTAAGGCAGGATCTGCCGATGAATTCTCGATTCTGAACGTTAGGATTCTTATTAAAAAATCTTTTAATTATTAAATTCAAAAGCGCTAAACTGACACTCAATAAAAAACCACTAATAAAATATAATTTTTCGCAGCTGGAAGCACCCCAGGAATCCACACAGGGCCGTATTTAGAATTCATTACGGCGCCCCAATTAACTTAATTACACTTTTCTTTCATTTTTCACAGAGTCTGTTTTAAAAGACTTCGGCTTTGTACCGGCTGTTTGCGCCGCGCTTTACAAAATATTAACATTTAACTGCTAATATAATTAGTGGAGAAAGGTTGTTTGTGGGCTGACTTCATTGTTCTTTCAGGGTTGGCATAGAGTATGTAGCTTTATTAATATTAGCTTAGTCACGCTTTAAAAATGGTCCTTACAGCCTGTAAAGGTTCCCTTTAAACCTGATAATTTATTTGAATTGAATTAATACTGTCTACGGTTTGTATAAAATTACGAATCTGTATACATTTTATGATAAATTATTAGTATCAATTATAAGGGCCCTAAAAGCCATCAAAGGCTCTTTATTAATTTTCAATGATTCAATTAAACATCGTCCATCATTCCTTCCAAGAAACCATCCGGAACCCGGACGACCTACAATTATGACGTCACAAATTAATTACATCCCGGCAATTAATTACGACCTAAGCTCTCTCGGAAATGCCTCTAAATAGATGAAAAAAACGAACAACCATAGATGGCGCGATTCAAAAATAGAATAGAGATGGAATGAATGGGAAAGAAAAAGATTCTGTGTTGCCAGTTATATAAATTTAATGAGGGAAAGAACTGCAAAGGCTCGAGTGCTTAGTGTTTTTGTTTGAGGAGCGTCGTTCGTTTTTTGAATTAAATTAGTGCAGTGCCTTACAAAATATGAATGGCGGAGGAACGATTGCGAGTCGCAGTCGCCAAGGCAGATACAATGCTTTTCTTTGAAATTTTACCAAATAACAAAAATATATTCATTTGGAAAGTCGAAGGGCTTTATAACGAAGAGAAAAAAAATTAAAGATTATTAATACTATTTAAAGGAAGTGACACTCATACCCCCTCCCGCGAATTTATAGTCGCCTCCAACCTCCAAAGTAACGCCATAACCGTGACAGTACTTCTGCTAGTATTGCCACAGATTAAATTCGTAAGTATTGCCCCGCTAATCGACTAGGCATTACCGTTTGCTGCGTGTGTGTGATTCAAAGCGCAGAGAATTATATTTGTTTATTATGCTTGTATGAATAGGGTTTGCACGTAAAATTCGATTGTACAGTATAACATCTTCAAAAAAATCTCGAAAACCCCCAGCAGAAGCAGTAGTTACCTAAATGTTAATATATTAGAGCATTGATTATATTGACGCCCTAATTCAGGGACGGACAATAAATAACGTTAAGTAGGTTGTTTTGGCGGGGTTGGCCGCTACCGTAATGGTGATAGAGAAGATAAGGGCGAATAGAATGTACCGTAAACTAATGATAAAAAAATCCCTAATTCAGTACCATCCAACTCGAGATATAGGTGCAGTTGAGATGCCCCTCTATATTGGAATTAAAACAAGGTTGCCTGGCGTTCACTTATGCTCATGTTCATCAGTTAAGAGATACCTAACGTTTTAGGAGACTTCTAAAGCAACTTAAAATGAAAGCTTTTTATAAAATCGTTTTAAGGCAATGATAGCACAGTGGTAGTGAAGTCGGATACCAAGACGAAGTTCCCGGGTTCGAATCCTACAATGAGCTTGAGCTTTCGATGAAAGAAAACATCGTGACGAGCACGGTGGTAGGGTACTTTGTAGTACCCTTCTGGTTGGCACCCTCAAGTTGAAAATCTGTCGCCAAGCACCTATCGGTGTGTTCCGACAGCTGCACTTGAGAGCCAGTTCCTTGTAGACTTTGTGTGCTTACCACCTTCAGCCACATCATCACATACCATGGTGAGATTGTGATCAAATGCAGGGCTAAACTCAGTTAAAAATCTCATTTGTTATTAGTTTCCTTTGCATGGCATTTGTTGTTGATAATGAGCATTAGTCATGGACCAAACAGTGTCTCGGCTATACGTCTCTTTAAAGCGTAATACTTGCATCATTTGTAAAAAAGATCTTCCTGTGAATTATGCTGCAACTTTGAGAGAAAATAAAGTTTAATTTCATTCGTCAGTACTGGTATTACTATACAAAAATTTTACGATGTTTTGTACTGTAATGTTGCTCTATGACGCGTCTACTTGTAAAACGTCTTTGTCATTAGACCCAAAAGTTCGCACGTGGGAAATCCGACCTTTAAAACCCGAAACTTGTGGTTGCGATAAGTTAGTCAAAGCCATTTATTCAATTTAGCTCCTGGGAGGGCACTTATGAAGGTCAAAGCTACTGAAGTTACCACAGGTTCGGAAGTCGGCCTTCATACCATTAGCCTTATAACCTTTTAGTCAGTTTTTATACTACTAGGTCGATAAACATTCATACGACCCGCCTGATGATAAGCGGTTACCTCGAAACTTCGAAACACACGAAGCATCGCTCACGCGTTACCTACCTTTCCCCCCTCCACTATGAGTTCTGGGGCCTTACTCGCGCGCAGGCACACAAATTTACACAACATAACATTATTTGGCTGCGGTATTCTGTAAGGTGGAGCGAATAAACTATGCTCTACCTCTATACTCTTAAAAATAATACTATATACGCTAAAATTATCAAGAACTAGCTGTGCCGGTGTATTCCCAACCGCCCCATTGCCCACATCCCCATTAATGGGGCCGTTGGGAATTGAATAAAATAATGAAAAATTGTTCCCAACCGCCCCATTGCTCTATCCCCATTGATGAGCCGTTGCCGCGTTGGGATTTGAATATAATAATTAAAAATTGTTCCCAACCTCCCCATTGATGCAGTGGAAATCGGATCTCGCCTCCTCGACACTACCCTCTTACGTTATTACACCACTGGTAACTAGCGCGGTACAAATATTAAACAGTTTGAGTGTGTATTCATAATCATTTATTCTACAGATTTTTATTCTAAAATACGCCATAAATGTTTCAAATATAGGCGAGTTATGATTTACAGTTTAAAATCACAAAATTAACGTCATCAAAAAAGTCCTGTGTAAATAGTTCTCCCGTAAATTTAGTTTGATGTGCTGTTTTCGATTGATTATCTTTCAAAAATAATAATACGTTTACTAAAAATCAAATAAAAAAGTCATTTATTCAGTTTAGGCCCTAGTAAGGCACTTATGAACGTTAAATTGGTACATACAGTTGTATTTACCACCGGTTCGAAATACACTTAAACTGAGAAGACTCCGCCAAGAAACTCGGCAAGGTTTTTTTTTTGTGGAAGATCTTTTAATATTACAGCTTTTTTTCCCAAATACGTATACAATATATATATTATTATTATGCTTATTCGTACAATTGTCACTTAGCCAGGGGGAGGCAAGTGCAGAGAGAAGCTACTATAACCATATATTCTTGTCTTCCACGTAATGAGCCATAGGCTTTGTCAATTACTTACAAACTATAAACTGCTTAGCCTCACGCTTTAGCGTTGACAACATCGTTATTTGATGATTTGTAACGTAGAGACAATTTTAATATTATAAACGTGTTAAACTCACGAAAACTAATAATTATGTACATGCAATGGGGAGGTTGGGAACAATTTTTAATTATTTTATTCAGTTCCTAACGGCCCCATCAATGGGGATAGCGCAATGGGGCGGTTGGGAACAATTTTAAATAATTTTATTATTTTCCCAACGGCCCCATTAATGGGGATGTCGGTAATGGGGCGGTTGGGAATAGACCGCTGTGCCCCGTTATTTTATTCGCGTACCCGGGTCAGACAGAGTTACGTTTGCATTTATAATATTAGTATGGATTGCTAGGGATGAATTTAAATAAATACTTGTAAAATTAAAAAAATCTAGGAAGCACTTCTCTCCAAGGTTACCCTAATCGAGCATAAAGTCTCAATTCATTTAATATAAATCTCAATTTGTTCGCTCGGTAGAAAAGAGCTGGGAAAAAAGTAAAGGATCTTAAACAAATAGCGTGCGCCCAATAAATCGTTGAATATTTATTACCCTGAAGTGGCAACACCGTCACCGGCCATTTTGTAGCATCTGTCAATGACACGCGGGAAATTCTCGGAAGATTCCTTTTTTAAAATTCCTTCCCTCGGAAGCGTTCGAGCGTTGACGTCAGCTGTGAGTGGCGCGGGCACTGGAGCATGTGTGACCAGCATCAAAAAATATTTATATTTTATTCTGCTTAAAATAACCCTCTCGTTTAATAAATGGGCTTGATACTCTGTCAAAGATTTGCCTAAAAATGCTCTGCCTGGCCTGCCATAAAAAATTAATGGCAAGGATCAGAATGCCTCCCAAATAGGGACACAAAATATTGAAAGTTTGTTAAATCGATAAACTTAAGCCTTATCTTAACTAATCTTGCAAAATTCGTTACAAACTTTGAGTAGACGAAGGATTATCTATATTGATTTATCAATTAATGGGACACGAAGGGTAGACGTCAAATTTTAATTAAATTTAGAATGTCATGAGGATTTTCGTCACGTTTGGTATATTGCAGATGGCTCAGCTTTTTTAGATGATAAATAATTTAATAAAATAAAGGACGAATGAACCAAGTTCAAAACAAAGTTGAAGATACATTCTATAAATAAAATTACGAAAGAATCGCTGATTCTTAATTTCAAGAGTTCATAAATCGAATTACACTGTCGTGAAAGTCTGTCTACGGGTAGTCTACGGTAGCATTAGTTTGTCTACAGTTAATTTGTGGTGTATACACTGAAAATAAGAGAAAAAGGTTTGCCAAGAATCGTACGAATTCTTTACTAATTGAAAATCTATCGGCAATCCTATCGGTGAGTTCCTGCAGCATTTGAGATCTTATTTTCATCTAGGCTTTGTGTGCTTACTTTTTTTTGGCCATACCATCATTTCCAGTAGTGGAATAATGCGGCAGCTTCACAGTTGTCAACCAGCTACCAACCATGGGTACAAATTGTCGAGGGAAAAATATTGTTTTAGCGTTTTAAGTACTTTTAAGCCATTTGGTTGACAACTTCGATCTAAACGGTCGGTCGACTCGAATGATTAGATTGACCCTTAGTTGGCGAAGCAGCCTTTTTGGACAGAAATCATCATTTTTTGCCAGTTCTGTTCCCAAATTATCACTACATTCACACTCCTTTCGTCACCCCTCATGCGAGATCAAATATGAAAAAAATACTACAAATTCGTTTATGAAAGCGAAATATCCTTAACTGAGTAACCACGGCCGTCCAAACAAAAGGAAAAGATTTAAAATAAAACAAAGGATTATAACTTCGGAGTTTTAATTAAATCAACAAAAACGAAATAAACTTCTCTCGGGGATAAAACAAGGTCTTTTTAGATGGAAGCGACGCAAGGGAAAACTTGCTACGGAATGTATTTCTAAGAATTTGAGTCACTTGCTTGGATGATTTTCGTTGATGTTGATGACCTACAAAATAATAAAAGGTTGAATTTTGGATTAAACCATTCCTTAGCGGATCCCTACGTTATTTCTACGGAATCTGTGTACATTTCAAGTTACTTTACCCTTCGGTTAGATTAGAGCTGTGCTTGCGAAAAACACCTGTCGGTGTATTCCAACAGCTGGCTAGATAGCCTTCTAGGCTTTGTGCCCTTACCACCTTCGACCACATCATCTTACGATGAGATCTCTGTTAAACACTTTTATAATTTTAATACTAATATGCAAACTTTGCCACCTCCACCTACAGTCGTGCTATGAATGAATTACCAAACTTAAATTATTATATTCGAGTCTATTCTAGCATAATTTTCCAAGCCAGTGACATCCATCACACAACGCGAAATGTAAATATAAATCCCATCAAAAACATTCTGTAAAAAACTAGCCAAGTCTCGATGGAGCTACTTGTTTATGTCTAAAAAGTAATGAAATCTAGACAAAGTCGTGCCAAGCCTAAGGTTCCTTACTGCGATTTCTTTATTATTATAGTGAATGTTGTGTGACTTGGCCGTTGAACATTCTTTATACGTTAGTGGGTGCAAGTACAGATTGGTGCAATGGTGTCATGGAACACCTGGTTTTGTACCCTTGTGTTCCCTTCAACGGCCAAGTCACACAACATTAACTATAATAATAAAGAAATCGCAGTAAGGAACCTTAGACTTGGCACGACTTTGTCTAGATTTCATTACTTTTTAGACATAAACAAGTAGCTCCATCGAGACTTTTAAGGCGATGATAGCTCAGTGGTAGTGACGTCGGATACCGAGATGAAGGTCCCGGGTTCGAATCCTACAATGAGCTTGAGCTTTCGGTGAAGGAAAACATCGTGAGGAAACCATAGCACGGTGGTAGGGTACTTTGTAGTACCCGCCTGGCTGGCTACCACCCTCAAGTTGAAAATCTGTCGCCAAGCACCTTTCGGTGTGTTCCGACAGCTGCACTTGAGAGCCAGTTCCTTCTAGGCTTTGTGTGCTTACCACCTTCGGCCGCATCATCACTTACCATGGTGAGATTGCAGTCAAACACAGGCCTATAAACAATAAAAAAAAAAAAAAAAAAAAACTTGGCTAGTTTTTTACAGAATGTTTTTGATGGGATTTCACTTCTTTTTGTAGAAAATGAAGCGGCCCACCAAGTTGAATATTTTTTTGTAAAGGCGGTATGTCGATCTCTAATAGTTTGGTTGGGCTCTTGTGTTTTCTAATCAGGGTCACCAGGTACTCCAGATCTTCGATGATCCTAGTTTTTATAGTTTTCCCTTTATGTGGTCATTAAACCCTAACTCTGTACCAAATTTCAGCTCTCTGAGTTTATGGGAAGTACTAGTTCTATTTTGATGATCATGAGTGAGTGAGTGAGTGTCATAAATGTGAAACTTTGCTTTCGCTTAACTTCGGAACTAAATGACCTACAGACTTGAAATTTTGGATTTTAAGTATGTGATTATAGCTTACTGGATGACGAAAATTTCTGCGTTCGGGTCTTATCCAGAGGTTCTCAAATAGGGGCCTGAAAATGCGGCGAAATGGTTCCAGTAAAGTATGGTACGGCAGTGTTTGCTTCGCGCTCGACTCGGCGGGGGCACTGCCGTGCCCCCCGATATTTTATATAATATTTTAAATGTCTATTGTTTAATTAGCGTTCCTACTCTTTTTATATTAATAATATGATTTTGGATTATATAATGAGATTCGTTTTGGCTAATAAGCTGTGAATCTATGAAATAAATAAATAAATAAACATATTTTGAGAGATACAAAATCAATAGATTAGAGAGTTTTAAGATACCACCACAAGCATAAAGGCTTGCCTGATGGTCGCGCGGTTACTATAGTTTTTATAGACCGGGAGATAGGTACTGGCACAAATTTCCTGGTCATTTGTACCAGTATGCCGACTCTTCAGGGGTCTATTTACGTAGTTACGAATAGGAAAATGATGGTCATAGCGCTGGTACCGGCGGCCCAATCGCGCGTGTACTGAACCGCGCTGGTCCCCGCACATGGCCAGCACAGCACCTCCTCATGGAACTGGCGATCTTACTCACCGCAAGAAACTGCTGCATATTTAATGTTATGTAGTGTACCACAACATTAAAGTTGGCTGCATTAGATAGGCTCCTAAAAAGTTTAAAATTAACTTGGTAATAATTTCATTTAATATCTGGCAACACCGGCTATTCGGCTATCATTAAGATCTCGACGGAATGATATCACGTCCTGTGAGTTAATTAAATATTTAACCATGAAATTTTCGCTGTAACTTTAACAACGTTTTTAATGCTTCTGCGCTTGATTTTATGGATGGACTTTTTGAAGTACCTATTTTAAACAATATTTGCCGAAAGCCGTTGCGTTGGGGTCTAAACATAAAAAATATTTCTTTTCTATTTCTAGGTACAAAGTTGCTTCCTAAAAAAAAAAACAGAAACCATACAATTGCAATTAAAAAGCTAACAATCAACCCAAACAAATGTAAAAAGATACTTTACAAAGGACTTACAGCACAGTGCCTTTGCCTTCGCGCGCGAAACTTTTGTCCGCCATATTGATTGCGCGGGAACTAACGGTGTACCGTTAAGAGTAGGTTAAAGACCTTGCCTGCTATATTGTTTCTGCGGTCTTATTGAACCTTATTGTATAGCAATAGAAGTTAATTTAAAACGGCTTCTTTTCTTTGTTTGAAACAAGAGTTTTGTTACAACAAAATTGTTAGGATTCTATTTTATTTTTTCAATTTAGTAGCTTAGTTCGCACGTTCAAGGAATTAGATACGTAGTCAAGAATGATAAATTTTTTAAATAGAATCAGACATTTAAAATATAAGCCCCACAATGTTCTACAACAATGTCTCAAAGTAAAATACAATCACTTTTGCGAAAATTTAAAACGATTGCGAAGATAAAGTGAGATTACAACCACGGAATAGATAAATAAGGTTGGAAAGGCCCTCGCTCCAATTTTGTACTAGGACCAGTGTCGCCGCTTGACCCCCACTATTTTAATTTCTACACATACGCAATCATATTATTACAAATATTTCGCACACAACCAAATCACGCACACATAAATCTCAGGGCAGATATTCGTTCGCCCACTAGCACTAAGCTACCGTGGGCATAGACACTCACACACGCAAAAATGCATACACCTGTCAAAAATGTTGACAACTTACAGTAGGGATGGGTAGTGTATAATCGTTAATGAATCGGTTCGATTATCAATTATTATTCTCATAGAACTTGGAATCGATAGTTGCATGGTTATGCCACAGTATTACCATCTTACAGTAGGAAATCGCCTTTGATGTTGGGCCGTGCCGCCGTTCGTATGAGTACCAACGTTGTCACGAGCAAATACGCAAGGGTTGTCACAAAAAAGAAAATAAAATAATTAATTGTTATAATGTCATCATTTATTTATGAGTAATAAACATTCACATGTCTAGCACTGGACTTATCTAAGCGCACGGCAGTGCGCACGCCAAGTTCCTACACCACCGCCGCACGTATTAGTCAGAAGATCTATTTGAATAAATGATCCCACCAAAAACATAAATGTGAAAATTGGAGCCAAGTTCAATATTATGATAATTATGATGTAATTGTCGACTTCACCGACAAAAGCGATTAGGCTTAATACCGTCTCGTGTGTACCTACCAATGAACACAAAATTTTCCCGGCGTCTAGTGGTTCGGTGTAAAAAAAGGGATGGTGGAATAAGGTTTAACAATTCATTTAGTACAAACTTAACATAATTATCGGGATTTATCATAAAACTGTGCAGTAATGTTAAGTAAAAAGCACTAGTGTGTAATAATTTGCATTATAATAGAAGTGTGCAATAAATGTCACTTTACGAGCTAGTGTGTTTTAAACGATTTTTTTACTTTTATTAAATGCCGAGCTACCAGCAAAATTGATCCCAATGAAAAGCAGCTTAAAACCCGTGTGGCCGGTGTTGTGGGAACTTGGCCTACGCACTGTCGTGCGCTTAGATTATCGGGATGGGTGAACGTACGAAACACTCACTGCGCTAGTTCTATTCGCCCTTCAATCAGCATAAACTATAAACTTCCTCACTGCCGGGGCACAGGCCTACCTTCTATACAAGGCCAAATGGGCCATCCATACTCTGATCACGAGGGTCCAATGACTGACCTCACAACCGTAAGGAATACTTACTACTTTATTAAAGTTATCAAGATTTTTATATTATACGATTATTGTAATCAATAATCAGATTACTTTTTGGACAACACTGCTTATAGGTCAATGGTTTTTTCATAGACCTTCTCGTACTATCAATATTAACTACTATGTAAGATGGTACGGACGAATATCAGTAGGTACCTACCTACCTATACTACGTGTCAAACTCAGATGTAGTTAAATATAATGTTTTTTTTAATGACAAGAAGATTTAACCGGCCCAAGATTTGGCTTTAGCACCCTTACGCGGACAAATCAGCGAGCAAGCTCTCAACCGGGAATATTTTGTTACAATTATTGTATTAATGACAAATTCAAACCACTCTCACTTTAGGTTTACTTCGACAAGGTACCTCCTAAAATGTTAAGCTACTTCTGCGTTCGTTGACTGAACACGCAGAATAAATTATATAGGTCTAACTACAACAGTATAATTTAAATCAAACATATTTTAGACTACATATTGCAGGTATATAGTAGGTGGGAACTAGGGAATGCAAAACCGTGGCAAAATGAAAACCGGTTTTTATTTCGGTTATGAGATGAAAAAACCGGTTAACCGGTTTTAAACCGGTTTTTTTAATGTTCGCTCGTTTTTTTTTCACATTATTTCTATAGCTCGAATTATAGATAATAACCGTGCCTAAGATTTAAAAATCGCAAACTGAGGAATTATTGTCAGTTAAAGTTAATGAAGTGGGTATAAAAGAAACATCAAAGACACCATCACCATTTGCCTTCCCTATAATTTGGGATCGGCGCAATATGTACGCTTCTTCTATCCGTTATACCAACATTCACTCGTTTCTTACCAATATCATCTTTCACACAATCAATCCATCTCTTTTTCATAAAATTTATGGAAATAATCGTTTATTTAACTCTGAATGCGTTCTATACCGTTGAGGAATTCATTTCCTGTTAAAATTTGTTTTTTATATTCTTGTTTTTATACAATTGATAATTATTCTATTTTATACAATTGAATGTAATATTGTTGACCTGTAATATTGTTATTATTAAATATATGAGTATTGTAGATCAGATACTCGTTTATATAGACTACACGGTTCGTTTATGTTTCGTAAGTTATAATATTAATTTCACACGTAATATACATGGCATATTGTAGCGGCACAGCAACTAGCGTGTACACTAAAACGTGGTTATTATTATACGAATGTTTTCCTTAGATAAAAAAAAAATACCTAGTTTTTGATGTCGTGCAGACGGGTAAAAAATAACACCAATCATGACTGATTGCTTGCTTGCTGTCTGGCAGATACATAAGAGCCTTGGTTGATAGTAGTTGCTCCGATAGCATGACATTAATGCTGGCGTCCCGAAAGGCTCTAAATTATCCCCAACACTGTTCCTCCAGCATATGAATAATATACTCTCTATTGCCAGCATTCATTGCTATGCAGATGAAATTACATGGAACGCTCCCATGTAATTTCATCTGCATAGCAATGAATGCTGGCAATTACACGAACCGTGCAAATATCTCACGTTCTATATTGGAGAAAAGGCGCGAAGGACTTGTCTTAAATCGAGAGTACACAAACTAGTGACTCCGATTGGGGTCGACTAAACCTAGTCTATTTCAACCCCACTAAATCACACGCAAGCCTGCAATTCACCGTTGAGAGAAGTCCATTTGCTGTGGCTCCTCATTTCTAGAACATGTCCCTCAACATCACGAAAAGCATTGGGATTCTTCACGTTAATATTTGTAGCAACGTTCTGTTCCAAAGTCATCTACGAGATATCCAAAAAACTCGGTGTGATTAATAGAGCGAAGCAGTACTTCTTATCGAGACAAAGACTGCAACTATATAAGTGGCAAGTCTGGCCCAAATGAAGTAATGCTTCTGTGGGCACCTGGATACCAGCTTGGGTATTTAGACTCAGTTCAGCGACGTGCCGTTAGAATTGTCGATGATCCCGAGCTCACAAGTGTTTTAAAGCCCCTTAGTCTGAGGAGAGACTGCCTTCTTATGTGTGTTCAACCGCTTTTCCAACAGTGTTCTGAAGAATTTATTGACCTGATGCCCAGTTACCTTGATCCATCGTAGTCACCGATGGGGAGTCCATCCTCACACATTGGAACCAAAATGTTCTCATACTGTGCGGTTTCAAAGAAGCTTCCTATAGTGGATGCTCAGGCTGTGGAATGAGCTCCCCGCTTCAAAAAGGTTGAGGGTTGGTAACGTGCGAGTGATAACCGTTATGTTGCAAGAATCTATAGGCTAGAGTAACTGGTTATCATCAGGCGGGCCGTACGCTTGTTTGCTACCTAAGTATTGTAAAAAAAAGTTTTACATGTTTTATATCTATCATAAAAACAATCATTATTTTAAGTTATTTTATTACCAGCTCAATAAACTACACATCAACACACTTCAGTTCATCTCAAAAATACTCACTGCATTGCACTCAGTTTAAAAAACGGCAGCAAATCTTCCTTTTTTAGTTTTTCCAAACATAGAAAGAAAAACCGAAAAAAAACGAAAAACCGGTTTTGGTGTTATTTGAAACCGGTTTTTCTTGTTGGTCAAAACCGTACCGAATAACCGGTTTTTCGATTTTCGGTGAAACCGGTTTTCATTCCCTAGTGGGAACTCATCTTACGAAATTATAGGAATAAATTACCTCGCGTCACGGGGAAATCTATGAAATTTTAAATCTCTATTATATTTCGTCGTTGATTTACAGCCGTATACAGAACAGTTTGTCTGCGACATTATAATATAGGTACACTGAACCCTGAGCACTGAACAGTACCTACAACATTCACAAACAAGAACGCGTCAGCCTTTCGCGGACGATCGAGCCAACTAAGCGGTGTTAGCTTGGCGCGGCCGGGCCGTCCCGACACCCCGCGAGTTCCCCTCCGTTGCTCTGCGTAAGTACATTCGTTGCGCAACTGTATGTGGTAAAACTGTGGTTATGCTGTACGGATTACACAAAACAAACATATCTTTTTCTATTGAATTAATTATATTATTATTCAGCATAATGATTTTTTGGACCGGCAATAATCAATTTGTGACAATTAAAAACTAATAAAACTATTAGGGTATGTAGTGGTTTTTTTACGGATAACTGCGTGATAGATATATAATATATTATATTATAGTGCGCAAATAACGAAAATTTTTACAACAAATTATATAGTTAACTAAATCTTAACTTCTAATGTTCGATTTGTTTTATTTCTAAACTGATTATTGATAGTCTGGTTGTTCGTTGTGCGTGGCACTTCACTAAGTGGGTGGGACCCGTCAATGAAGAACGACATTATCGCTAGTAAGTAATTACCGAAAAAATACGATACTTCATAGGCGTGAGCTGTTAAAATTATGAAGCTAAATTTGACAGATTTGATTTGCTTGATAAAGTCGATATTTTTATCGATAAATTATCTGATGAATGCGTGGGGAAAAATGTAACATGAAATTAATATTAAGAAATTATTTTATTTTATTTTTTTACTATATACTAGCTAAAAGCGCAGCTTTGTAAGGGCTCGTAAGATTTTTTTGTAACTAAGTTTAATATTTTAATTTTAATAAGCCCAAATATGGTTAGGATAAGGATACGTCGTTCCACTATGGAGTTTCAGTGCTTACCCACACTCCAACTCCATCATCAGACCCTGAATACAATATATGGCCAAAGTTCATCTCACGACAATTCCAACAACCCCAAACATGGCTAGGATACGTTGCTGCGCTATGGAGTTCCATTACCTACCCTCCTACTCTATCATCAGAGCCCGAAAACCATATATGGTCAAAGCTGTTCTCAGGACAATTCCAACAACCCCAAACACGGCTAGGATAAGTTGCTCCGTTATACAGTTTAAATACCTACCATTCTACTCCATCATCAGACCAGGGATACCACATGTGGTCAAAGTTCATCTCACGACAATTCCAACAACCCCATCCAGCGCATGCCCTCCTACTTCATCATCACACCCCGGAAAACCATATATGGTTATTGAGCTATTATCACTATAGCTCAATGTATATGGTAAGTCTTATCATCTAGACAAACATTTTAATTACCTATGCTAAATTTCAAATATAGATTTGATCCTATACTTTCAATTCTTGATTGTGCATCATCTGTAGAGGTGTGATCGTTTTTTCGTAAAGTGTACCACAATGTGTAGAACTGAATCGGATAGTAGATCTAACCAGGGAGCCAATTCTCATTCACTCGAATTAATCACTTGTTCCAAATAAAGTTCGAATTCGTACTTTTTTCGAGTGAAAATCAAGTTAGGCTATTCTGAGAATTTCGAAGCCGCCATTTTCTCTTATTTTTTGAGGGCTAGCGCTCGAACTACTTCGACTGGTCGGGACCGTTCGAAACGTATTTCGAATGCGAACTATCAAACGTCAAACAGTTAGGTTGTCATTTGGAAACGTAATGACAGATAAGCCTAAGGATTTCCGTTACTCACAGAAAATATTTTGTCATATTCATTTATAATTATTATATAAAATTGATTAACTTATGAATTCCGGATATATTAGGATATAATAAGAGTAAAACGTTGTTTTAAATATTTTATTAAAATACTAGCTTCCGCCCTGCGGTTTCACCCGCGTTCCCGTCATAAAAAGTAGCCTATGTCAACCGCGGTTAGTGTAGCTTCCCAACAGTGACAGAATTTTTCAAATCGGTTCAGTAGATTCGGAGCCTATTCAATGCAAACAAACAAACAAACAATCAAATCTTTCCTCTTTATAATATTATAGTAATATTAAAATCTTTTAAATTTTAATTTAAGATATAAAATTATCACGTACGTTAACAAAACGCAATTATCAAGTGAAACGAAACGCATCGTGCAATTTGTATCCATCATAATGGCAACATTTACTCCTTACACTCGAACTTATTTCGAAGGTTAGTTCGATTAGTGCCGAGAATACAGGAATCGAAAAATAGACTCCGCCCCTCGAAATTTTACGGTCGAAATAGAACTCGTAATGCAAGTTCGATTCGAAGGCTAGTTCGAGGGAAGTGAGAATTGGGCCCCAGGTCGTCGGTCCACCTGGTGGGAGGTCGTCCCGCTCGGCACTTTCCAGTACGTGGTCGCCACTCGAGAACCTTTCTTCCACATCGGTTATCGGCTCTTCCAGTTACCTCTACCTGTCACGCCAATCCATTGTTCCCTGGCGTTAGGTTCTTTAGGAAACCTACAATTTATAATTTATTGCATTAGTCAAATTACATTTTACTTAGATTATAATACTAAATACATCATAGTAAATACTCGTAGATGAGGAGGGGTCTTATATGTCCATTTATATCATTCGGTCACATTCATTCAATGATTAATATAATATCTAATTTCAAAATACGTCTAACTAAAAATGTACTATCGTTAATTAAATATAAAATAATTCGAAAATTATCTTTGTCAAACGTAATTATATTATATATAGTCTAGAATTCTATCGATGATTTTATTTAACCAAACCACATGGTCACGTCACTATCGATAAACATGCTGCGCCTTACATCACTGCCAATCAGGGCAAAGGACGAAGTGTAGAAGACGCAATGTATGCAGTACATTGAAAGCGGATTTGGTCATTGCGCTGATTGAGCGAGTACACATCGGTCAATGTATGTTTTTCATAACTTGTTGTAATAATTTTGTTAATGTTTGGTATTTCATAGTGTTCAATATGTTTTTATGTTTTTTACTAATAATATTGTAATTAAATGTTATTTTCGACTTACCGATGGAAATATATACCTCCTCGCTCTATACTTGAGGTCTGACTTTTTTGTCTTACACGTTATTATAGCACAACACGGCATTATAAGCAGAGCTCTGTTCTCCAATGTAATCCGACGCGCACTGACCGCGAATCGGTCGAGTTATGATTATCGAATCATAACTGTGGCGCGCTTGCCCCGCCCACATTACCATTCTAACCTTATTTATCTGTTCTGTGATTACAACTGACTGGTTACAATGATCCGCAATTACGCTTTCTAGGACAAGACAATTGACATTATTGATGCATCGAATCTTTATCAGAGATAATAAAATTCGAAAATGGAATGGAATACAGAATTTCAATATAGACAATTTTGCGTGTTAACAGACTATTTGGAACAAAGGCTTGACTTCATAAATATACTCCCTTACTGCTATGTCGCCGTTGTTTTGCCTTATAGCTTGGGGGTATCAGGAATTCTGTTACGAATGTCTTTTGGGCCATAAAATGACGAAGCCCCACATTTTTTTGTTTTACATTTGTTGGTAGACATTAGTTTATATTGATTTTCGTAGTAATTTAAATGACACAGTATTTAAACAACCTTTAAAAAAACATTAAGAAACTTAAACGTTGTAAATAAAAAGGCTCATTATTCATTCAGAAACAGCTCTGAAGAAAAAAAAACCATCGACAGAATGAAAAAAAACGAATGACTTTCGCATGCATTACCAAAGCAACAAAGGAATTTAACGCACGCAAATCTAAAAGTCAATTAAAATGTAACGGTTTATTTGAGCAACTTGGCCTTCCCACTTTTGTTTTCTTATACGCTCCGCTGGCCCGACGGACCGTTGATCAGTTTGACCGCCATTTTAATTTTATAATTGCGTAAATTGTCAATGAAGAGGCGAATTTATTAACGTAACTACACTGTATTTTTAACACTACTTTCTGAAAAAAGGTTTAATGTTTTTAGGGGTCATTCATGTTTATTGTTTGTCCGTTTTTGTATTCCATCGCTTGGACCGATTTAGAAGTGCATGGTATTACTAGAATACTTATGTAATCCCCGGAATCTTATGCTTTTCTACCAATTTCTTTATTCTAAAATATGAACCAATAAACTAATACTATAGTGGTAGGTACACGTGCCAGGCCATTTCTAAATGAACGTGTTCTGTTTGATCGTCACATCTGTCCATTTGAGTAGAAAACAGAAGACAATAATCTACCTAATCATGAACATTTCCGTGGATTCATTTTTCAAAGTGTCTAGCTACTAGCAGAAAGAGATGCAAGATTAAAAACACATTAGCGAAAGGATGCGGCTCCCATTAAAATGATGTTAATAATCTTATAAGAGCATGTGCCAGCTAAGCATGACCTAGTTTAAATTTTACAATATTTTTACAATTGAACAGCAAATATTAAAAAAATGAAATCTTGCCGAGTTTCTCGCCGGTTCAAACATAAACTCGAAAATCATTTATTCAGTTTAGGCCATGATAAGGGACTTTGGATGTTACAGTACAGTCGGCCCTACCACCGATTCTTACACTGAGAATACTTCGGGAACTTCCGGGAAGTAACTTAGCACGGTAGGTGTTTCTTTTTCCATTTCTGCACTGTTCCACCATTTGACGAAAGTGAGTCGCGTCGCGTTCACATTACGCATAACCTGGTTTAGGCCCTAGAGACGGGCTTTGGATACTTTACATCTCTGAAAGCAGGTGACTCCAAAAACTACACAACTAGCGTAGACCATATAAACAAGGTTATTAGAGCTACATTATGAAACCAAATGAAACCCGTACAATTCTGGGCAATAATGTCGCCTTATCTGCGTTCCAGATCTGTCCCTCTTTAAAGAATTGGTACCAATTTACTTGGCACCATTAGTCCTCGTGGGTTGACCCAGTTTATTTGATCTGGGTTATTATGGTGATGAATGTGATGATAGCGCTAGTATTATTAGGGAAAATATCGCGAGGAAACCATAGCACGATGGTAGGGTACTTTGTAGTACTCGCCTGGCCCACCACCGTTGAATATCTGTCGTCAAGTACCCGTATGTTATAGCAGCTACACTTGAGAGACTGATGATGATGCGGTTACTGTAGCCTATTACACGCGCGTCAAATAGGATGCATTTTCAGGCTACTGCGTGTCTCTAATCACGATTGGTTATTAGATCAACTAAATTTTATGTTCTTGCGCGTGAGTAAGGTCTCAAGAGCTAATTGAGAAGGGTAACGCGTGAGTGCATCCCCGAGTGTTGCAAGCGTCCATAGGGCTTCGATAATCGCTTCCCACCAGGCGGGTCGTATTTAGAATATGGCTAACACAAGTACAAAGAGGTTACTATCAGCTTATCAGTACTATCACTCGTTATATCTTATCAGTGACCTAGACTTAGATAATTTGGAATCGAGTTCATTCATATCTATCCAAGTACCTTAGCCAATTTGTTTTTGTTTATGATTGGTCAGCATTTGGAATTACGATCATTTTTCTTAGTATGTAACGATTTGGCCTAAGTTGGCAGCATGGAAAGCCTACAAGGAAGCTGGACTTTTCTGAGTTTTGCTAGTTATGTATCAGATGATCGTGAGTGAAGAATGTCCCAGCATATTTATTTGCCTTATCATGATGCAGGGTAAAAAGTCCGCCCACGTGCGAGGCCTTGTCTTAAACATGGTACAATACATTAAAAAAAGTTTGTTTTGATAATAGCTTACAAAATGCTTACAAACTACATACATAGTGAATCGACATTGTTGTTTAAAAATGTGGTACATTCTGTTAAATTCATAACCAGTTTAGTTTTTGAGATAAGACTAACTTACTTACTATTCAACGAGTTGACATTACATGCTATGGTTAGAAGAAAATAATTAGGGTCCTTTTCATGTAGATTTTGTAGATATAGGACACCTCCTGACACTCCTTTAGGTTCGGCGTATAAGGTACAGAAACAAAATTCATAAACTTTCGCTACATAAATTATGCATAACAAAAGACACGGTAGGTAGACAGTTTATAGGGCACATGGTACAAGTATGGCGTCTGGTCGCATTACGAGACTGCCCTTCGGCTGCCTTCGGGGAGTGAAAGGCGGACGGCGCGCGCGCATCGCGCCACAGCGATGTAGGCGAGGAGACTAACACCAGCCATTTAGTTTCATCGAATATCTTGGGAAAACTATAATAATTAGCTAATAATAATAATTCCATGTGCCGGATGCCGGTGAGGAAATGGTTTTGTATTAAAATGTTGGAGGTATATAATTAAGTTTTGGTAAGCGGTTAATGTAACCCTATTGAACGCTTGTTTTTTTTTTTATACAACTATGTCGTTAAACAAGCATACGGCCCGCCTGATGGTAAGCGGTTACCGTAGCCATATGGACGCTTGCAACACACGAAACATCGCTCACGCGTTACCGACCTTTCCCCCCACCCCTATGAGCTCTGGCGACCTTACTCACGCGCAGGAACACAACTTTACACTACATAAAGTTATTTGGCTGCGGTATTCTGTAAGGTGGAGGTACTTCCCCAGTCGAGCTGCTCTTTGAGAGAATAAACGCTATGCTCTACCTCTCTCATCCATCTTGTAACATCCGGGGCATCACATACGTGTTAACGATCCTTCCGCTCCTCTCCGCGATGAGCTCTGGCTCTCTTACGCGCAGGTACACACCATATGGTTATTTGGCTGCGATCTTCTGTAATTTAAGGTATAGATCGAAGTAAGAGTAAGTGTAAGAGTTTTGTAGTTATAAGTACATATCGTAAAATGTTTGAAAAACGCACGTTTTAAACAAAATTTATAACATAGATATTTGTGAATTCTTAGTACAATTACTTGTTTAACATCTTCGTAACTAAGTCAATTAAAGCTTGTTCTAAGTTGTTTAACTTTCAATCTTCTCATTACAAGTAAGTTTTAAACATAATTATCGTTTAATTTGTTTATTTCTCTGTAATGTCAAGTATATTTTTGTACATTTTGTGTACAATAAAGTTATCTATATATCTATATTGCATTGTATAATGATTTTGATCTCTGTTAAAGTAGCCTGCCAATGTTGGTCACTTCAGTGACCGGCGACCATGTTGCCTTGGGACTAGTAGTTTGCGGTTCGTAGACCGAAAGCCTTTCTTCCCGCAGTTCTTATTACGAACGGTTCGAACTATTTCTCCACGGCTGGAAAAAGAGTGATACAGTAGTTTTATTATAGGAGGAATAAGTCTCACTTTCAGTAGAAATAATGAATATCGATTTTCTCTACTATCTAATACTAATAATTCGTTATCAACTGCAGAACGTGGTACTATATTGACCTGCAACATGGCTGGAGAGTAGTCGCTTATATGTTGGTCACAGCTCCTTATAAATTCATACAATACCGAGATTCTCTTCATCTTTAAATAAGAAACCTTAAATAAAACAAAGCCGAATGATGTAATAATAATAAAAATAAACAACAGCTCCCAGTCTACGCGCGGTACCGGTCGCCATCTTGCCTGTAACCACAATGTGCCACAAAAAAAACTAAGACATTATTTAGTACGATGACCTCGTGCCCATGATTCATATGGGTTTGATGCCAATACTTCGTGGTATAGATTTTTAATGCCATATCTTCCTTGTGGGAAGAGCCCGGCGAAGTCCGCAAGCAACTTCAACTCGAGATGTACGTATGTAACGTCTTTACGTGAAAACTATTGAACCGATTTCGATACCAAAAAAACTGTTTTACAAAAAAAATTAGCCGACTTCAAAGTACACTAAAAAGTAATCAAATCCTGATCTGATGACAATGGGATCAAATGGAAAGTGTACCCTTTCAAACAAAAAAAAATCCAAATCGGTTAGTAAATGACGGAGTTATGAAGTAACAAACATAAAAAAAAGAAACATACAACCGAATTTAGAACCTCCTCCTTTTTTTGAAGTCTGTTAAAAATGTGCAAAGGTAGGTAAGATCACTGATGAACTTTGGATACTTTCTAACCCGATAACGAATGAAAACGCAGGGCATAGCTAGTATTCTTAAACCCAAGTTAGCAACCACGGTAAAACCTGACCTACAAAGATTGCAATTTAACGATTGTTTGCGATAAAGCACGTATTGTAGTGCATTTGTAAACATTCTGTATGTAAGTGTATGTGGGTCATTCTAAGAACCAACTTGTACAAGACTACTGGTTAGACTTAGAAGTGGTCATTACCGCAAGCCAGCTCTATATAAAATAATGTATATTCTTATTTTGGATATCAATTAGCATTGCCAGACGTCCCGATTTTGGCGGGACGTTCCGATTTTTAGCCCAAAATTAAAAGTCCCGGGCAGTGCCGCTTTTCGGGGATTACTCGACACTGAGGCAATTTTACAAAAAAAAAAAAACAATAAAAGTAAAACATAGTAATAAGTATATTATAATTTTTCAGATGAAATTATTTTCGCTAAAATAGAATTCATAAACCTGCAAGTTTTGAAATGTTTGAGAAATTTGAGAATGATGTATCTTTATCAAACTTGACAGATGATGTTTCAGTAGATAACTTATATGAAGAATTTAACTTATTGAAATCATCCTTGGATGTAGAAGACAGGGTGGGAAATTGTAAAGAGACCACAGCACAGAAATGGCACCAAGTCTTTAAACAAAAAAAATCTTTCGCTTTATTATATTACTAGCTGTTCCGTTTCACCCGCGTTTCCGAAATAAGTAGCCTATAATACTCGGGGATAATGTAGCTTCCTATTAGTGAAAGAGTTTTTCGAATCCGACTGGTAGTTCCAGTGATAAGCGCGTTTAAACAAACAAACACTTAAAAAAACTAATTAATATAATGCTATTAGTATAGATAGATAAGTATTAGCTTATTTATTATTCACGTAAACTTAGTTTTTTTTTTATGAAAGGTGATGCAATAAATTCAATTGTAAATTACACGGCTAAAGTTAGTAGGTACTCAATATTGTATTATCGGTTTATAATATTGAGGTCGCCATGGTAACCAGGTAGCAATAAAACATTTTATCTTCATTCTTCACGCTCCAATGCAGATACCAAGACCCGGTTCCATATCGTCCTGTTTTCCTTGACATCAAGTTTAATTATTAGCAATTCTTGCGAATTTGCTATCTAATGTTTATTTAAATGAGAATTTTCGTGTCAATGTCTTTTTCAGGGTTTTGATATTGAAAACATACATGTAAGTTACAGTGTATATGCTTGTGTTTGAGAATAATATCACTATGGTCAGTGATGTGGCCGAAGATGGTGAGCATACAAAGCTAAGAAGGGAATTGACTCTTCATTGCAGCTGTTGGAACCATAAAATAAAATAAAAAAATAAAAGTAGCCTTTATTTCTACTAAGTATAAATAACATTATCTCTCTAGCTTATTATAAAATATCTATATCTATATTACTTTATTATTTTTAAAAGTTAGAATACAATAACAAGTTAACAAGTTATGATAGTATACATTTTATATTATTTGATTTACATAACTTATTTCTAGTAAACTTATTAACTAGTATTATGCATTAGTAGTCGCCTCTGCGGCGTAGGCCTCCCCTAAACCCTTCCACTTATCTCTTTCTCGTGCCTTTTGCATCCAATTTGGTCCACCTATTTGACTGAAAATGTCTCTCCATCTTTTACTTGGTCTTCCTTTTTTTCTTTTTCCTTCCCTTGGTACCCATTCTGTCAAACGTTTAGTCCATCTACTATTAGTCAAGCTACATACATGTCCTGCCCAATGCCATTTCAACAGTCTAGTTCTTTTCAGTGCATCTACTATTTTTGTTTTCCTTCTCATAATAAAGTTGCTAATTTTATCTGATAGTTTAAATCCAAGCATACTTCTTTCCATTTTACGTTGGCAGACAGCTATTTTTTCTTCATCCTCTTTTCTTAATGACCACGTTTGGCAGCCGTATGTTAGGCACGGCAGTATTGCTACTTCGTATAACTTTTTCTTTATATGTATGTTGATAGTTTTGTTTTTCATAATTTCTTTCAATCCCCAGTACCATAGTGGAACTATAGGCTTAGGATATTTTTGCTATGCTAAGCTGACCTTTGATAAGGAGGTAGCTTTGTCATTTGGCATATCCTTGTCTTTTGGCAGATGTTCAAATATCTCCCGAAGACAGCACTAATCCGTGTGTAAGGCATCATTATCAACATTTTATTTATCGGGAGATTTTGTTATTTGTCGGAAGTCTAGACATCACATGAAATGTCGGGAGAATCCAGACGTTTCCCGACCATCTGGCAACCCTATTCGGAGGCTCCGAAGCGTGAAAAAGAGATATCACAATCCTTATGTACACTTTGTGAGAGAGAAAGAGACTTAATATAATGATAATAATCTGTGCGCGAATATAGACCCGATACATTAATATAACAATAAATGTTCGTGTTTTCCTTTACCGAAAGGTAGGCAAGCTCTAATGTAACAAACAGACATACAGAGTTCCTTTCACATATTATATCAATTTGATACCGCATGCCTGTCTAATTGACACTACCTCACATAACCTCATTTCACCGTACCTACACTTTTATTTGTGACTGTATTTAAGTAATTCTGTGATAATTCTATAATTATCATAATATTAATTAAATATATTTGTTTTTGTAATTTTCATATAAGGCCGTCACGTGTGTTATGGTAACAACAGAAACATACAATTCCAATTATAAAATTCAATTTTGGAACACTTTGTATGGTTGCCAAGTTCAGTAAGTAATTCCGTTCGATTGCGTGAAAATAAATGATAGAAACTTTGTATATTTATAAGTGTCTTGTAAAGCTGCAAAGGGCTGGTGTTGGAGTTTATTCAAAGTGATTTAGAAGGCCTTTTTAAATAGATAATATTGATTGTATTGTCTACAGATTAATGTCGTTTATTTTGTTTAAAATATTGTGCGTTGTAAATTTCTGCCCTCTTTCTTTTCTGATTACTTCACAAGATTCGACCTTGATTCGAAGTGAAGCCTAGGGCTTAAACTGAATAAATGTGTGCGGTTTAATTTTAAAACGAATTCTGTGCCATGTATCTTTTGTCCCTTTATTAATAACTAATAGACGATTTCTCACACATGTAGGCTTTGATTTTTGCAGTCGATCACTGAACAATACGGCATTAAAATAAATATCGTCCGGTCGCGCACTTACCTCGAGTAGGATTGACTGACGTGAATTTTGCGGTGTATGCCGTGAACGCTGCATATACTGTCTCGCGTTCCGCGTTTGAGAAACTATCGATCTCTATGATTTCTCACCATTGGATCCACAAATCTTCGACTTACAACTCGCCAGCCGATGTCTTCATCAATACTTTTTTTTTTTATTTAAAGGCTTTGTTTGTCGCTGAGCGCAATACTTAAAAAAACTTTTGGGTTACACCCCTACAAATCGTTATCAATTTAAGTATATGTAACGATTAATTCCTCTTATATATAGGCACCGCAAGCGCGAGCCTGACATTTTTCACATCCGGAATTCCTGTCGGAACAGCTTGCATATTTTTTTGTTTTGGAAAACAAAACAACTTGCAGTCTTCACCACCAAAGCTCAATATTTGGTATCCATTGTACTACCTCTTCGCCCATTAATCCACCCTCGATACCTTACTGAAGGGTTGTTGCACTAATCAATAGCAGGTGCTAAGCAACGGAGTCACAACAATTACTTCATATCTCTGCTTTTTATGTGTTTGGAGTTTGATGGGTTTTATAAAATAAATATCTTTAGGCTTTACCAACATAATATGTAGTAAGCGATGATAGTTTAGTGATAGTGACGACGTAAGCCGGTCGTAGGTTCAAATCCTAAAACGAGCTTGAGTTTTCCATAAAGGAAACCATAAAACCATAGCTAGCAATGACAAGCAACTGTTAATGATTAATGCCCGGTTTCAATAAACAAAAACGAATCGTTTTGCTTACCAATGGTAGGTTTTTTATTGCCAAACTTGGCATATAGATAATTTCGTAAGCTAATTTTACCTGTGATAGCTACTTCCATATGGGAGGGTCTGCTATGTAAAGCTTTGAGGTCTTTGCTTCATTATTAGTAAAGATATAAGAGTCTTAATTTTAATAAATCTTAATCGATACCGGTCCGTAAATTATTGAAACCGGGCCTTAGAAGTCGACCAGAGAGCGAACCACAAGCTCTTAAAACAATATTATTATAACTTTACTTGTCTTTTGTCTTTCTTTGACATTCGACGTCAAAACGGGACCAGCTTAACATCCTTGCAAGAAAAAAAAATAATGATTCAATAAACTGTGTAACATTAATTGCACTACATTGCGTAGTTACAACGTAATTGTGTCAATTGAAAAATGAACACGTATTTTAAGATAAGGAGTACAGCTGTTATTGATTCATCAACTTCGGTCTCTACATCATATTATGCACGTATAGTAGGCCGACTTCCGAATCGCTGGTAACTTCAGTAGCTTCAGAACCTTCATAAGTGCCCTCCTAAAGTAAATTAAAGCTAAGAAGCCATATTTGACAGAAGGGTGTCTCCTTGCCGCAAAATGGTTGTCTTTTTTGACTCATACTAATATGGGCTGTGTTAAATAGGAGGAAGGGCATACTGAGTTCTCTTGTTCAAAATCTGAGCAGCCGGACTGAGGAACCTCCACCTTACAGAAGATCGCAGCCGAATAACATTATTGTGACGTTGTGTTCCTGCCGTGAGTAAGTTCGCCATAGCTCCATGCGGCCGCAAGGGTGCGAAGAGGGTCGGTAGGGACTTCTAAATAAATTACTTAAAATTTTTCACTATTCGGCAAAATGACGTCATCCCAAACTTTTACAAAAAAAACTATTACCAATTTTTCGCGTCTTCATGTACTATCGCTCTCTACCGACAAAAAAGCTATAGAAATCAATAGAGCTCTAGATAGATCATGTAAAAATTAATGAGGTGTCTCCAAAAGTCCCCATGTAGTCATTTTGTAGTAATTTGTGTGTTGTGAAGCGTGACGGGCCGATGTGAACTTGTAATGGACTTTGCAATAGGTTGGAATATACGGGGTATAAGTTGGAGCAGTCACGTAGCGTTTTTTAAACAAAATTTTAGTCAATGCCATTTTGTATTAGTATGTACCTAAATGAGGGCAATGCAAGACATTTCTTGCTTATTATCTCTTACTGCATCTTTGATTTCTAGTTCTTCCCGTAAGCTCCAGAAGATTAGATCTGTCGTGATTTGACCTTCGTTTTCGTCGCTCTGTAAAGCCGTGCTGTCTTTGGTTGGGGCTACAACAGCACTAAAATCTAGCTTACCTAGAGTTAAAAAAAATAAGAATGCCATTTATATCAATAAATATCTGGTGCCACATTTATTCTTACTTAATTAAAAACACTGCTACGTGCCCGGTCGATATGAAATTCCTTGAGTTTAGAAATTATTGCCACGTACCGTGTTTTGAATTACAAATAGTTTCGATTGAAATTAATTTCTCTTAACTTTTTTTTACGCTTACGCTATTATTTCCTTTTCACTACAAAACGAGGTAATTGCGCAAATTGATAGTTTTTAATTTTATTTTATAAATATTGAAGCGTAGACCGGTTGGTTGTAAATATGTACGTTCTCAAGCAATTTAACTTCATGCTTTTTATCATTTTCCTTATAAACAAATATGGTAATTCTACTTAAAAATGCACAAAACGTGACCTCTATTAAGACTTAAGTAAAAAAAAAACGTATAATTTTACCAACTTCACTTTACATCATAATAAACATTTAATATTGTTTCAATTATAATAGCTCTACAATATTCCTAATTTAAATAAATATAGTATGTTTAATGGTAACATAGTAGTTTAGTAGTAAAAAGAATTTCATTTTCTTATGACCGTTTTTATAGTCATTAAAACGTTTAGTCGCAGAAAGTAACAGAGCTGTTGTGAATAAGATAAAAAAAAAGACTAATAATGGCACTGTGATTTTGCATGTAAGTCAAAGGGAAATTTATATAATTACAGTAAGTAGGTATATTTTATTTTAAAAATATATTATTCTTGGTAACAGAGTTGTTTATTTTTGTACCCTTATCTACAAAACTTAGCTTAATTGGCTACGGTTTGAATAAAAAGCTCAGCAAAGTGTAAACTATAATGAAGTACGAAATGTTAAAGATAGTGCCACGGAAAAATAAAACAATAACATAAAAAATAACTTGTATCGTACAAAATCTGTATTTTAAAATAGAATGAACATGAAATATGGAATACTCTAGTTTTCTACTTCAATCCTTAATTTTTACAATTTTAGGGGTTGAATACTGAAAAATCCCTGCCTTTGTGGATGCCTACGTTATAATAAGGAACCTGTATGCAACATTTCAACATTCTAGACCCTGCAGTATGAGCTGTGCGTGCATCTAACAATCAGGCAGTTTCTGTATAGATCTATACAGAAACTAATCTATTTTCTATACTATAGAAAATAGATATGAACATAAGTTTTTGGTAATGGCAAAATTTGTGAGGAACCCATAGTACGGTGGTAGATTACCAGAAAGCTAGCAGCCAGAGAGATTAAGGTGGTACTTTATAGTTAAAATATGTCACCAATCCATTTATTTTATAACCTCGGTCAAGCTTGTTTGACCACAAACTCACAATGGTCAGTGATGATGTGGTAAGCTTATAAAGCTCTCAATTACAATTGGTGGAACACACTGGATAGATTTCGGGTAGATGCTTGGAAACTTAGAGTATCCAGCCAGCCATACTGCGATGGTATTTTCAGAGTATGATGATGATCGGTATAGCGTTTTATAAATGTACAATTGGGCGCAGTTTGGGACAAAAGTGGTGCTATTTCGGTGAGTCGGCCGTGGCGGTGGCGGGGCGGATGCGTCGGCGCATCCATCCACAACAGACGGATAGCAAAAACAATTCATTCACAATGTTTGTTTATTTAACTTTATTTGAAGTTCAAAGTCAAAACCATTTATTCAATTTAGGCCATAGTAGGGACAAATGAAAGTCAAACTTACTAATGTTAGCCTTTCGGAAGTCAGCGACACCTGCAACACCTGGGACATCACTCACGTCTTGCCCACTCAGTTGTTATTTCGAGTAAGAATCTCTAAAACCTACAAAAGTTAAGAAGGACAACATATTTATGGGCCCTTTCTAGTATTATGTTTTCGTAACCCTATAAAGAGATAAATAAACTAAATCGAAAGGTTGGCTATAATTCACCGCGTAACTTTTCAACCCCACAGTGTTTTCTTTCGTTCAATAATTCCATAGGTGACTGTTAAAAGTAAACAATTACTTACCTAAGGGTTCTTACCTAAGCCTATAAATAAGCCATAGTGTGGTTATTTTCAGGATTGAAAAAAAACTTTTATTCGACGAATACAACGAGGTAGGTACAGTTGCGAAATTTGTTTTGGGACCCACTTGAATAGCATACAGCAAACATATTTATAGCTATTTGATCATATTGGTATGACAACGCGTTGTGCACTGATGTTACTAGGGGCAAAGTTGCCCGGCAACTGTTCTCAGGTATCAATACTATTGATTTCTAGCTTTCGTTTTTTTTTATTTGTGTTGGCGCCACTTTCCCACCCATAACGGAAGAAGACTTATTGCATTAAAGCTGTCCCGCGCGATTTTACCCGCGTTCCCGGGATAAAAGTAGCCTATGTCCTTCTCGATACCATAGGCTATCTGCATACCAAATTTCATCGTGATCGATTAATTAGTTTACTTTTTTCAAAAAATATTTAATGTACAGATTTTGCTTCCTTAAGATTTTATTATATGGATAGAGGAGTGTTCTTAGAAATAAGAAATGGAACCCATATTATATCCAAAACTATAGATAACTCTTTATTGTACAAAAGTATTTAAACAAAGTATAAAAATAAATGCTTAAAATTAAAGAAATTACTGTAAGTACAATAGGCGGTCTTATCGCTAAAACGCGATCTCTTCCAGACAACCTTAGGATGGAGATGGATATATTTTTATGTACAATAAAAAATACACAAAACTACGTTTTTATTTATTTACTTTTTCAAAAAGCCAGTAAAATATCCTGACTGATCTGCTAACCGTATAGTGGCATGTGCGTGTGAACCGGGCGCTCAGACGCACAAACAGACAAACAAAACAACGGATATAAATACACACACTGCGTGTTGTACGTCATTGTATGCACATACTATGCTTTCATGCGGTTATACACGCGTTCTGCACTAAATTAGTACACTTTCTTTAATAACTTATTTACATTATAAAAAAGTTACAAAGATAGGCAGGTACTTTGTATTCCTACTTGCTGTCCCGCGGTTTCACCTGCTTTCCCGAGATAAAAAGTAGCCTATAAATAAATCAATAAATATCCTGGGACATTCCTCATACACGGTCCTCAGATTCCAAACTAAGCAGAGCTTTTACTATGGATACCAGATGACTGATATAATACATATACTACTTTTTGTTTTAAAATACATACTTAATATACAGGGTGAATTTTTTTTTCTAGCCAGTGAGGGCAACTTCTGAACTACAGGTCTTAGAGAAAAACGCTGAAGGGAACCCCGAGCTAAATTTTGAAGAAAATAAAAATGCCATTAAAAAAAATGAAAAAAAAAATGTGTTTTTAATTTTTTCCAAAAAATTTTTTTTTCTTTTTCTGCTTCTACTTCACAATACGAACAAAATGATGTAGGACAATCTTGGTCTGAAGTTGCTAGAAGTTATCAAAATTTACCTCAATTTTTTTGTGAGAATGCTAAGAGCCAATTCTTTATGGCTAAACATAGTGAGGTCCCTGCAAGATCTGCTCCACCTCGTCAAACTTTACGCAGCATAAAACTATGGTCAAGGAAAATATAAAATAATATTTTGGATAACTTCTAACAACTTGAGAGCTAGATTGTCTTACATAATTTTGTTCATATTGTGACGAAGAAGCAGAATTTCGAAAAAAAAAAATTTTTTTGAAAAAATTCAATATCTTCGAATATAATTTTTTTTTTAAATAAATTTTAATGGCATTTTAATTTTTTTCAAAATTTAGCTCGGGGTTCCTTTCAGCGTTTTTCTCTAAGACCTGTAGTTCAGAAGTTGCCCACACTGGCTAGAAATAAAAATTCGCCCTGTATATAATTACACCCAGACTCAGGACATACAGACATGATCATGCACACATGAATGTCCTGTGTGGGAATCGAACCCACGACATACGGCGCGATGGGTGGAATCTTAACCAACTGCGCCAACTGGCCCGTCTATAGCACTTGGAGATAATGTAGCTTCCTATTAGTAAAAAAAAAAAACAGAATCGAATCAGCAGTTCCGGAGATACCTCCTACGTACATCCAAACTTTACCTCTTTATAATATTAGTGTAGGTAGATTAATTGCAATCGGAAGTTACTGTCAGTTGATATTAAGGTCAAAGACCACTGTATCGACACTTCCGACATTTGCAATTGAAGAAAGAAGTATGAAATAAAGAAAGAAGGATGACAGAAAAACATTGATGCTGAACAGTGCACAATTGCTAATTTCCAAAGGCGACGGTAGCCAGTAGAGCCACACACCATCAGGTGGAGTCCGTCTGCCAGCTTCTGATATATCTTACAATGAAATTGAGCTTTCGGTGAAGGAAAATGTAGTTCGTGGTTCTTGAGTTCTACTATGGTTTCCTCCTAATGTTTTCCGTCATGTAGAGAGAGCATCTTCAAATTGTGACGTCACTAAGTCACGAAATATAATTTCCATTAGAAAACTCCATCTAAATGTATCAAAAACATGATTACGAACTCCCGTTTCCTCAACAAACCTTGGTAAAACTTTGAGTCCCTTATTTCATTAATGTTACAACGTTTACTTTTAAATTGAATTTTATTACCAAATGTTCTTTCCGTAAAAGCCGAGGCTACATCGTTGTGTTCGTCAAATCATATCGTATCATCATTTATTAATGAGAGTTATCATACATGTTATTTGAAATTGTAATAAATAATACAACATAATAATAATATTATTATTAACCATTATTACACAATTTGTAAACTAAAAAATATCTAAGTTTTAAAGTTTGTATGAATCAGTGAACTTTTCCGCAAAGAAGATAAAGATAATTTTATTTATTCAACATACGTGTTACATTGGAAATGTAATCATACAATTTTGCCGAGGAACATGTACCTTTTGTAAAAACAAAAAACAAAATACAAAAGTTCAAATAATAATAATAATAAATTATTGACCGATTAAGTAATTTAAAAAAATAAATAAATAAGATAAACCAAGAATAATAGTAGTAAATGAAACCACGTAAAGTACTCATCAATACGATTAACTTTAACTTTTATAATGGGAACAAATTCGAAATTGCAAAAAAAATTACAGCTTTTCATACAATTTTGCCGAGGAACATGTACCTTTTGTAAAAACAAAAAACAAAAATTCTAATGATAATAATAAATTATTGATAGATTAAGTAATTCAAAAAAACAATAAAAAAAGATAAACCAATAATAATAGTAGCAAAAGAAAATACATGAAAACATCAAACATGTTTTAAATTTTATGCCTTTAATCATTTTTTTATTTGTATACC
The DNA here is from genome assembly GCA_951394255.1 of Polyploca ridens. NCBI lineage: Eukaryota > Metazoa > Arthropoda > Insecta > Lepidoptera > Drepanidae > Polyploca > Polyploca ridens. The sequence goes on from OX596243.1 coordinate 17,389,528, forward strand.
AATCTAGCTGGAAAAAGTAGATCATATGATCCTGTAAAATTATGACGTCAAACGTTTTTGTTTTGACATTCATTAAAATTTTGCTATTTTTGACATGTCAGTCCTTCTGTTAGGTAAATGTGACAAGCTCTACGTTGCACTCAGCGCTGTCACTAAGCATGTCTCTTTGATGTCTCTATATCGTTAACTAAGCAATCACAACAGAGGTCTGCTGTCCGCGGCAGTGCTGGGCTCGTCAACGCGTTTTGGTTTATAGAATAGCCTGGCTGGACGCAGAAATTGATTTTGAAATTGGAACAATTGTACGTGACGTACCGTGGCAAACAAAATGGACGAAAAATAATCCACACGAGTGGCCAGTACATAACTTATTCATGTGTGCGACCGAGGTGACAAAAAGTGAACAAAAGATTTCAAAATGTCTGCTGTCATCAGAAAATCGGATATTGTGACGTGCATGGGTTTACTTATGGTACCCCCTAACAATAGCACACACGACTGCGGTGCTACCTTGTATCTCTGAATCGGTTCAAACGTTTAACAGTTATGTTGGAATACAGAAACAGACCAACAAACATTCATTATACAACTTTTTTCGCGGGTAGATTGTAGAAGACCTATATAAGTACCTACCTATATATCTGGGCTCATGCAGAGCTAAATAGCTATCTAGTTTGAATATAGCTATTTCTTATTCCCTATTTTAAAAGTACTCCCGCAGAGCGAGAGAAGTAAAATATTCTGTTTTGTATCAGCATTCACATCTAGCATTATTTTACGCATAATTCGTGAGTTTTTGTTTTATCTGACCAGCTACTACCTGGTTGAGCGCACATTAGGATATGTTATGCCTTATATAAGGAACCCTAGACTATTTTGGGAGAGGTATGTTTATCAGGGATTATGTGTAACTAGCTGCTTTCACCCGTTTAGGGGTTGTAATTCGAAATTCCCTTCCTTAGCGTATGCCTACGTTTTTTTTTAAATTTCAAATTACTTGATCCTGCGGTTTGAACTGTCAATCAGTCACTTGTTCCTTTTATTAGTAAGATAGACCAAGCTGACCAAGTAATACACTGACTCATCTCTATTTTAAATTCTGTAATTCCCATTTTTGATTGCGTATGAGTCACGGATAAGCATTACATTAGTTATCGTGTTTAAATAATGACATAGTCATTAGAAAGCTCAGGGATCGATATATTAACTATACAACTAATATTTAGGTATGATGTGATGTGGCAAATGTTATACATTATATAGGTCATTATGATCATTAGTAAATGTCATTAGGTTATACTATTGGAATTTCAAAGTAATGTTAGCAAGATTATAATCTTACTAACATGTATAGTGTTCCTGTGGTGAGTAAGTTCGCCAGAGCTGCATGAGGAGGCGCTGTGCTGCCAGTGTGCGGGGACCAGCTGCAGCGGTGTAGTACACAATGCCGTCCTTCCGCTGCCGGCACAGCGACTCCTCTCAAACCCTTTCTGGGTCTAATGATATTTTTGAGTGATAACGCTGGTTTTGTCGTGCAATTGCTGTTCTCGACACACCAACAATCAAAATACTCCCGTTTGAGCACCAATTTTTAGATCACCAATGCGAAGTGCACCAAAGATATTCCATTAGAGTACCAATCAATATTTTAGGTTGGTTCGGAGTTACTGAACTAAGTATAGAACTTTCTAGTATTAGCTACTTATGACAAAATGTTACCAGGATAGCAGAAGCTTGTAAGAGCTAATACCTCCAACAAAGTTAGTTTAAAAAAAAACTAATTATATTCTCGAGAGCCCTGCGCGTTGGTGCTCTAAAAACTTTAACTGTACATTTTGTTCACTAACTGAGAACCAACCTAAAATACTGATTGGTGCTCTAATGGGCATAACTTTCGTGGTCAAACGGGAATACTTCCAAAAATCGACGTACCTACTGTATTATTAAATGTTACACATAATCATGAACAATAATTCTCTGAACTCTGGATGAGCAGAGACAAAGCTCTCATTCATGATATGTACTGTAATAAATAGGTCGTGTTAACGATAGATTCATTTATAACGATATCATTAAATTATGCATGAGACTTCCAATTAATACTCGTTTATATACAGGCTTATTTAATACCATATTCAAGAGATTATTTTGCTCAGTAGAATCACTAATAGAATCGATCCCCATGAGCTTTGTGATAAGACTGATGAAAAATGACAAAATTTGGTTGGTTGTATCGGTTCTCTTGGATAAATGTAGATGTTTTGTTTATATGAAGATATGTAGCTAGATTTTTCTGCTTTGTGTTGTACACCCAAAGTAAATCAAAGCTAATGAGGTAAGTCAGTTCAGACAGTCTGACGTCTGAATTGAGAAGAACTGACAAATAACTCGGAAACCTATATGTATATTAGTACAAGTAGTTTATGTAGTATACATCAGTTTCCTGGTTTCCATAATACAAACTCTTACTTAGTTTGGGCTCAGATGACCGTGTGTAGAATGTCTCAAAATAAGTTAGTTACGAACATGAGTCTTATATTTACTATAGTGACCCGCCGCAGTTTTGAACGGTTGCTGTTACTTGTACGTAGTATATTATTAACTCTGTGATGTTAATAGCAAAAATCCCGTTTTCACATTTATGACATTAAACATAAATCTTAAATAACAAAAAAACCGCTATTCCATACTAAACGCTGGGCTCATGCCTATCTATAGCTCATCCTTTACTGAGTAGACTGGAATTCTAAAGCAAACCTTTACGGGTCAGAAAGCGGGTTCATTAATTAGGATGTGAAGGAAAGCCCAGTTTGAGGTAATTAAAACATGTATTAGTTAATTTTGTTCATTGAATCAACTGGATAACGACATCCTCTGTTAGTCGGGTCTTTCATAATTTGTTATATTAGATAGGTACCTACTAAGCGGTCTTACTGTTTCTATATCTAGTATTCAAAAATGTCCCTTGCCCATCTTCAAAGTGCATCATCATAAAACTCACTTCTGCCACTACTTCTGCTTAGTATATACTCAAAGACTTCTGCATACAAAACTACCTATCGAATCTCCATTTTGTTCGCAACCAAATCAGCTGTGGTAAGAAGGTCAATTACCTTATTCGGTAGTGACTAGGTACGGCATTATGCCAAGTCTAACCAAGCAATTTCCGCCAACTTTCTCAGATCATTAGTTAGACCACCCACGTTGCTTTTACCTAGGTACCTTACCTTTCGACAATTAGCTTTCGCCATGCGGTTTTACCTGCGTCCTTGGAGTACTTAATGTTTAAAAAAGGATGACTGTATCTCGAAGCCGTTTCGATGTGATTGTGCCTTCTCTTCGATCGAAGCGATTCTCTTGGAGTATATTTATCTTTTTGTTCCCTTTGTATTTAAACTTTTATGCCATCTCTAGAATATAATATTAAACATGTCACGTCCCACGTCACGTCACGTCACCGTGTCAGTGTGTACCAAGCTCAGCTTGATGTTTTCTTACAAAATTGAATTTTTCAAGCCCCGCAGTACCAGCTACTGAAGTTAGACAAATATTCCGCTAGTTTTATTAAATTCTATCCCTCCCTCGAGGCTATAGCACAGGGAATAAGGAATATATTACCACACTTCATAATATATTATTTAATTAAATTAGGCTTGAATTTGAAGTTAGCTCTATAAAAAAAAATGCATTTTTTAATTTTGGACGTCAACTAATGAAAGTCAATGAAATTATGGAACTAACATCCAATAACTAATATCCAGACTTGTGGAAAGACAAAATCCCTTTAATTAAGCTAGGTATAATGTTTTAAAATTACAAGGGCTCAAAATCTCGCAATTTATTTTATAAACTTTTAATCAAAAAGGACTTATGATATTGTTGTAGTCAGATATAAATAAATATAACATTTCTATGGATTATTAATAAAATTCAAAATCATTTATTCAAATAGGCCATTTACAGGCACATATGAAAATTCTGACTCTAATGTCTCTAATACTAATAATAATACCGGGTCTTAAGGTTGCATTTGATGAACAGGGGGTTTTGAAAAAAAGAAATATAAAAAATTACCTTGCTTTTTTGCCAGTTCTAGGGCTGACTTCCATACCAGTGGTAACTTAAGTAGCTTTGAACTTCATAATTACGACCTAGGGTCCTAAAGTGAGTAAATGTCTTTGTCTGGAATAAAACACTAGTGTAACGGGTCCATGGAGGAAAGAAAGAAGCGGAGGTGCCGCAAGGCAAAATCTCTTTAGAAAGAAGCGTCGCCAAAATGCGGGTGATAGGGGGACGAGGTAGGGCGATGGCTCCTCCCCATGATGGAAAACCTGCCCATTATTTGTAAATCCATCTAACGGTTAATGGAATTATTACAGTGTAACTGAACTAGCTATTTGTCATGTTAGTTCGTCTACCCGCCACTATGGCGTAACATAGCATGAAACTTTGTTCCAGAACATACTATGTGCGTTAGTATGGCGGGACCACATTATTTATTATTACCCAACTGCGGGCGAAAGACTAAAGGTGGGTAATGGCCCTGATTCTGTTTTTCACAACTAAACTAATTTTAATATCACTATGTCTCTTTCTAACAAAGAACATAAGAAATTTAGTCCTGTCAAATTAGTCCAATGTTTGTTTTCAATATAATTTTAGTCGCTATCTATCGCGGTTACGCCTAAATACACGCAAAATACGACGGCAAAGATTAATTTGACAACTTAAAATATGTTCTATCCTTTTCAATCATGTTCGTAAGAAAGAGATGAGATGTGACTAACATTAGTTTAGTGCGATTTACAACAGAATAGGCACCAATGTGTTCCTTGTATGGAGTATCGGGTCTATAGGGTAGGTAGGTAGGTAGGGTAATTAGGTAGGTAGACATTAAATCAAAAAGATGTTAAAATCAAAATGACAAAAAACGGAACTCTTATAGATTCATCATGTCTGTCCGTCCGTATGTCACAGTCACTTTTTTCCGAATCTGTAAGAACTATACCTATACTGTTGAAACTATACTGTTGAAACTTGGTAAGTAGATGTATTCTGTGAACCGCATTAAGATTTTCATACAAAAATAGAAAAAAAACAATAAATTTTAGGGGTTCCCCATACTTAGATCAGAAACACAAAATTTTTTTTTTCATCAAACCCATACGTGTGATGTATCTATTGATAGGTCTTTAAAAATGATATTGAGGTTCCTAATATAATTTTTTTCTAAACTGAATAGTTTATGCGAGAGACTCTTCCAAAGTGGTAAAATGTGTGTACAAAAAAAATATATGATGTAAACATTACCATGCAAACTTCCACCGAAAATTGGTTTGAATGAGATCTAGTAAGTAGTTTATTTTTAATACGTCATAAATCGTAAACCGCAATTTACCTTTCATTCAATATTTTTGGCGTTTTTTTTTCCTTAGTAAAGTTGTATATTACACGGAACCCTCCGTGTGCGAGTCCGACTCGCCCTTGGCCGGTTTTTTTTGTTTTATAGAAATCATTTTCATCGAAATTAAGTGAACATATTTTTCAGAACAGAATCAGGGCCATTACCCGGCCCTGATTCTGTTTTTCACAACTAAACTAATTTTAATATCACTATGTCTCTTTCTAACAAAGAACATAAGAAATTTAGTCCTGTCAAATTAGTCCAATGTTTGTTTTCAATATAATTTTAGTCGCTATCTATCGCGGTTACGCCTAAATACACGCAAAATACGACGGCAAAGATTAATTTGACAACTTAAAATATGTTCTATCCTTTTCAATCATGTTCGTAAGAAAGAGATGAGATGTGACTAACATTAGTTTAGTGCGATTTACAACAGAATAGGCACCAATGTGTTCCTTGTATGGAGTATCGGGTCTATAGGGTAGGTAGGTAGGTAGGGTAATTAGGTAGGTAGACATTAAATCAAAAAGATGTTAAAATCAAAATGACAAAAAACGGAACTCTTATAGATTCATCATGTCTGTCCGTCCGTATGTCACAGTCACTTTTTTCCGAATCTGTAAGAACTATACCTATACTGTTGAAACTATACTGTTGAAACTTGGTAAGTAGATGTATTCTGTGAACCGCATTAAGATTTTCATACAAAAATAGAAAAAAAACAATAAATTTTAGGGGTTCCCCATACTTAGATCAGAAACACAAAATTTTTTTTTTCATCAAACCCATACGTGTGATGTATCTATTGATAGGTCTTTAAAAATGATATTGAGGTTCCTAATATAATTTTTTTCTAAACTGAATAGTTTATGCGAGAGACTCTTCCAAAGTGGTAAAATGTGTGTACAAAAAAAATATATGATGTAAACATTACCATGCAAACTTCCACCGAAAATTGGTTTGAATGAGATCTAGTAAGTAGTTTATTTTTAATACGTCATAAATCGTAAACCGCAATTTACCTTTCATTCAATATTTTTGGCGTTTTTTTTTCCTTAGTAAAGTTGTATATTACACGGAACCCTCCGTGTGCGAGTCCGACTCGCCCTTGGCCGGTTTTTTTTGTTTTATAGAAATCATTTTCATCGAAATTAAGTGAACATATTTTTGAATACTTTGTTGGTGTCTAGTTCGGATTCTTTATTATACGTATCCATGCATTTCTAATATCTGTATTAACAGGGAATCTAAAATGATGACAAAAATTAAGTTACCATTAAGAAAAAAATTACACGAAGATAATAAATTCGATAAAATAGTGTCTTGCTGGTATGGTGCACACATTTTTATTTAATCATTTAGTACTACTACTTACCGACAGATGGTGCATTTTTATTATTTTAAATTCTTCTTGTTTTATGTATCAAGGTATGTAATTTGTCTATGAAATAAATTATAGGAAGCAAAATAAACTTAAGCAAGCTATTTGAGGCGAAATTGGTCACAATAATGTGCACTGATAATGATAAAAAGATATTGATAAGAAGTGGTTAGAATGCATATATTCGACAACAGATGTCTCTAGTTGCAATCTGGCGAAAAACGAGAAAACGTGATTTAAAATAAAATAATTTTTTTAGGGACTTATACGTAAAATGTTATGCCATCAATATGTTTCAGTTTTGATCCTGAACAATTTTTGCATCCAACAACAGCGCACTTCATTATTAAAGCAAAATAACATCGCACCCGAACGGGATGCCGATTCATTCGAAACTAAGGTTTTTGGTCCCGCCCACTGTGACGTCATGACCTAATTGATGGCGCGTGACCTAATTGCCTTGCGGCATCTCCGCTTCTTTCTTTCCTCCATGAACGGGTCTAAATTAAACTTTGTCGACCCTACACAGACAAACAAATCATTCTCTAAAAACCACAAACAACGAACAGACTGATATAAACCGACACTTCTCTTGTCTATGCATGAATGACAGGTTAATCTTCTGGGTATAAGATGATCGAAAGCAGATACATAAATGCTTCAACAACATAATATGCTTATTTATTAGAGCACACATGTCTTTGCCCGCGGCTGCACCCATTTGGCAGATTGCTTTCCACTGATTTAAAGAAGGCTAGATACCGCTTGTTCATTAAATAGTATGAAACTACACCCTTGAAGACCTTATAATGGAACAATTCGGCATTTTTATATGTTCAACGACACGACCTAATGGGAGCTAGCAGTGGCTGTTTTAGTTTTAACAAGTCACACACAAAAATAGGGGGCGTTAGCATTTACAAATTGTAAAAAAATGCAATGGCTCAGTAACATTTTCAAACAAAGCTGGCTGGTTGGTACCCACTTGACCGATTCGGAATAGAATTTTAAACTACATTGGAATAGAAATTTTCGTCCATTGTTCTGTTAGGCATTTTTGATATTGTATTGATGATAATTATATAGTATATGAAAACCGTGGTACTAAATCTGTTAGAAAATCAGCCAAAAAATTGCTTACTCGATTCAGGAAAATAGCGTAAAGATATTTACGCTATTTTCCTAAAGAAAAATTACTATCCTTATTCACCCAATTTAGACTCTCCAAGGCGATTCTTTACGTTAAATAATAATAAAAAAAACAACAACATTTTCGGAGGGAAAATTTATGCCTTCATCCTTCATAAACATTGACCAATTTAAGAAGGCCTCCTTCTCCCTTGGCCACTTATTAAAATGTCTCGAGGAAGTGGACCATCGATTTTTGGATGTGTCAAATTACGTAATCCTTGGAATAATACTACGAACACCTTGCCCCTATAAAATAATAAAAAGAAAACGAACCTACATAGTTGCGTTTTTTGTTACAGAGCGAACGAGATAGCTGCAAGACGCCAGCACGTGCGAGCGGGACGCCGACAATAGTGTCCAGTTCGGGAACCGGTTGAAGGATTCGTTCTTTTTTTGAAGAAAAGAAAAAAGTGTGTTCCGAACGCATCGTCTAGTTATGCCCGAGTTTCAATTTCGAGTGCTGTGTTTGTGATTACGAGAATTTGAATTTCGAGTGATTCTTAGTGTTCAAGATGGCCGTGTTTCCCGCTGTTTTTGGTTTGCTTATGGCCGCTTTAGTAACAGGTACGTCCTTTTTCTATACAATTTTATCCGTCCTTTATTTAACTATTTGAATCTTGTAAAAAGAAACTATTATAACTAGGAGACGTTCAGAGGGTTTGAACAGTGTACCTGGTTAGTAATTTTTAATTTGAAACATTATTTCACCATTATACAAAAAAAGAACTCTTCCTAAAAATTGCAGATGACATTCTTAATACACCAGTTTTTTTTCTATTTAATAAACGTGAACGCACAAGTCACAGCCAGCATACAGCCTCTAAATAATTCATTATTTTTGCCACGCGTTTCCGCATCTCCGATTAGAGAAATGCCAACGTCGGTATTCTGCGGCATAAAAAATTCGCCAAGGTCGGCCTGTATTTGTAGGACACGTTGGGACAATAAAGCGCGGGAAGAAATTGGATATTTCGAATGTCAGACGTACCCCTACAAATACCGAACGACGGGTTATATTTCTTTTGGCATCATGTATTTTTAATGTAACCGAATTTTATATGTTTCAATTTTGAAATACCTTCGATGCTTTCTTACGAAGTTAGAACAGGGGAACCCCATCAACTCTTATAGCTAGGTATTCAACTTTACCTAAACTTAATTTACTGTTATTCTTCCACAACACTTTCAGTTCAGTCTGAGTTGAATCGCAATAAGAGTTGATGTAAGGGGGCAGTCTCCTCATCTTTGTAATGGTTTATGTTGCTGCACCTGGGCAGACTGAGGCGAGTGCATTCCCACGGGATCATTCCTGTGTTACTTATAATAAAGTTCTAATTTCAATGTTATCTTAGTTTTCAATATGGCAATTGCCAACCAACCAAATCCTTTTTAAGGGCGGTATGTAAGCTAAACGTCATAAACAGGGTTCGCTAGTTTAGTGGTTTATGAATGAAAACATGAAAGAAATCTTATTATATGAACATAATCATAAAGCCAAGACACCAATTAACAGATCGGTGTTGGCCCTTTTTTTTAATTTTACTTTTATAAATAGCAAAAACCTTATGAATATTACAAAAATCATAAAATCGAGGTTTTCCTCTTTAGTGATACCATCAAAATAAGAATCCTTTTTGTAATAAATTTATATTAAATCGAATCACAAATATATGTACAACAGATCCGTGGGGCCACATTTTAATTTTTTTGTACGAGAATAACGTAATTTATTAATTAATAAGCATCAATTTTGCGACGCCATTTGTCCATACATTTTTCTATGAAATGTCATATGAAGCTTTATATACAAGACGCAATCGCGAAAATATTCAGTTCCCCCCAGTGTCCCAAGGTGACACCACGTCGCTTTTTATTGACACCGGAAATTACGTCATCCATATATCTGTATACATGCGCTTGTCAAAAAGAACATAATAAGTGCATTTTTATTTTTTACATTATTAGAGTTATGAAATGGACATTTTGATAAATTTATTGTTCTTATGGTAATCGGTATCAATTTCACGATTGGTTGATACGTCCTTAGTCTTTTTGAAAAAGTCCCGTATGCCAAAATATTTTCCTTGTTCCCTCTCAGCCATTGATTGCTTTATTTTGTTACTTGCTTATAAATAGACTAGTCTTATTAATAAAATATAAATATGATTCTATTTTTAATCATGTGGCTTTTTAATGAATCGTCGATGCTGAACAGAAGGTTAGGATACGGCCATCGATATAATATATGTATTTTATTAGATTTCACGTTCCGAACAGAAAATCCGTCGAGCTTGATGACAGCGGGGTTGAGGCGGGGGCCTGCGCGAAGCGAGTGTGCAGTGGACTGACTATTGCAGTGCAAGCTGTGTCTAACCAAACTATACAAAAATGTAGCGCCAGCCGCTTATAGATTATAGTTTTCGCGCGACCAAAACATCTTGAGCGCCGATGAATTTCATAGCGCCTACGCGTTTCGTTCAACGTGTCGTTCCTATAGAATTTACACCGCAGTCATGGCATTTAAATGAAGAAATATTTTTTCTATTGTGATATTACGATATTATTACCTATTTATTCACTTGAAAAACAAATAAGTTTACTTACTTGACTTTGATTTCTTGTATTATTAATGCCGCTCCGTACGCGCCCACACTGCATGAATGTCGAAGGCACACTAAAGTAAGGTGAACGGAACGCAGTTCAGTTAATTCGAACCGAGTGAATGTTGGGAACGCTGTGTATATAATAGTAAAATGCTAGTAGAATAAAATTATATCGATGGATACGGCCATTTGTAAATAATTCACTGTTCTTATATTATATTCTTTAACTATATAGCTATTATTGTTACTAGATACTTTCTTTGTAGGTTTTATTTTATTAAGCATAACTTAATAAGCCTCTTTGCAAATCTTTACAATTTAAATTTTTATAATTTTTAATTCTCTTCGTCACACTACTACGCCTAAAAGTCATTGTGGGCATTATCCATTTTAATAACTATATAACTAGATATCTCGGCACCGGTGCATCATATATAACATTATTTCTAGAGCTAATATACCAGGTTGTTCAATAAGTTTTGTCGTTCGATACGAGAAACACGTTTTCATTATTTGAAATACATTTTATTATGATGATGATTAGAACTACTCTCAGCCAGTACAACGACCGACCCATGTCCTATACAACCATTCAAACATCAACCACCATGTAACTAACTTAGTTTATTATGACTGGTACCTGAATAGTTGTATCGGAATAGCCATGGAGAAACTAAGGAGTGCGTGTTATATAGGAGTGACACGCTCTGGGGTGGGAGAGGACGGCCAGCTAACCGCAACCAGCTGACCACAATCGACCGACTGTTCAGCCTATAGATGAGGGATGAGCGTTGATGTATGTTGAGTGCTGGGGTTTTATTGTCTTCATTCTTATTTTGATTTTTTGTTCCTGGGTTGGATTTTGTTATATCTTTATTGTTCATTAGATTAATCTCCTCCATGCACGGGTATAGCTTCTGTGGTTGAGAGGCTCCTTGTCCATTTCAGCTTCGGTATGTGCTTGTATATTTCTTGTTCTTCGTTATTATTCTAGAGTCAATTTGGTTGCCTCAGGCACAACATTCAGCAAGGTTTTTAGTATAGTAGTCAAAATATTCTATATCATGCGCCGATTGATTTTTAAAGTAAATATCTGTTTTCTGGGTTTGGATTTTGGTGTACTGTAGGGCCGTAACATGGCCATAATATATGGGACTGTATTCTATCAAATGTTTGTTTGTAAACTTAAGTATCTTGGTTAATGGGATGAGAAACATCCAGGATAACATATCTTTTTGTGTTCCCGAAAGTATTTTTTTTGGTTTTCTATCCTGCTGGGTGTATGAAGTTCGTGATTTTAATCTGATCATGGATGAGCATTTTGTCCTGGTTTAATTAGTGTTCAGCCTCATTGTTTATCAGTTAGTTTATCACAAGCGCTCGAGCTGTACATACCTCAGTGCAATAATTGTTAGACCCGGTTCTGATGCCTATAATTATTTAAGACTATACATGTGTTAAGTGTAGTGAAGTGATTATTTATTTGTAATATTACGACAATAAACACATTGGGCCCGTGAGGAGTTTGTTGCGTCGCTTCTTCTCCTCATACAGGGCATTTCCGAAGCGACGGTTTAACGTTGTTTTACCCTGCGGAAAGCTGCTGTTTTGAAACCCTGCGGAATAATTGCATATGAAATACTAAAAAATCATCGAACGAGTCGTAGTGGGTTGGGGGGGTGCTCCCAGAACTCCCTATCAGTCGCCGCTATACCGAATTTAATAAATGTTCGTTAGCTAATTATGAAGTATCCAGTACTGAATTGGCCATTGCAGGATAAATGGCTACGGCCCACGTTAAATGGCCTGCGTTCGCGTATACTAACTAATAAGTAAGGGATAGAACCGCTGCATGGCCAATAGTATAATAATCATTGAAAAGGATTTCTTGACATACTTAACTTACAATGCGTGACAAATATTATAAACATAATATAGAATGGCTTCCAAATCTTTTAAAAGAGTAATAAAGTCGTGAAACGTCTCTGTGCAACCATCTCTTTTAATCTGAAAGCTAGATCCGCACATAAACCATTAAAGTAGATAACCTGAGCTGAAGGTCCTTGATAACATTTGCTAAGGGCCTCGCACTGGCTTAATTAGGCACTGTACTACATGATATTTATATTGCAAATATATTGAAAATTAGCCTAAAGCATTTGAGGATAATGTAGCTTCCTATTACAACTCAAGTGGATTCCTATCCGCCTTCGGCGGAATACACACAAATTGCCACTCTTATACACTGTTTTATTTAATCCTAAAGCTCCTCGCTATCTCAAGGAACGCTTCGAGTACTAAACCTCAACATCATCTTCTTCATAGTCCCATGGAACTTAACTTCCAAACTCCCAGTCACACTTCTCACTCTTATTCAAAATCTTTTACTATCCAAGCTGTACGTCTCTAAAACTCTCCCTCAGACTATAAGACGGGCCCCGACGTTAGACTCTTTTAAATCTCTTGTTATTTGACGCTATCACACGCTATAAACTTCCTCATTTACTGCCTTTCTTTCTATATTTCTAGAGCTGTTATTTTCACGTTATCAAAGTGTATTCTTATCTGTTAAACCTTCCATATTCTCATATATCCTGTTACCCAAAGGTTGTATCTTATTTTGTATCACTTCTTCTTTTTTGTATTGTTTCGTCTTCTACTATATGGTGTACAAATAAAGAATATTTATCTTATCTTATTAGTGAAAGAATGTTCAGAATCGGATTAGTAATTTCAAAGGCTACATGCAACTTACAAACTTTACCTTTTTATATGATACTAGTTGTCCCCCGTGGATTCACCCGCGTTCCCTCGATAAAAGTAGCCTATACCCTTCTCTATACTATAGGTATCTGATTGCCAAATCTCAATGCGATGGGTTCAGTGGTTTAGGCGTGAAAGCGTAACAAACAAATGGGCCAGTTGGTGCAGTTGATTATGATTCCACCTATAGCGGTGCAGGTCGTGGGTTTGATTCCCACCCAGGATATGCATTTGTGTGCATGAACATGTCTGTATGTCCTGAGTCTGGGTGTAATTATTTATTTACAAACAAAAAGGTTTCCATAGTACAAGCTCAGCTTAGTTTGGGATCAGCAGGGGTATTTTAAAACGTCGGATTCGATATCGGAAACGGATTTTAAAAAAACCGAGGCGAATTTCAGCAACTGCTATTTTAATTTCCGAAAACTTTTCGATGAATTGAATTGATATTTCCGTAAAGAAACATCAAAAATATTCGAATTCGGAAATTAAAAAAGTAATTGCGGAATATGGCCTTGGTAGTTTTTGAATCCGTTTCCGATATTGAATCCGAGCATTTTAAAATAGCCCTGCTGATGACCGTGTATGAGGAATGTCCCAGGATGTTTATTTTATTTTATTATTATATATTACTAAACTTATTACTATTTATTATTATTACTTATTAAACAAACAGAGTTACTATGGATTAGTACCTACTTCTTCAAAAAACGTTAACGTAAGTACACCCAAAGTACTAATATAAGGCATAGCACTGAATTTCCTTTACTTATAAGTAGTGAATCCATTCTGCTTAATAATTATGTAAACTTTGGTTGCGCTTAAATAAGCCACTAGAAAAGGTATTTAAATAGAAAATTAAATATAATGTTACTTAATAATATTGGAATTTTATCGGCTGGTACCACGTTATGCGGTACGTACCTAACTTGACGCAACGTCAAAATTGGATCTGATGCATGTGTGCGTGCCTGTAACACAACTGCAAAGTAACAAATGAATGCTGGTTTTGGCGCGCGATCTAGCCTACATACTACCCTTAATAGGATTTATTTTTTCACCGGCCGTTCTTCACTGCTTTTAGTTTCTCTTCTACTAGTTTTAGTAGGTGCTTACCAAATTCGACCACATAACTTACACTAGGTCTATTAAAAAAAAACCCTCGATAGTTTCCTGACTCCTTCAACCTGGGAATCATCGTTAGTTTCCCTCAAAATATCTGTCATCGACTTAACAAACGTAAACAGAATCTTCCGCCGTAACTTCCCGCCACTTTTCCACCATAGACAACATTGTTTAAAGAACAAGTTATAAATATTTACAATAAATGCAGATACAGGATGGTTGAGTGTTTGTTTTTATTGTTTTAAATATACCGATTAAGATGCCAATATGTGGAGTTTTAATCCGTTTATTTCTTACTGTTTAATATGTTGTTATTTCCGTAATCAGGTTGCTTTGTGTATCATTTTGACAGGATTGTGTTCGATAAAAAAAGTGTTAATGTTGTCATGGTTTATGTATGTCAGTTTCTTTTCCATCATTTCTTCTAAATGCTTGAATCGATTTTAAAGTATTGTTACAATCCTTAAATCATTATGACATAGGGGACCTAAACTGTCAAAATTTCAATATAACCCTGCAAAAATCTCCGGTTCCCGTAGGCTTTATTTGCTTACCACCTTCGCCAACTAAAAATATTTTAAACTAAGTTGCGTAAAGTGTATATCTCTCGCGTGGTTCAAAATTAACAACCAATAGCTTTCCGTACCGTCACTAGCACCCGCGTTCTCTTATTTTACCCCTTAGGTGTTGAATTATTTGGGGTCGGCGCAATATGAATACGCTTCTTTCATTCGGCTCCTCCATCCATCATACCAGCATTCACTCATTTCTTACCCAAAACATCTTTCAAACAATCCATCCCATCTCTTTTTCTATTAACTTAAAGTACTAGCTTCCGCCCAGCGGTTACTCTCCGGCCCATAATCTATCTATAAAATCACGTCTATTGTTCTGTGAAAGGACAAACCAAAAAAACACACTTTCGCATTTATAATACTCATATTTAGGTATTCGTATTATTAGGACTGTGTGCAAAATATCTTTCTTCTAGCTAGGCCCAGTGGTTCAAGCTGATGTCAGTCACTGATTATACTATGTAGATGTTGATTACTACATCCTATATAAGTAATACAGTGTGTAACATACACAATGTGTAGTAGCGGCATCTGTTATAGTTCAAGATGACCCTGGCAGTGAGGTAGGTCGTTTTTTACCGGCCGGTTAAAAATAACTGAAATGTGAGTCAGTTAGCGTCAAAGATTTACCGCTTCTAGTTTTATGTTACATGTTTAACTAGTTTGCCTCGTGGCTTTTCTATCATGGTCAACTAGCTTTCACATCACCTATTTGAGTCAAATTAGGGGTGGAAAATCGTTTCTTTAGTGAATGCCTGCGTTAGAAAAAGAACCTGTATGAAAAATTTCAAGTTTCCTAGCACGGTTCTAGAGTACTTTGTACCACCTGGCTGGCTACCACCATCAAGTGGACAATTTGTCGCCTAGGACATTGACATTTGTGACTAGTGTGTTTCGACAGCTGCACTTTAGAGCCCGCCTCCTTCTAGGTTTTGTTTGCTTACTACCTTCCGCCATATCATCGCTGACCATGGAGGGAAACACAAGTCGCTGTGGTCAAACACATGCGCATTCACATTTATTAATGAAAAGAAAGATAACCTCTGTCATCATACGTACATGCCTGCGTTGTTTCTACGTTTTATAGCCGGTGCAGGATGTCATATTTTCTTCGATCTCAAGATCAGGATACAACACAATTTTTTTACTATACGATAAGGTGGCAAGTAGTGGCAACCCACCACGTCATTTTGGTCCACGGAATAAAAAATCAGACTAATCGGTCCTTCTCATTCACTCCTTTCTTACTCATATCATTTCTTCACACAATGTATCGACATCTTTGGTCTGCCTTATACCTTTTTGTTTTATTATTATTTAGGTACTTTCTTCAATCTTCGCACACGGTCATTAGATCCCAAAATAAGCAGAGCTATGAAAACTGGATAACAGATGCCGTGGTTATCAAGGGAGTACAGTTTAGGGTTCTTCAAGGAGAGTGTGGAGAGATTTTTGCAAGGTCTGGGTTTAAGAGGGAGGTATTATCTCCAGTGACTATTGAATCTAGAGATCAGATTTCGGGGCGCTATACTTCTTTACTCTTTTATATTGAATTCAATTCCTTGCAGTTGACTGGGATCTCATTGATATCATAATTGGATTGCAGTTTTTTCTAGATATCAATGTACGTTGACTCAATTCAATAGTGATTCATCTACCGGTCAACTGTAATCATTAGTGTGATGTAAAGCCCCTAGGTACTGACTGAGTCATGCTAGACTATATTGTAACCTAGGTTAGGCGTAGCGATTGAATGCGATGTACGCTGAGTTGTAATCATGGCTTTTTTGTGCCCGCATGGTAATTTTCAACTAGTTACACTAAATTGGTCCCTCTGAGAAACAATTGGTTAAAAACACTGTTGCAGAAATAAAATCTACGATGTTCTGAAACAAATTAATGTGTTTCTGACTCCTCAGGCGACATATTTGAAACAACTGAGATGTGGACAGTGGACAGCCAAGATGCCGGAATATTGTTTCTGTTAACATCTACGTGTTGTTCCAGAATCTTTGTATCTGAAACATGTTTCTCAGTGAATACATGGCTTTAGTCACAGCGCAATAGGGATGTTGCCTGGGTAAAAATATAATAATTCTAATTAGTCCGTCAGTTAGATTATCAAAAAATATTGGACACGTATTTTTTGCTTTACAAAATCATTAGCAATTGACGAAGATAAAGCGCGACTAAGTTCGAGAGTGGGGGCTCGTGACGTCACTTGTTCCTAAAAAGTGTACCACACCGTGACGTCACGCGGAACTTCAACACACGATATCTTCGTATTTTTTTGTTTAATTGACAAAAGAAAAAATATGTGTCTAATATTTTTTGATAATGTAAATGACGGACTAATTAGTTTTTTTCAGGAAAGTAGCCTATTATACAAAGCCTTAACCTTCCTCAAAATACACCTAGGTAACAGTGAGAACCGCATCAAAATCTTTGCACTGGCATGACCACACTTACGGACAGAGACGTTGCATTTTATATAATAGATTCTGAATTTAGCGTGGTAATTTTAAACCGTTTGTAACTGGATTTTGGTCTGATAAGTAGTGACGCGAGTGGCTTGGGTTTAGATGGTCGTGTGTGAAGGATATCCCACAATATTTGAAACATCTCACTTAAGGGTTGAGGTCACTTTGATAAGACTTGAATCAGAAGAGAAAAGTCGGGGCCACTGAACATTCGGTGAACCGATTGTTTGTCAACCTTCTGAGATAAATAAACAAACCGAGTCAGACTCGCAAAAAAAAGGGTTCCATATAAAAATTTCTTGTAATAAAGGTATGGGGATTTTTATTATAAGTTGTTGTTACGGCGGCAATAGAAATACACATTCAGTGAAAATTTCAACCGTCTACCTATTACGCTTCATGAGAGCCCACTGACAGACAGGTGGACGGATAGCGGAGGCTTAGTAATAGGGTCCCGGTGGCACCCTTTGCTGCGGAACCCTAAAAACAATAAGTGTTTTTATAGTTCTGGTACTGTTATATAGAATATATTCAACTCATGGTGTATCTTAATAACACCACGTGTTATGATGACTAAGGTTCCATGACGAGTACTAGTTTCCGCAATGTACAGGTGCGGAATTAATTGAATAATGAAAAAAGATCTTAATTTTTTGTAATGTCTGCATTGGGTATCTTCATTCATTCAGTCACGTAACAAATTAAATAACTGGAGTACAGTTAATTGGCGATGAGTCAGTTTCTGCGAGATACCCTACTGTGAACTAGTTTAGTAGGGCTGGCACTTACATTTTTATGTTGAAAACTAGGTGCATAACATTTTATATTGGCTTTTTTATCTTTTGTTGGAATTGAAAGTTTTTAGTGGAACTTAAAGTTTCTTTCTCAATTAATTTGACGAGATTTTTATTTTTAAATTCTTTTATCTGAAAGTAAAATTTCTCAATACATAACGACCAAAAATTCCTTCAAGTTTTCTCATATTCTTTTAAACTACTATCTCAAATGCGTATTCTATAAAAACCGTAGAACGAAGCTTAAATTAAAAACATAAATAATATTTCAACATTCCAATATGAGTGTGTGCCAACCCTATCCGAAGCCGTTTAATATCTGTGAATCATTAGTCAGTTTCCTTTGTTTGACGCTTGCAGTTAATATTGCTGTGCTCTTCTAATTTAGGACTTGCTTTCTCTAGGTATATCGATAATATACCTAGAGAAAGCAAGTCTCCATTCAAATATGGAGAAAGACGGCTGACTTCCGAACCTATGGTAATTTTAGTAAAGTAAGAAATATACGTCCAGGAACGCTCGGTGTGCGAGTCACACTTAGACTCGCACTCTCTCGCACTTGGCACTTGGTTATTTAGTTTGTCCAAAAAATATTTCAAAGTCAAAGTCAAAGTCATGTGGTAACTTCTGTGAATTCGACTTATAGGTGCCCTCTTGTAGCCTAAATTAAATAATTGGCTTTAGATTTTGAAAGATATGGATTGTGACCACTAACAGACGTGTTCATGCACACAAAATGTAGTGGCGTGTCAGCTTCTGACCGGCGGTCATAGCAGTGTTCCTGAGGCATCTAATAGTTTCCCGGGTAAAAAGTATCTTATATGTTATTCTAAGCTATGATCTACCTGCGTAGCAAATTTTACCCAAATCTGCTTAGCCGTTACGGAGCTGAGCGGTAACAAACACGCACAAAAATCAAAATCAAAAAGTAATTTATTCAGTTTAGGCCCTAGTAAGGCACTTATGTTATGTTAAGGCACTTACAAAGTTTCACATTCTTAATATTAGTAATTAAAAACACATATTAAAACAGTTCGAAGTTATGTTATATAGAAACGGACATACATTAACGAACCATGAAAACAACTTTTTTACCTCGTGTAAAAACACCATGTTTTTCCTAGAACTTGATAACCCAAAAATTGCCTATTCACTAGCCTTGGAGTGCCGTTAGAACCAGTTGAAAAGTGAAACATAGTCCTCTGCTGACCCCTCCGCTGCCTACACACCGTGAAGTTAGGATGCCCACGGAGTCACACACCAGAACGCTTTTGTCTACCATGTTGGTCAGTGGAATTGCGAAAATAGACTCTATAGCTTTTGTAATTAAAATAAATATCATGGGTAATTTTCCTTAGCTGTGGTGATAAGCTAAGCAGAGATTGTATTATGGAAGCCAATATCCATATTTCAGAAACAATGCACGATGGTAGGGTACTTTGTAGTACCCGGTTCGTTGGCTACCACCTTAATGTTGAGGATTTACTTTACCGTAGTGAGATTGTGGTAAAATGCAAGCCTATTGACGGTAAAAAAAGAATGTTATTTTATACTAACAATAAAATTATAATTTTGAGCTAATAATTTGTGATATTTTATTATTTTCGATGGAGCAGTTTAGTTTCGTGTTTTGTAAATGAGCAATCACTGGAGTACCTACTTTGAGAATAGTCCCAGCTACCTGTGGAGTAGAATGCAACACAAATACAGGAGTTTTAAATTAGTAAACACTTTTTGTTATTATTAGTTGGCACTTGAGAGCCAGTTCCTTCTAGGCTTTGTGTGCTAACCACCTTCGGCCGCATCATCACTTACCATGGTGAGATTGCGGTCAAACACAGGCCTATAAACAATAAAAAAAAAAAAAAAAAAAAAAAAAAAATTAGAATAATAGTTCTGCTTTGGGAACACACATAAAACTAGAAATTACCTACGTATTTTTTTCCCTTTTTGTTCATTATGTTTTCATTTCAATATAATTTTCTATGCGAACCGGCTTTTAATAAAACCGGCCCTGATTATTTATTGCATTGATCAAGGTCTATGAATTGGTATACTCAGAAATGTAAAGCGTAAGTACACATCAAAACATTTTCGAGCCACTGTGCGACGCGTTATTTACGAAGGGAAAAGCCGCAGTCGCTTTCACCAAGATATTCCGTCACGCGCGAGCTTTAAAAACAAATGTACCGTATACAAAATAAATGCGAAAATTTTCCTTCTTATTTGTAAACAATTTAGAAAAAAAACAACATTGTATTTAGTGAAGTGCGAATGAAAAACCGATGGACGTGTCGCGCTGGCGTAATGAGAGCGAATTTTCTCACGTAATACGCCTCCTCTGTCTCCATTGTCGGATACGACACGATACGATAAATTAACTGTCATCCTGATGAAGCCATAGTAATTTATTTTAAGGTAGCAAACAAGCATACATCCCGCCTTATGGTAGAGTGGTTACCGTAGCCTAAAGCCCACTACACGCGACTACACCAGGAGTATAACTCGGTCACTCGTGCTATGCTGACACTGCAAAAATGTCTTCAGCCTTGAGGGGTTGAGAGAAGTTGCAGTGCCGGCTATGGATGGAGAAAGCGCAGTGTTTGGTACTATAACGCTGGTCCCCGCCAGCACAGTACCTCCTCATTGAGCTCTCGCGACCTTACCACTGGAACACAACACTCCATTAATGTTATTTGGCTGTGATCTTCTATTCGGTAGTTCCCCAGTCTGGCTACTCCGAATTTTGAAAGGGAGAACCCATCTTATAACAGTGAGTCTAACGTACCCTTTACATGACGTATGAAAATGGAGACGAGACCGAGATGGCGAACATTATAGACAAATTGCCAGCCACACCTACTCTGAATTCGCAACAAGTATCTTATTTACTCTATTACCTAACTTCAGTAAAAACTTGATGGGAAATATCATGATAACTTTCTACTAGCATGATATTTAACTATGATAATATCCTGGGACATTTTTCACACATGACTATCTGAGAGAGACTTAAGAAAGAGCAGCTCGACTGGGTACGTCCCTCCACCTTACAGAACACTGCTGATTGTTATATGCCTGCGCGTGAGTGAGTATGTAAGGTCACTTTGAGAGGGGGTGCGTTGCGGCAACTTCATTAAACTGGGCTTCATTTAAATCGCATTATGTGGAGTTTTATACATTTAGAAGTCAAAAAGGAAGTTATGGTCGTTTTCGATAAATTTTTTTCATGCTTTTAAACCAAATACCGACGGTACATTTTTGATCATGTCTTGAAATAATTGAGATTCATGCTAACTATTATCTGAATAGTGAACCTAGCGGTTGCGTAAGCGTTTGATCTAAGTAAACATTGCGTTTAAAAATAAAACAGTACTTTAAGATCAGAATTCACACTCGAATTTTTATTTATAAAAACCAGAACATTTCACCGATAAATCCCCGAGTTTATTAAAAGCTTTGCAAATAAATACATTTCTAGAACATTCTGGAGGTTGTACCGGAATTTTCAATAATGGGACAACGTTGCCGGCTCGCGTGACGTCATACCCGGTCTCTGGAAAAATGCGGCGGATTTATCCGGGAATGTTAAAAAAGGTCCGCTATTTTCTTAATACTGCTGTAAATGGGTGAGAGTCAATTTGAATGTATTATCCAATCAAAGATGTACCTAAATTGCACATTAAATAGCGTTTATATCTGGTTTATATATTCAAATTGATTAATAGACAGTACCAAACTGTCACATTGTTTTATATTACTATAATATCATATGAGTCGAGTAAAAGAGAAAAGGAACATTATGGAGACGATAGAGAATAGGAGGGGAAAGATCATGGGAAAGGGCCATCTTATACGACACGATGAATTTATCAAAAACATAACAGAAGGAAAGCGAGAAAGAGGAAGAGGAAGACCCAGAATAAGCTACATAGATCAAGTGAAGGCAAAGATAGACTTCGAGTTGTATAAGGAGGTGAAAAATGTTGCTAATGATAGAGCAGACTGGAAGAAGCTACACCGACAAGAGCACAGCTCTTAAATACAGAAGAAGAACATCATATGATACTTTAATCGAAGAATGTAGTTTTAGGACCCGCCAAGCTGACTGGTACCCTCAAGTTGAACATCTGACGCCAAGCATAATGTTCGGATGTGCTTCTTTTCTAGGCGTCTTTTAAGTGCTAGCAGGTATTATGAAAAGTTCAAAACTGAAATAATGACCACCATTTTACTACAAAATGACTGGACGGTGACCGATAATGCCGACTATGTGAAAGTTTATATGCGGACTATAGTAAAGTGATATTTTAAATAAAATGTATGCGACTGAAGGACTTTGTATCCATGGTCATGAAAAAAAAATACAAAAAAAAAACAAAACTGAAATTACCACAATCTGCAATTTATTTATAAATAACTAAAAAATATATCGCACTTTATTAAATGCATTTAATAAACGAAGTAGAAAATAATGAATTACTTCTTTCGGCCACATTTACTGTAAGGCTGTGGTCAAACAAGCTAATAAAATAAACAATGACTTATTAGAAACAAACAATGCGGAATCGATTTCCATGCCTGCCTTTACAATTCTAGATCGAAACAATACTTGCATAATGTTACCACAGACATAGCGTTTGACTTCATGTTTATTATATTACATAAATGTTGCCAATTATTGCAGCAATAATAAACGACTTGATGTAAGTTATGCCCTGATAAACTCTGTCCAAATAATCGTGCATTTCTGTCCCTGTTCACTAGAGGCAAAGAATACTACGTAAAGAAGGGACACTTACACATCCCGCGGATTTACCGTCGCAACAAAATGGCGCGACAGTACTCCTGATAGTATTGCCCCACCCATCGACCAAAGGCTTCACCGCTCGCTGCGTGTGTGTGATTTAAAGCGTATGTAATTAGTTCGTTTGTATGAAGTGCCTAGGCCCCTAGGGTGTGCCATTACGTTGCGGGTGACGACTTTGGGCAACGATAAATTCACGGGGGAGTGTGTCCCTTCTTTACGTAGATATTAATAGTATTCTTTGCTCTAATACTCAAAGACTTAATGCTTCTTTCAGGTTATGCGTGTTTAAAACCAAAGCTAAATAATGACCAAGCATTTGTAAAGTGTGTTAAAAAACTAAATTATAATCAAAATAAGTTACGCCATAGCTAAGTTACACGCCGGTTGACAAACGAGCTGAAATTGGCTCAATTTTGCGGCGACGCAATAAATTTACGAGAGAACAGAGATATTTTCATCAGTCTACCATTGTTGTGATGTAGTGATGTGACTAGGTCGATACTTTTCGTTTTAAAACATCGATAATTTTATATGAAATATTTTTTTATATTTATTCTGCTTCTGCTCTCGGTCAGTAAGTAGTTGAGTTAAATGTTCGGGTAGAAACAAACTCTTGGGTGAATCTCAGGTCGAGCAAGTACAACTGACGATTCTTTGTAAAAAAATTACCATCTGCTGTAGACCGGGATCGGTAACGTATTTAAAAGACGGCTAATCACATGCCACATTGGGATATAAATATCTATCTTTATGTTGACTATTTAAACAACTAAACGATATGATTAAAATTACCTTGCAACTTGTCAAAAATAATTATAATCTCTTGCACATTCGCAACAGTTCGTTCAATTTCGGCGCGTGAAGGCTTTTAATCTATCTAATCTTTCGGCTTCCGCCAAAACTTCGGCCCATTTTGGCTGAAGCCGGTTTGGTTAATGGTGGTTCTTTGGCTGAAAGCGGCCGCAGTAAAGTCGAACCTTCGGTCGGTCACTACTTTTTTAAAGTTCCATACAAGATAGACTAGATTTTTATGGTCTACTTATTTTAGGTTCTAAATTTAACTAACTTCTATAACTTAAGTTCATACGACCACTGCATAAATTCCTTTTCAACCAAAGGTTATCTGGAAGAGAAGAGATCTTCGTTAGCTATAGAACTCCCACTGTACTGTACTTAGATCTACGAGTATCTATCTATACGTATAAAAATACTTGTCCTAACTGACTGACTTATCTATCAACACATCCTAAACAGCTGGAACTAGAAACTTAAACTATGCACACAGGATCCTTAACAACCTAAGGAAAGTTTTCAAAACTCATCCTCTAAGGGTGTGAAATAGTTGAGTTTATTCAAACATCAAGAATAAACATTCTTGATGCTTTTTTTCTGGTGTATTATTTATTTAAATCTGCTTTAATCCTATAAAATCACTCTGAAATATATTAAACCATCTCCTAAATAATCTCTTCTCAGAACTTATTAATTTAATAGAACAATTACAAAACTAATTACCCTTAAAATCAATAGAACTTACACTTAACAAGTTTCAGCCGACTCGCTCAAATGTACTTAAGTTACCTTCAAAGTTGTGTAAAGTTCACATTAAGCTCTTTAACTTAGCTTTGGGACGTGATCGGATCGCGAAGGAAGGATGCTGAATTTTTAATGGTGCTTCACATGTTACTGATGGAATAGGATGAGTTATTGGTGCTGCAGGGTTGCCAGCGAGTCACTATTATCACTATTAGTCACTATTTTAAAATCCTGTCACTTTTCTCACTATTTTCGGAATATGGTCACTATTGTCACTATTTCAGAGCTCAGAAGAGATACTCGCGTTGGTAGGGGACAAATTCGTCCCGCGTGGAATCACTTTTAGTATATTATGTTGTGCGAGATCTAGTTTGGCCATAGATTGTTATAAATCTATGGTAAATGTGTAAATTTTTTTTCATTTCGTATCTCTGCAATGACTTTAAGGAAACAGAAAAAATATATCACTATCAAGTTCAGTTTTCGTTATAAAATGTTTTGTAGCACAATAATCTTTAGTTATTGTAAAAATAAGCTTTTTCTTTTCCCTAAACGGTACGATTTACATCATTACGTCATCTCTGAGTGACGTATAACGCGGCGTCCAATATAAGCTATCGCGATTGCGATGTGGTCCAATGCAGTGACATGCGTCCTACGTGCGCTCCGCACCACCGCCGCTTGAAAAAACGCCGTCCAAGTGAGAGTTTAATTTGCGTAGCGATGGTTCCGACCTTCCTTAGACGTAAGGTGCGTTGGGATAAGATCGGAGCTGGGTTAAGACCGTGTGCAAGTATTCATTTCAGAAAGTAGGAGCCTGGTGGAATGGACTCCGTTTGGCGGTGAAAAGACACGTCTGTGTCTTGGTGGCGTCAAAAAAGACCATATTGGCCAAAGCCAATATGGTCAATATGAATAAGCCAATATGGTCAATATGAATAAGCCAATATGGTCAATATGACCTTACAGGCGGTCTCCGATTGAGGCAAACCTCAATCGGAGACCGCCTGTAAGGTCACGTTCAAACGCTTTACCATGGCCTCTCGAAGCAATTGGATCTTATCACTGGTGGCTCGCACGCTTGAAATGTATCTCTCTGCAACAGTGATGTTGTCTGCGTACCCAAAAAAAAATACCGGGTTTTAGCAGATCATTGATATGCAGCAGAAATAAGGTTGCAGAGAGAACTGATTCCTGAGGAACTCCGGCATTTATTGCCAAGAGTTCTGACGAGCACCCGTGTATGACCACTTGTATAGACCGTTCACTCAGGAAATCGGAAATCCAAGCGCACAGGCCATCAGGAATTCCATATGAAGGAAGCTTACTTAGAAGGCTGGTGTGCCAGACCCTATCGAAAGCCTTAGAAATATCGAGGGAAACGGCAATTGCTTCCCCGTGTCTCGCAATGGCTTCGCTCCATAGATGTGTGGTATACACAAAAAAATCTCCAGTGGACAGTTTTTGTCGGGAACCGTACTGTCGATCAATGAGGAGTTCGTTATCTTCGAGGTATGACAGGAGCCTCCGATTCAATACACGCTAGTCTTGCAGAGTATGGAGGTGAGACCGATTGCGATCATCGGTCGATAGTATGAAGGATTGGCACGGCTGCCCTTCTTAGGCACAGGTTGCTCGTTAGCAAGCTTCCAGACTTTCAGAACTCGACCCATTAGAAGTGAGAGGCGAAACAGGAGTGTCAAGACTGGAATCAATTCGGGCGCACAATTGCGCAGGACAATGGCTGGAATGCCGTCGGGAACACTGGCTTTATTCACGTCTAGAGCGCGTAGTACCTTTACAACCTCCTTTTGTCGGATATTGATGTCCGGCATTTGGCAGTTGCAAGTGTTTGTAAACCAGCGTCTTGACATGAATTCTCCGTAAATAAACAGGCAAACCAATTGGCCTTCTTCTCTACAGCAGTGTAAGCTAGTGATCCATCAGGCTTCAGCAATGGCGGCAGCGACGGGTGGCAGAAATTAGTCTCGACCGATTTGGCAACAGACCAGAAAGCTTTAAGCTCCCAGAGGGCCCGAGGGGTAAGATGATAGCTTTTTCCCGATCCGGCCAACATGGTCGAAAAGGCCCTAAGCTTTTTTGCACTATTTGGCAGCGATGTTAACGCCTTTCTTCTTCAAGCCCGTGTCAGGAGATTTGCGAGTGTGAGAATCCGCCCAGATTTTTAGGCCAAGGTCAGGCGGAGAGTAGGACATCACAGCTTTCACCAGACAGTGGTCGGAGGTTCCCAATGGAACATTCTCCGACACTGAATACCTTTGAGGATCTTTCGTCAGCAGAAGTTCCAAGCAGCTGGCTGTGTGATCAGCAACAACCAGAACGCGCGTGGCTTCGCGAACGATCTAAGAGAGCTAGTTGCGAATTGCTAGTTTCAACGCCTCTCTCCCAGCAAGGTCGTTTTCCTGGTATAGGTACAACCACTCACGATGATGAGCGTTAAAGTCCCCCAAGAGGCCCAGCTGCGCGCTCGAATATTTTCGCTGGACCACGTCCGCCGTTTCGCCGAGGTATTGAAAAAGCCCGATCATCTTCTGGTCACCGCTGTGCGATCGGTAGACAGAGGCATAGAGATTGCTCTATACCAGTGCCCACGAATATCAACAGGACGGAAAAACCTGTTTTTTTAAGGCCACGGAGACGGCGACAGCAGATGTCATCGCGAGCATACACGCAGATCCCAGTGCGTGGTTTGAAGTTGTGCTCCAGGGTATACCCTGGGCAATATAGGTCTGCTGCGTCTGTAGGACATCTGATTTGCGTCTCCGTGAGAAAGAGTAGGTTAGGCTTGTCGGCGGCGAGATTGGAGTGCAGACCTCGAATATTAGAGAGGTGCACTTTGAGTTAGAGGACGTGCTTCCGTTGTTTAACGCTACTCTTTTACTTTTGGTCATGTTGATGTGGAGTGAATAGGTGAGTGGGTGAGTGAGACAGTTAAGCAAGGCATTGCAATAGGAACCATGGGACAAACGTAGGAAAGATGAACTGATGGGAGGCTCGTCTGGAGCCTGCGGGGACGAACTGCTGTGGCCATCGGGTCCTCTTACCCGGTCGCCAACCGGCAGGATGGAGCACCCCGGGATTTTTGCAAGTTGGCGGGGCAGCCTTTCGTAGATAGCTGGCCTACTATTTGGGCTCTCTTCTAACTGCTGTCGGCCAGCGGAGAACCTTGGTTCGGATCCAGCTACCCTCCAAGACGAGACTACCCGTACCTACATCGTCGAGACCGGTTCACTAGTGCAACGCAACTGCTTACACCCAACCCCACAATTAGCTTCCCCGAACTTCACGCCGGAGCACGGCAGACGCTTGGCGGCGTGGATTAGTTCGGGGGTTCGGGGGTTTTCCCAAAAAGAAAAAATATGTAGGTATCTTAATAAATCTGGGGGCACGGGAGTGCCCCCCGCCAAGACAGCCAAGCGAAGCGCAAGGGCACTACCTACCTTTTCTCGAAGCGCTTTGTCGTTTTTTTGAAGCCTCATAACTTGGGTTTGGATTATACCAGATAAACAAAATTTTCGGGACATGATGTCAATAGTGAACTTATTAAACATATTAAATTTCAATAATATAGCTCTTACACTTTAGATTTTATTGATACCTAAAAAACCCCGATTTCGTCACTGACTCACTGATGATCATCAAAACTCATAGGGTACTTCCGGAAGTCCTAGAAAGCTGAGATTTGGTATGTAAGCTTGTATTAGTACACAATCAACAAAAAAATTATAAAACTTGGAAATTTCAAAAAAAAAAAACAATCGTAACTTACAAAAAGAAGTGAAATCCCACCAAAAACATTTTTATGTAAAATGTTGCCGCCAAGACATATAGCTTGCACTGTCAAAAAGTTATCAGATCTCATGTAGAGCCAAGCTTATAACTCTACTTGCCCTTACTCTACAAGCCCTAACTTCACAAACTCTACACACCGTAGTCAAAATATGTGGCTTGGCCGTTTCACTACTACAAGAACTATTCTATAACAAAAAAGTAACAGTGAATACATTTTTCACCTTACTCCTATGTTACGGTAGCGAAACGGCCAAGCCACATATTTTGACTACGGTGTGTAGAGTTTGTGAAGTTAGGGCTTCTAGAGTAAGGGCAAGTAGAGTTATAAGCTTGGCTCTACATGAGATCTGATAACTTTTTGACAGTGCAAGCTATATGTCTTGGCGGCAACATTTTACATAAAAATGTTTTTGGTGGGATATTCTTATACTTTTATTGTACCATTTGTCTTGTCCATCATTTACATCCCATATCCTCCAAATTTCTCACGGATATACTGCAAATGAGCTCTGAAATGGTGAAAAAGTCTACTAGGTTTCACAAAAGTTCCTAAATTGCTTGAGAATATATCACTATTTGGTCACTATTTAGACGAAGAACTCACTATTATGTCACTATTTTTGTGAAAGAAAGTCACTATTCTACTATTTTTTACCCCCTGAAGCGCTGGCAACCCTGTGGTGCTGTAAAAAAAGTTGCCTATTATTACGTTTAGATTTATGAGTAAGCTTAGTAATAAGTTTATAAAGGTTAAATAGTAAGAATCCTCACTAAGCCTCGTTTTAACAAGGTCGAGTAACCTTTATCTATAGGATAATAATTATCCTGATGTGTCGGTAGTTTTATATTGAAAATGTGTTGATTTCTTCTTCTTTCACGCAGCAATGGATTTTCATAGGGTACTTTTGGATGCGCATGAAACCATCGGGTAAATAGATATCCTGTCTTCCTTAAATAATTATACCCATACCAAGAACAAATATGTATGCAAATATACAAGACCTACCGGTACTAAATATATAAAGAAAATATAAGTGTGGACGACAAAACCATCAACATATTTCTCCAAGTATATTACTCAGACCAAGAAAAGTCTATGGTCTATTAATAATAAATTCTGAACTAGTAAGATACTTAATGGTGTTAGTCAAAGTGCGAAGTTGATTCTGTCAGTTCGAAGCCACATCCTGATTAATTATTTATGCAAGAACTAAACTTCCTTCTGATACGCCTGTATTCTGTAGTGGGATTAATTTGCGTGACAAAAGTTCCAAGATCTTCTATCAAAATCTCTTCGGTAGTTTATCACTTTCGGAGTTTAGGAATGGACATTCAGACTGGGTCATCTTTTAAACCTGATGGTAAGCGGGTATCGTCGCCTTTATATATAAACAATACCAGAGGGTTTGCCAATGTATTGCCGACCTAAACAAAGGATAGAAGGCGACTGGCTCTCAAGTGCGACTAACGGCACACATCGGTAGGTGCTTTTACATTCTCTACTTGAGGGTGGAAGCCAGCCAGGCGAGTACTACAAAGTAACCTTACTACCATGTAGCCGTGTTTATTCACTCACGCCCATCTGATCCCAAACTTTGAAAAGTTTATAATCTACACTATTATAAAGAGGTAAAGTTTGGATGTAGGAGGTAAACTCCGAATCCGATTCTGAAAATTCTTTCACTAATAAGAAGCTACATTATTCCCGAGTGGTATAAGATACTTTTCATCCCAAGAACGCGGGTGAAACCACGCGGCCAGCTAGTGGAAACATAGAAACATTTTTAATACAACAATATCCAATTCCAAAGAACATCCCTTCTGGTAAATCCCGGAAAAACAATTTAACAAAGACCATAATTATGTGTTTTAATTAATAGTTTCCGAAACTAAATAAAATAAACATTTACAAAGAAATGGCGCAGTTGGTAATAAATAAATTATATTTAAGTGAGACTTAAGTAAGGTACTCCCCTTCAAACTGACGAGGGTTGACTTCCAAGAACAGTCCCTTAGTTAGGTGGAAAATATCCTGGGAAATTGTATTAAGAACAATTTTTCTTTGTTTCCTTTCATGTTGTAGTCAGCTTTTGTGCCTTTAGAAAACACTTTTATCCTGTGCCCCTCACTATCGGCCTGGGAGCTTATAGGGTTCCTTGAAAG
Organism: Polyploca ridens; assembly: GCA_951394255.1. Taxonomy (NCBI): domain Eukaryota; kingdom Metazoa; phylum Arthropoda; class Insecta; order Lepidoptera; family Drepanidae; genus Polyploca; species Polyploca ridens. Next base: position 17,420,169 of record OX596243.1, read on the forward strand.
CTTAAGAAAATCAAGGTTGTTTTTTTTGTAGACTCGCCCTACAAAATTACTTAATAAGTAAGTGGTTACCATCGCGTATAGACATTAGCAATAGTGGGGAGACTGACAATGTGCTGCCGAACTATACCAAGCATAGAAGGCAACTGCAGAAGTGCTTGGCGACAGATAGTCAACTTGAGGGTGGTAGCCATCCACGCGGGTACTACAAATATTACTGCTAATGTGGTAGTATTGATTTTTTAAGCCAACAGGAAGCCTTGGATAAGAAATGCATCCTTTGCCATGAGGATGTGGTTATAATGGTTGACTTTCGTACGCCATCTTACCCGTGGTTTCATCCGAAATTGTCGGTTGTCATTAAAAACAAACCAGACAAGTGCGGACTGACTTGCGCAACGAGGGTTCTCTACAAACTTGTACGTTACGGTAATTTCTCCAACTCCGAATGTATGTTTGTAATAGTAAAAATAAGAAAATCAGATAAAACTACAAATTAACGAATTTTATATTTTTAGAATATACATTTATTTATTTTCGGAAAACCAACAGCTGATTACATTGGTATATTATGCCGTGAGATCTTGCTTATTGCCAAATTTCATGACAACGGGAAGTGCCCTATAGGTATTGATTTATTTGCGAGTGTCTAAATATTCGGCAAAAATGGCCTTATTTTTTGATTGCGTTAAAAAAGATTCATTTGTTTACAGCTGTAAGGGACCGTACGCATAATCATAAGTACCTATTTGATATTAATTTCAACTTGATAACTCCACGCATTCTTGAGCAAAAGGGTCTTGACAAACAGACATACAACGATGTCATCCTAGGGTCCTTTTTTCTTTTGAGCTATGGAACCCTAAAAACATTGTGTATTCCGTTATAATATACAGGTCGTTGTTTTGGTCAGCGACGAGCGACTCAGGGTCGATAATACAAATGATACTGGTGCTAAAAAAAATATAAAAAAAATACTTTATTTTTTTTTAATAATAAAAATTAAAAAAAAGAAAAAATTTAAAATCATGTAATAAGCTAAAGTGTAGACATAATACTCAACGGGAGTACGAGGGAGTAAAAGGGTGGGGCGATGGCGGCTTGCGCCTAGCTCTAGTCTGTGCACGTGCCTAGTAACCATACTTTGCAGTAATTTTATTTCAAATTGAATAAGGTATTTCTCAACATATTTACAGTATTTAATGGAATTAAGTCCATTTTTGGGGAATATATATGTTGTATTACCGCTCCTGGGTCGCTTGTCGCCGACCAAAACAACACCCTGTATAATCGACATCAAACCAGTTTGACAAAGAGATACACATTTAAAAAGCATTACCGGAAACCCACGACGGATTTGAATGGTTTTGGATAATAACGGTCGTGTAATGTTTTGTTTCTAAATTGAGGTAGTAGGTAATAACCTGATAACGGTACAAAGAGACCTGTACAATGGATACCTTTAGGCTGGTGTTGAACGCGGTGAGCCTTTGAAGTCTTTCAATGAAATGGAATGAATGTCTAAGTCAAAGTTATTAATAAAATGGGTCTAGTCTAGGTTCATTTAATAAATGGCTTAGAGATATTTATTATGATCGAAGCTACCACTGGTTTGGAAATCGGGAAACAACTTTGAACTTTGGTCTAAAAACTTTTTTATTTTCAAAAATTTAATTTTTCTTATCATTTTTTTTTTGTTTTTCAGGTAAGACTTCATCATCAGTAAACATCAACAGTGAGTAAAATTACCGAATAAAATATCGATAAAAAATTCATCGACATTCTCCCTTCCCTAAAACATTATGTCCGCTGCAAACCTGATTTGAAAATTCCTGAAACTAGTCAGACAGTGTTCATGGCTCTCGCTTTATTCTTTGATTCCGATATTAAACTTAAATTGGGCGGAAAAAACTTTGTAAAACTTCACAATCGTCTTTCTGGGCATAATCTACTGACTGGGTAAGAATGTAAGAATGAATTCAAAATGTAGGCTTATCATTTTAGTAACTATCTTTCTGTCTAGGGGTTGAATTAGAACCCTTAGTGGATGTCTACGTCATAAAGCGAACCTGTGTGCAAAATGTCAAGTTTCTAGACGCTGTGGTTGTAGCTGAGCGACCACAGTGAGCGACCAACTGTCAATCACGCAGTTTCTCTTTTTATATAATGCTAGTTTTCGCATGCAGTTTCATCCACGTTCCAAAGTAAGTATATAATGTTTTCCCGGGATCTACTTGTATGGCAAATTTCATTACGATTGGTCGAGGCTTCAAGATGTAACAAACAAACTCACTTTCGCATTTATTATATTAGACGGATAGGATGTAAGAATAAGGAAGTTATATTTATACAACTCTCAAAGAAAAATATAATCTAAAAGCAGAATTCCGGAAACATGAAATGCTTTGAGATTTAATGATAACATACGAGGTGGTATCCCAATGACGCATAATTTGTCGTAGCGGAGCCGCTATTACTAAGATCTTTTCTTTTGCTTAGCCAGCGGGGCTACCGCGTAGGAAAATGGTAATGAACTTCATTGAATTTGGTTTGCGTTCGGAATTTTGGATATTTGTCGAATATCAAACGAGTAAAGCCATCCATTAACTCGTTCGGTGCCTCTCGTGGGGTTTAAATATTATAAAACATCAAATAATATTAGCCAAATTCAATGAATATCATTTTTTACTTAAGCGATAGCCCCGCAGCTACTGAAAACCCAAAGTATAATCTATCAAAACTATTGCCGTCTTTGATATTATGTACGTGTCAGGCAGTGAAAGGTATAGGTACTTCATTGATCAGACATTTTGAAACTAGTTTGTTGTATTCGTCACCAAAAAGCAGAGAATTACTCTTTTGCATTCATTTAAATTCAGATGATATCGAGCTCGCCTAAAGTAAAAGGTTGATACGGTTTGCAGTTTTGTTAATTTGCCTGCTTGAGTGGAGTCTGAGTAATAGTAATAATGAAAGTAATTAGCTTTTGATGATTTATTTTTTCTTATCTCAGTGCTACCGTGTTTAGTGTTACCTCCCAACCAAAACCGCCGCATCATTGCACAACCGCACCATTCATAACTAAATGGAAAGTGCCCCTGGGCAGTTTTTACTCACAGTGGAAACATACCTACTTGTCTCAACTTGTCAGTTACCATTAGGAACTTTGAGATCCTTACAATCTCACTGTTGGTAACTGTTGTAATTTTGTGGAAAAATCATTGGATTTTGTGCAGAGTGGATGCCACTACAATCATACCTTACTCTCGCCACCGAAGGAGCGTCCATCCTCAAACTTCAGAACTAAAATGGTCTAGCACTGTGCAGTTTCAAAAGAGCTTCCTACCGCTCCAGTTGTGGAATTGAATCTATATCAGTTGATGGAAGTAGAAGAGTTTATTGAAATAAATATCAAATCAATCAATCAAATCATTTATTTTGCAAAAACACATGGTGTTACAGGGTCTTCAATTAAAAACATTAGAGCTTACACATGTCACCACAATTATTAGTATGCAAAAATAGAATAAAAATTACAAAATCCAAAAAATAATAATAAGTATACAATGTCAAAAGCGATTGCACGAATTCCATAGAGTGGCATTGACAATGAATTACCTGGGAATAGAACTCGCGTGCATAATCGGTCACACTATTGACAATTGGCTACAGTTTTGAACAATGTACATTGTATTTAACTTAACTTGATGTTTAACGGTTGTCCTTCCTGCAGTTTTATCTGCTCCTCCTACATATTATAAACAGCGTTATGTTATTTAGCTTAGTTAATATTTAGAATGAAAGGAACTCTCATTCAAATGAAGATCCAGGTCAAAGTAATTTATCCAGTTTATATTGGTTCTAGGGCACTTATAAAGGCCAAAGCTACAGAAGTTACCACTGGTTTAGAAAACAGACAGCGAATGAGAAGAGCTTCTTGACCTTTCTCGACCGCACCGATCGTCGACGATTTGGAGGGTCAACCTCATTCTCAACCCGCCTCGTTCGCCCTCATGTCGAATGTCCGTCAGTAACCACTTACCGTGAGCGGTGAGATGGACCGTCTGCCTGATTGTCAATCTGCCAGCTGACATAGTATCTGTGATCATGCGAGCGTGAATAAAGTTATGCGATGTCGGCCATTCAGCTCCATGCTAGTACCTATGCATGGCTTCCGTTATCCGCTGTTTACATCCGAAACGCATGTTTATAGGGTTGCGTTATCACTGATTGAATGAGAATGTGTCAAATTGGCTGAGATAGCTATAAAACAAAAAAGTATGTCCTCTATCTATCTTCTGTATTATTAAAGGCGACATTCACTGATTGACAAAAGCTCAATCCGCAGTTTCCAATTACGTATAGGTATAAACAAAGGAAGGTATTTTCAAAATTCTTTTGTCAATCTAATTAGAATCTATAAGTTTAAGACGCTGGTTCAGAGTGGTAGCCAATGGTCCCCGAGTGCAACAGGCAACTTTTTATCCCCGGGAGCAACCGCGGGGACAGCTTGGCTAGTATGAAAATCAAACTTCACAAACAAGCTCACAGCAAGACGTGACCTCTCACAGCCACCCCTAAACGTAAAACTAATTCACGCTCGCATGAATGTTTCACGTGACAACCCTGACGCAGAGGTCATGCTTCGAATAACGTGCCTCTTGCAGGTATGACGGTGGGGACGGGTAATTTAGAGACAGGGGTTTATGGTGGTGGCACATTGGAGGCTACGTTATGAATAATTCCTTTTTTACTAAGTACCTATAGGCCAACGTTTGATCAATCTTACCACAAGGCTTGAAGGGAATAAAAAAAGACTGTTTGAAGGAATAGTAACTGTTACTGCGTAAAGAAAGGACACTGAAACCTTTCTACGAATTCATCATTGCCCCCAAACGTCCGCTTGAAGAGTTTTTATAGTTAATAATAGCACAATATGACGATTTTATGTGTTCAATCAAACTCGACATTTCACTGGCCAAATTTAAGACGCAAACTAAAGCTGAAGCGGTACGTTGGTGCATTACACATACTAAAATGAGAGAAACTGTTTGGTTGACAGATGCATGCACAGCTCCAACCGTAGGGTCTCATAACTTGACGTTTTGCTAATAGGTTGACTTTATATAACGTAGGCGTACTAGACATTCTCTAACGAAGGGTTTTTAAATCGTAAGCAGCTTAGATTGTAATTTTGAATGTGTCATTTGAATATCATACGCCAAATAGTCGTAGCATTATATAAAGATACCAACATACTGACAAATCTTGTTTATAAACAAAACTATAATAATAAAAGCTACGTTTACTTGTTAACACCATTGTGAGAGTGCCTTAAAGGAACGCGGTTTCTTTTGATGTTCCTCCTTGATGTTTACTAGGTGCCGCAGGGTTGTCGAAGGCAGGGAAATATTTGAAGATCCACTATGTACAGATTTCGTCTTTTTTTTTGTTTATTTTCTTCTAACATTGGAAAATAGGTACTTTTATGTCGGACAAGTATTCTTGTGTTCAACTGCCATTGGATCCCTTTAAGGATGGCATTTTTACGACGTAAATATACAAAAGTGGCATACTTCCATACTAATTATTACTAATCCATGCTAATATTATAAATGCGAGATTTAATTTGTCTGTCTGTTACCTTCTCATGACTAATGAACCGATCGCGATGAAATTTGGCACGCAGATAGCGTATGGTACGGAGAGGGACATGGGCAACTTTTTATCCCAAGAATACGAGTGAAACAGTAAGGGGACAGCTAGTATACTATATATTTTCTATAAATGTATTTTCTTTTGATAACTTTTACCCTAAAATTTGGGAGAGCAATTACAGTAGGTATAAATGAAATTTGTCCTCAAAGTCGACGAAACAATTTTGGGATCTCAACAAAAATTATATTAAAATTATTACAAGCCTGGAAAAAAGTTATTTATTGAAATTAGAATTGTCTGCTAAAAAGTCCTAAAACAAGTTGGGATTTTAATTATTTTCAAATTCCACCTAAAAATATCTGTAATTCGAATTTAAGTAAACACAAAATCCAGAATTCTAAACAGACCAGACAGTAAAGAAAATAGAAAGTCTGTGTACATAAAAGCATTCTATACTACATCTAGACTTATAATAACGTCTACCACAAGAGGTGAATGTACTCAGAGCAATGCACTTTAAATCGACTACACTACGTGTTCTCAATTATTTTTCATGAAATTCTGTAATCCTACATAATTGGATGGCCATTTGTCGTCCAGCTGTTTCTACGTATCGTTGTGTATGGGTCCGCTCAACTCCGCTCTTCGGGTCAATCTCCACCTTGCGCGATCTGTTGCAATCTCTCATGTCTGCCGAGCGACGACGTGGAGCCAGCCCTTCTATGTGTTGTTGTGTGTGCGGGTCCACTCTCCGGGTCTATCTCCACTTTTCCAGATCTGTTATAACCTTTTGTTTTTTTTACTAAGGTAGCAAACAAGCAGACGTCCCGCCTGATGGTAAGCGGTTACCGTAGCCTATGGACGTTTGCGACACCAGGGGCGTATTACTCGCGCGTTGTCGACCCTGCAGAAATCTCTTCACACCCTTTGTGGTGACATCGTCTCTCATGTCTGCCGAGGGACGTGGAGCGCTTCTTCTCCGTATCGTTGTGTGTCCGCTTTCCGGCTCATTAACTTGTTACTATGTTGAGCCGGTATTTTACTTATCGTGGGAGTATCTTCTGATGAATATTTACTTAAAATATTCTTTTTATAGACCTTTTTAACATAAATTTTATCTACGCTGTCTGGTGTGGGCGTTGAAATCCCGCTGAGTCACCGCGTGGGTTGTAGAACTTTTAATTTCATTGGAATATTATGCGTTTACTTTATTTTTTGTATGTTGTGTAAGGTTAGTCATTGTTAAGTCATTTTAAATATTGCTGTGTCGTGATGTATCTGATTATCACCCTTTGGAATCCAGTTTACGATGAGAAGCTTCGACTTATTTACAATCTGAATGTTTGACATGAAATGCTTGGCCAATACTAAGCCAAGATTCACAAACAAATAGAATTTTCAAACTGGAGAATCCCTTATGACTCTCGGTATGTATGACCTCTCAATTTGTATTGCTCTGGTTGAAATTGTTAAAATCGCTTCGCAACACTTGGACAGTTTTTTGTCACCTATACTATATACCTTACACTAGTCATCCCCCGCGGTTTCACCCGCGTTAACGAGGGTTCTAGTGTGAAGGAATGATTGATCAGAGGTAGTGATGACGTCGAATGCCGTGGCGAAGTTCGTGGTTAAATGATACCGGTATGGGGAAACCATACCATGGTACTTTGTAGTACGCGCCTAGCTGGTTACCAAGCTCTAGTTGAAGATCTGTCACCAAACACATACCGGTGTGTTCGGACAGCTGCACTTGAACGCCAGTTCCCTTCTAGGATATCCGTACTTATCACTCTCTGGCACATCATCACTGACCATGGTCAGATTGTGGTCAAACACGTCTGTGTTTTCAAATTACATAACAACCAAAGACTATTTAAAGTATATCTTGTACAATTTCTATCGTAGTCTTCAGCTATGTATTAACAAATGACCTCCAACTTGAACTATGCTCAGAGTTAACATTAACTTGTATAAGATGTCGTTACCCTCAAGTCTAGCTTCGTACTGTCTGGGATCTGACGCGTAGGTGGATAGCTTGGGAGATACGAACGAGTAGTTACGACAACTTAGTTCATATGCTTTGTTTTTCCAGGGGAGTACAACTTGGGGTTCATTAGGTTTTTGCGGTGTCGGCATCGTGAGATTGATACCCCTGGCCTACCCTAGACACGTCATACAAGAACTAATATAATTATGCATCACATGCACACGCAGCGAGTGGTGAGGCCATATTGGTGGATGGGCGTCCATCTACTGACCACGATATTAGGTTGGGGGTAAGGTTGCGGGTGTCGATAAATTCGCAGTAGCGGGGTGAGATTGTCACTTCTGATGTTGTCGCGCGTCTATAGGCTACGGTAACGTGGGGCGTATGCTTGTTTGACGTTTTGTCTGTGAAAACTATATCAAAATCCATGTAGATAGTGGTTCGAGAGCTATAAGTTCGCTAACAGGTCGTTGCGTTTATAATCTATGCTGAAGAGTTTGTTTGGACGCGCATATCTTTGGAACTTCCTGTCCGATCATCGAAATAATAAAACTAAGGAAGCGTAATTGTGAACAAAATCAACGCGAAATTCGGCTCCACACTTCACTACATTGACAAAATATCTCTAGTATTCGAACGAAAGAACACACATGCAAATAAGCCAATTAGCTGCGCTTGCCTAACGCGTTGTATTCCGGCAAGCGCGATGATTGGTTCTCGGCGAGACAGATAATGCTAATTGGTTCGTACGCCTGCTGCAGTGCGAGATGCGTGGACGATGTTATGCATTGATTGTAAGAGGATAAAGTATCGTATATTTGCACTATGCATATAAGTTGTATTAATTAGTTTTAATTTAACTATACCACTCTATTATATTCATTTAAAAGTTTGTGATGTGCTTTTTGGATTAAAATATTTCTTTATGTGTTATAATTGTATGGATCTAAAATTAAGAAGTATTTTAATCAGTTTATGGTTTTAACATACGAATTATAGAGTGATGGGTCGCGATAAGGTCAGATCAGAGGGCGAACCACAAGCTCTTAAAACAATATTATTCGTAGACAGAGAAAGCTATATTATTATAACCATATTTGACTTTTGTTTTTCTTTGACATCCGACGTCAAAACGGGACAAAAGTCGAATAAGGTTATTTTATTGAAAAAAAAACTAAAATGGCGGCTGGCACGCTATGCCACAAAGGTTCTATCCTCTTTACAATTATAAGTACTAGTGCATCACAGTTTAAGTGAAATATCAAAACGTGTTAAATAAATACGCATGTTGCGTTCATGTTGCATAACACTTTCCAGAGTCACAAGTATAGGATTTCAAAATGTTTATTTACTCACATATGAAAAGTGATTCCAGCATTCTTCATATCTGTATGGCTTCTACACCACTTAACAACACATGACGGCATATTGGCACAATGTAAACAACGCAAAACACAATAATAATCACAGTTCTAAGTCCCTCGCGACACGAACGCATCGACTCAATGATACCGGCGAACTGTCAGCGCGGTGCGTCTCTCTTTTTTGGCAACGCCCACCGCGGTTCAGTTTGCGTGGAATGATTTTTGAGCTCGAGTTAGATTTCTTTAGTTTTATTATTTCGATGTGTCCGATTAAAAAAATATATCACTGATAGGTGGCTGCATTGTCGTCCGAGGCTACTTTTCATCCCGGGAACGTGGATGAAACCGCGGGAGAAAGCTAGTTTGCATGATATGGATCTATAACTAATGTAAGCATAGTATTCATTGTTATGATTCCATCGTTTTGCTGAGTCATATGACAGGCGGGTTTTTCCTAAATTCCATAGCACCCTAACCCTAAGGGGGAGTTCGCAAGTTGCATGACACGTGATGTTAATTAAATATCTGTACTAATATTATAAAGAGGTTAATTATTGTATGTTTATGTATACCATCTATACGTTAATAATTATAAAGAGAGCTTGCGAATTTGGGAGTTTCTGGATCAGCTATTCTCATGTTATCCATTCTCTTTTTCTTATTTTAAACTAGTTTTCCGCCGGTTTCATCGTATTTCTGAAGGATGAATGTTTTCTTGGGATAATAATATCCTATATATTATTATGATCTCCCATTTTTGTCCATTCCAATAAATTCTTTGTTGTTAGTTAATATATGATTAATTGCCCATCCTTCACAACACTGTATCTCAAGTCAGTTATGTTCGAATGCAATCTCCAGTGTAATAAAGCGTATCTACATCCACTGTAAAGCTTCAGTGTTCAAGTTCGAGCTTGTCTTAGCTTTCACCTGCCGTTTTACTTGCTTCTACAAGTTGACTTTGACAAAGGGTATAACTCTAGGGTTCATTTGCGTCAACCTGGGTAATCTCGATAACTCAGAGTTAGTTGCTAACTTGACATAATATGAAGGCATGATAATTTAACCCCAGGTAAGTAACTAAATTTGAGTTATTATGGCCCACATGCGTCATTCTGAGTTGACAATTTAACCCGAAGTTACATACCCCAAACGTACGTCATTTTAACCCAGCTTTTTACGCAATTGGGTTAAAATGACGTACGGGTTAACGGGTTAAACTTTAACCCAGGTTGACGCAAGTGGGCCTAATATAACCCAGGTTAAAGCAAGTATAACATGGCGCTCTTGCGCCAAAAAGAGTTAGTTGCTAACCTGGAGTTAATGATAACCCGATTTTAGCAACTTAGCTCTAGAGTTAATTTAGTTAACCCAGCTGGAAGTAAATGGGACTAATGCCCGGTTCCTATAAACAAAAACGAATCATTTTGCTTACCAATGGTAGGTTTTTTAATTGCCAAACTGCGCATATAAATAATTTCGTAAGCTAATTTTACCTGTGATACTTAGTTAGATATGGCAGGGACTACTATCTTTACTTCATTATTAGTAAAAATACAAGAGTCTGATATATAACTTTATTTACAACAAATATGTACAAAATACAATCTATATATAGAAAATTTCCTCAAGAGTTTTAACTTTAACCGATAACTGTCCGTAAATTATAGGAATCTGCCATGAGAGAAGTAGAGCATAGCGTTATTTACCTCAAAGAGCTGTTCGATAGGGTACTTACCTTACAAAAAACCGCAAGCCAAATAACAAATTTTTGTGTTCCTGCGCGTGAGTAAGAGAGCCAGAGCTGATCGGTGAGTGGAAGGGTCGGATACGGTAACCGCTTACCGCACACCATGGTGTTACGAACAATCTCTTACAAACTTCTTAAATCTGTGACATTATATTTCACTAATAAAAAACTACATTGTCCCTGAGTGCTCTAGGCTTCATTTTATCCCGGGAACGCGGGTGAAACCGCCGGGACAGCTAGTTCATTATAAATGAAATAGTTTTGTTGACACAGTTTTAACCATATTTAGATTAGTTATATAATTGCATACCTTCACGAATGCCATGATTTTACCGACCTATTGTCACGCTATTCGACGATTAAATTCATATATTTGTTACAACCACAAATCACTACCTCTCCCCTTACATGATGTAATAAGAACTAACCCTTCATCAGTATTATATAAAGAGAAAATGACAGGTTTTTGTATACTACGAACGCCCGAAATTAATATTTGATCCATCCTTGATTCTGAGTTTCTGGATTGATATTTTGACATTACTTTAGTGTCAAAATATCATTTATAATACGCAATCTCAAAATAATAGATAGTGCGTATATTAATTTCGGCCGAAATTCGACAAAAGCTTACGGCCCGCCTGGTGGTAAGCGGTTACCGTAACCATATGGACGCTTGCAACACCGTGTATACCATATTCCAGAGATTAGTTTCAGTATCACCAGTAGAATTGATCCCCATGAGCTTAATGTAGCTTAGTTTTGTGACAAAACTAATCGTTTTTGTATGAACAAAAGTAATTTTTGAAACGACCTTAATAATAAATGAAATATGAATTAATGAAAAATTTATTTCTGCACGCCATTCGCCGCATAAAAAACATTAGAAAAAAAAATTAACATGCAAAGAAAATTACACAGTACAATAAAAATAATAGTGATAAAAAGTTAAAAACACGATCATAATGATGTTGCCAACTCAGCTACATTTTAATGGTAATTTTGATATTAAAAAACCAAACCACTGATCACTCAAAAAATGTGAAGAATAAAACAAATGAAATACCTATAAATATTTGAGTACTTGCATCAGCGAATGCCGTTATTGCATTTGGCTGGCTTCCAAAGTCCGGCTGTATGTAAACACTTGAAATTAAAAAGCCGAGCCTAAATACGGCTCTTTTGAGCAGGATAAACAAGCCATGTTTGATTTCTGTTTCAAATTAAAAGCGTAGGTATGCAATGGGACGCGCGTCATTATGAAAAAGAAAATAACAAACAGGAACTGCGAGTCAATATGATTTATCGAAGTGGTTATGATTTGGCATTATTTAGTAGATACTCGTTTTCGCCTGAGTTCATGAGATGTTGTTTTCTTGGTATAAATAATGTTATTCGAGGTTATGATCTACCTGCGGCCACGTTTGATTGTGCCGTTGAGGCGTCCAGAGGTATCGAACAAACTCACTTTCGCATGTATTATATTAGTAAGATTATTGTGAGGTTACAAAACACCCTTCAACTTTAAATTTTCCGTGCTTAACCGGGATAGTCTTTAAGCTAGTTGGAGACCTATTAAGCGGCTTGAAAATCCCAACAGTAGGTTGACGACTAGCCTACCTCCACCAATCTGCAGTGGTGTATTTGCCCATTCCCTTTCATGCTCATTTGTGAAGGGAGGGTGTGCTCAGCAGTGGGATATTATAGGCTGACGATGATGACAGAACATACGTATCATCCATCCTTACTTGCCAAAATCAATATTTTCAAATTCTTTACAACCTATTGGTGATTACTTTAAATGTGATGTAGTACCCAGAATCATGGTTTACTTAATTACATCACCATGGTTACGATATATTATAATTTTTTCGGTTGTTACATACATAATGCATACTTACATGCTTACAAAATTGTTACTAAAATGTGGTTTTGAAAACCATTACTTTTTGAGCTCTTACTCCAAACTCTTCTTTTCAGTTGGAGTCCCAGTAATAACAGATAGGTATTTGTGATTTTGTTATTCCGCCAACGAACAACGTAAGTCAAATGGCGGTGCATTGTTCTTTCAATGTGTGTGTGGTTATTAAACTGGCGGGAATATGTTTGTAAATGTACGTTATTTCATCCTCCTTAGGGGATGAATTTTAAAAATCCTTTTTTAGTATACTTACGTTATACGGACTTGTGTGGAAAATTCAAACGTTTCTAAACCCTGTGGTTTGAGCTGTGTGCAACTATCTGTCAGTCCGTCGTTCTTTTTAAAGATAGATTTTTACTGACATAAATGCCTTCCTAAATTGTTTTATCCTTCTCTCCGATATCAAATATCGGTGAAAGCTAGTCATATTTACTTCGATTTTGAAAGGACCCATTTTTTGTGTGAACCGTTTGTGATTTATTTTCACTGAACTACGTACGATATAGGTATGAACGTACTCGTTTATTTATCATTCCTTGCTCATTTTTACTGACGTGTGTTGTTGGTGGTCCTTTATAATAAAATAAATACGTATTCTACGTGATCTCATGAAAGTTATTTCTGGATATAAAGTTCGTCTTTGACTGACTCATAATAAATGACCTAGAAGGAAGCTGCGTTGCAGTTCAAGAACAATGTGTCTTTTGATATAGATGATATATTTTATTATAATTTACAACAAATCTCTATAGGTAGGTACCTACCTATATAAAAATGAATCCCTATTTCCCTTGGTCACGCCATAACTTAGAACGATTTCATCCATCTTTATTTTTAAGTTTTCTTATACATACTCTTGAGAAGGTTCTTACGGTTTTTTATTTTTAAGAAAGTTGCGTAGAAATATAGAGAATTTAAGAAAACTACGGGGGGGTAGGAGGTTAGTATATCCTTCAGGTACGCGGGGCGCAACTAGTGTACAATAATAATAAATGCGCAAGTGACACATCAACGGTACAACCAATCGTGATGATATTTTTCTCGCGGGTATAGATTATAATCCGGAATAGCATAGGTATTGGATACTTTTTATCTCGGGAATTTTCCCCAGATAAAAAGTATCCAATACCTCCTTCTCTCCTGCGTTCCCGAGGGTTCTTATATTTATAAGAACCCTCGGGAACGCAGGAGAAACCGCGGTGCGGAAACTAGTTTTAATATTAGTAGGATTATACTAAGATAGTAGGATCCTAGTACAAATTATTTTTTATACTGATTATTCTGTAAACAAGCTTACATCCCTCCTGATAGTAAATGGTTACTGAAGCGAAGGACGCTTGCAACACATGGTGCATCACTCACGCGTTACCGACCCTTTCCCCCTCTCCAATGAGCACTGGCGATCTTTCGCACAGGAACAAGTTTTTTGGCTGTGGTATTCTGAAAGGTGAGGGTATTTCCCCAGTCGAGCTGCTCTTTGAGCGAATAAACGCTACGCTTTACATCTCTTAAAATATAGTAGGATTATACTAGGTTAGTAGGATTCTAGTACAATATCTAGAAAATTTCCTCGAGGCTGATGCTGCTGGCATTCCATTCTCAGCAGGCTGGTTGCGATTCCTCTTTTGATAGCCAAGACAATCTCACGTGTTACATTGTCACGTGCCGAAAATGGTTACACACCCTAGAAGGAACTAGCTCTTAAATGCAGCTGTCGGAACACACCGGTAGGTGTTTGGCAATAGATTTTTTACATAAGCTTTTTACAGAGCTCATAGGGGAGGGGGGAAAGGTCGGTAACGCGTGAGCGATGCTTCGTGTGTTGCAAGCGTCCATATGGCTACGGTAACCGCTTACCATCAGGCGGGCCGTATGCTTGTTTACCGACTTAGTCGTATAAAAAAAAAAAAAAAAAAAAAAAAAAAAAGCTAGCAAGGCGGGTACCAATTAATTTTCGTTTTTTAGTTTAAGATCAGCTTTCGTGAGGTTGCGCCTGAAGAACGCTTTTTATAAGGTGTTAAACAAACAAACAAAGAAACTTTTCCGCATTATTATATTAAGTAAACATTGACTATAGAAATAAATCGAATTCTGTACTTGAAACGTAAGTTTCATAAATCTTACGGCTGTGCAATTTACCAATCACTTCATTCCGCCACCGCTCATCAATTAAACCTCGATGCTTATCAAATCGCGTACCTAATGGCCGTACATTGCGACGATACTCGTCACGATGTTTTGCATAAGAATTGCTAGCAGTTTCTAAAAACGGCTGCCATTGTCATTCACGAACGAATTGATGACATTTTTATGGAGAGAATTTGTTCCGAATTGTTTCATTGTAATTTTTATGAAATATCATAGCTTTTATTCGTTTGTTGAATATTCATGGAGAATTCCAGACAAATGTTGCACTTAATCTTGCCTTGTTTTTGAAGATTGACTCCTTACTTGTTATTAGATGGATTATTTAAGTATAAGATGATGCATACTTCCTTTATAATTTACTAGCTTCTGCTCGCGGCTTTGCCCGTGTGGCCTACAGGAAACAACTGACATATTTTTCTACAACAATAAAACGAAAACAAAACAACTTTATCCCGCTTCTAGGGTGGAATTATTAAAAACGCTGAGACACGTATAAATTAATTTTCAATCTTCAGCCTATACACAATATTTGAAGATCCTAACTTCGAAACTGACGGACTTTCATACAAACTTTCATCCCCTATTTTACCCCTTTAGGGGTGGAATTTCGGAAAACCCTTTCTTAGTGGATACCTACTCGTCACAAAGAATATACCCTCTAAATGTCATGTCTCTAGGACCAGTGGTTTAGGCTGTGCGTTGATATATCAGTCAGTCAGTCAGGACTTTGAATTTTATACATATAGATTTGTAGGCGAATTTTGATACTGCCACGAAGTGGTCGTATTACAATTCATGACAATACAGTTGCCTTCTACTTCACTTGCTTTGTGTGCTCATCATCTTAGGCCACAGCATCACTGACCATGGTCGGACACAAGTCTAGACAAAAGTTAAAAAAAATGGTATGAACTCTTCATTACGGTTTTCCGACTTACGACATATGGGGTTCTTCAAAAGAGGCGTAAAAAGAGCTCTTCAGGGTCAGCAACACATCGGCAATCCCCTGGTATTGTAAATATTGGACCATCTGCCTGCTTGTATTCTCATTGACATAAAAAAAGTCAAACAATTTTGTTAATTAATGTTTTCTTTTATTCACAGGTACGATTAAACTACAGAAACCAATGCAGACTCGTACGTAAGTCTATCCCTTTCGCACCTGAATAATACGATAGTGAGTTATTTTTTTCTAATATTCTACAACGTAGTCAAGACACCTGGATGTCACGAACGTGCTAAGCACTTTCTAGAAGTTGTGTAAATGGTATATTTTCTAAGTATATTTTCCCATGATGCTTACCGTACGTAATAAGATTTTATAGAAAAGAAAAAGATTTTAACGGAAAAAAATCTCAGGTGCGAAAGGGTTATTACCCAATATCGTGTGGTTATCATGCTTTCTTACCTTTCTAAACATTTACTAATCTAGGGCTACTACAGTCGTTTTTGACTCTCAAGTTACAGCAACATGAAAATTTGTCGCCAAGGACCTAATGGTGGATTGAAAACCACGGAAATCATAACACTATTTTCGGGCCGTCGTTTAAAAAATTTGTTAGTCATCCGATAGCTTGCGACTGCACACACGTGACACAAATAATTGATTTGCTATAAAATAATACAATAGAATGTGCGGTTATTCGTACACATTGGATTTTATAAAATACTAGCTGCCCGGCGCGACTTTGTTTACGTGGTGTCCTACCATATACTCTACCCTACCCTACATTTAAACCATAACTGGACTTCCACAAATATTTCAAATCAAAATTTGCCAAATCGGTTCAGCCGTTCTCGAGTTTTAGCGAGACAGCAATTCATTTTTATATCTATAGATTCTGATAATGTTTGAAAAAAAAAACATATTTTCTGTACTCCATATAAACGTTAACTATACAATATCTCACACTTCTCCATACGCGCAATATAAAAGGGGTACAACGATTTCTCTTAACAATTTTTATTTATATAACTATAATAATAACATACGCGTCGTATATAAAACCTACTTTATTTGAAGTCGGTTCAAAAAATAACATAAGAGGTAATTATGCTACGAGCTGAGCCGCTGAAAATATTCAAACGAGGCGAGGCACGGGTGGCATGAATATTCTATCACACAAATATAATAGGTATGTGTTTTTTGTTCACGGTATTTGCGTGGGTACTTGAAGGGTATGGGTAAAAATGTTTTTTTAACCTGTAAAGTTCTGTCTGTCTGTTATACAGTGAGGTGGAGTATAAATATCTTAACTTAAAAAAGCTAGTATGAACATGTCTGTTTATCCCTGTAATAAAAAAAAATATTATGTCGAACTATCGCTATCTTCTTCGCTATACGCTGACAACCTTGCACCAAGCTTTTATGTGAGTTCAACTTTTTTTGAATAAAATCGGATTGAGTTTTTAAATATTTTTGTCTGTCTGTTCCGGTTTATAGTTGATGTTATAAGGAGTAACTTAGCTACTTTTATTTTTGAAAAATATTTAGTGTTCCGCGCAAAAAAATTCAAACCGTGCAGGTGAAACCGCGGGAGACTGCTAGTCTTCTTATAAAATCCTATACATATTAGAGATTTGATTTTTATACCTAAGTTTTAGCTAAACATGGTCTTTCTTTAATTTAAGGTACTGTGTGACTTCAATTTAGTATTTATGATAGACCCTTTCGGACGGATCATTAAAATATACGGTGTTTTTGTCCACATTTGTCAAGTTCGAATTCCGGCTCAGGTTGGTGAGATAAAGAGAGATAAGTACATCAGAACATGCAGACACGAATATCCTGAGTCGGTATAGAACTCACGCACGGTCCCCGTTAATAATGTAGAAGTGCAATAAAAAAGGATATATAATGCGGCCAAAACCGCAGGGTGACATTTCATACTGCCGACGCCATTTGCTAAACTCCAATACAAATCATTGGACCTTAAAAAATAAAATGATATTCCTATGGAGAAAATTTGACCCCGAACCATTCAAACTGTAATTTAGTTCTATCATTTGAATATCCACCTTATTGTTTACCAGTAAGGTTTAATTTCCAATGCACACGTCAACGTTAACCCGCAATATGTCACGACAGGTGCAAGGGACCGATGCTTTTTTTTTATTATATTTTTTATTTTAATATATTATGCATATCATTCAGTTTTTATAGGCTGAATCGAATGACTGGCTGTGGACGAAATTCTTTATGTAATATTAAATTATTTGGGCGCGATTTGGTTGACTTTGGTTTAATAGTTTGGAATATGAATTTGAATTGAAATTCGATTTTCTAAGAGTGAATTTGCAAAAGTAACAAATCCGTTTTATTAAAGACTAGCATATGCCTGCGGCTCCACCCGCATAGAAATTACTTCAAAACGATTATTACGCTCCCTTTAGTCTCAGTATAATGCTACGTAGCCTAAAATCTTCTTCAAAGAATTCTCTAGGTTACTTCGAAAACTGCATTAAAATCCATGCAGTGTTTTTGGTGTTAGATAGATAATTATTAATTGGTACACCACATAAAAAAAGATAAAAAAATACAGTGTGACAATGGTCGGCCTTGTTATTGTTACTAATAGCGATGTTTACCAGACAACCTTTATAAGTTATAAGCACACTAACCGACAAACAAACATGTAAGGATTTTGCCTAGGGAAAGCGATAGATTTAAAAAATATTTTACGATGCATAAATTACTCAACTGTTGACCCAATTTCTTACTTTATTTTTTACAGTAAAAGCCTAGTTAATAAATTAAATAAATAGATGGCGCCACACATTCCAGTGCCACATTAACCGTGAACAGGGAATGCAGTTAAACTGTAAAAAAATATCCCCCGGGACAGATTTACCGACCAGTTTATGTGACAGAAATATTGCCAGCGAGGTCCTGTACGGAACACTTATTGGTTTAATTTATTTATTTAGTTGCGTCGTTTAATTGGGATGAAATTTATACTGGAGAATAAAGAATATGACTTATTTTCACACCTTAGGCACTCCCGTAACTTACGGGCGACGACAGTGGGCAACGATAAATCGCGGGGGTTTGTGAGTATCCCTTCTTTAAGTATAGTGATAGTTAGTATAAATAACTAAATATCCTGGTACAATAAATAGTTGGAAGAATAATAAATGCCCAATCATCAATGGGCCACCCAAAAAAAATGAAACTTCATGTGTCAAAAAACTCCTCTTCTATAAAAAATTACTCGTTTTTTACCTTCCTTCCTGCTTGTTTTTACGGTCTTCAAAGCTATTGAAGCCGATGCTTACTGTTATCAAACCTCATTGTTCTAATCAAGAGAGAAACGGTAATATAAAAGCATAATAACTTGCACCTCATCAATCAGTTCAGTGGTTAAGGTGTCCACAGTGCAAAGAGTCCCACGCACGAGAATTTGATTCAATGTTCTGTGAGTTAATCAAACAGGTGGAAAACTCAACGGGTCGCTTATACCCCGGTTATAAATTTAGTTTTAGGGTTAACATTATGTATTTTTAATGTCGTATTTTTATCTATCCATCAAATACCGGTATTACCGACCCTATTTTATGCTCCGATGGTTCTTACGCCCACACTTTAAAACAGGTGGATGATAAATGGATAAAAAGCCAATTTTTTTTAAAGTAAGCTTTCGATTGCTGTCTATTTCGTCAACTGCCATTTCGAACACAATGGCGGATTGATTTTGCTTATCAGAATCAGACTTTATCTCGGCAATCGTTTAATATTTCAGCAATGTAAATTGTATAGAGTATAAATGATTGTTATAGAATAGTGCGAAGCTGATATTTCAGAAATTAGTCTTCATAGGAATTTAAGATGTGAACAAAAATGAAAAGGAATGAGTATTATAATAGGAGAAAATACTGATTGGAAATATTGAGAGGGAACCATAAGATGGTCACGTTGGTCACGACAGATTCTGTCGCGGTCGAAGCCAATAAAAGTGAAATATATATTGTGTGAAAGATGATATGAGTAAGAAGAAAAGAGTGAATGCTGATATGACGGATAGAAGGGCTGAGGAAGAAGCGTAAGTATAGCTTATTACATTAGAGAGTTTAAACCAAGTCTAGTAAAACCAGATTTTATGATAGCCTCGGGACTTTTTGTTAGAAAGTGATAGAACAAGACTTGGTTTAAACCATCTCATGTAATAAGGGGACATTATGTTTAAGATTTTAAAGATAAGAAAAAAGGATAGTTCAGTGAACTAGAGACGCGCCTTAATCGATATCTACCGAAACAATCGACTAATAAAATCAATGAAGTAAAACAAACTGAACTACCCATTGGCTTAGTGGTTAACTGGGCATCGGCAGAGCGTGTCAGCTCACCGGAAACTACGTCCGTTACTATAATTACGCTATCTCGTCACTTCCTGTTGCGATGAAAGGTGGTCGAAATTATTTTTGTGATGTTTTAGGGTTCTGTTGTGGTGCAAAGCCCTTGGATCTGTTTGAAGTTCATAATGTGGCGAACGCCGTAAATAAAAAAATACTCTAGTACGATTTAGGTGTACTGATTTGACAGATTCCGTATATCGTTCATTACTTACTATTATGACTGCTCTATAGATCAGTAGTAAGAAGCCATGCTTTTTAGTCATAATTCCGCTATAGCTGATGTTGATTCTGGTAACCCATGTTCCCATGACCCCAGGTTCAAAAGTATCTTATCCATCTTTGTTGTCTATCAATTTCCAAATCGATTCGGCAGTTCGCGAAAACTGGCAGTGGGCAAAGACCAGTGATGTAGTACACAATGATACTGGGTTTTGTTCCATCTGTTGCCGGCACAGCGACTTATCTCAGCCCCTTATAAATCCCTTTTTGGTGTAAAGAGTTTTGCAGGGTTGGCAAAACGCGACTGATACCCCTGGTATTGGTCGCGCGTCTATTGTCTATGGTAACTTTACCATCAGGTGAGCCGTATTCTTAATTGCTAATAGTTTAAAGAAAGGCTCTTTCGCTTAAAAATGTAGTCGTTGCATGCTTTTGATGACATTCATAAAACTGCATGAAACAATACTCACAGCAACGGTATCTCGGTATACTTTCCGAATTTTAATTTCCCTCCTTTGTTGCAACTTGCCAAAGATTGAGCCATTTAATATGTATCGCCGCGCGAAATCAGCTGGCTGAGCATACCAATTATATGCAAACGATGTTACCAGCACAACATATTTGTAGTCTGGCAACCGAAAGAGTAGAAAAATAGGGACTAAATTATAATAATGTAGCCTCTGTCGCTAAAGTTGATATTATATTATCAAAGGCCTGATGAGAGATGAGCCGATCCTAAATCACTGGTCATAGAATCAATCAATTAATGGCTGTAATGTAGGTACAAAGAAAATAATTGTATCGTAAGAAAGAAAATCGTCTTCCTACCTGTTGTTCCCAAACATTTATGACGGCGCAATAGGTACGCTTCGTCCCTTCTATCCGTTATATCAGCATTCAGTTCTTTCTTACTCATAACCTTCACTCACATCTACATATCTATCTCATCTTAGATCTTTCTATCATGTCTCCTCTCCATGTATCTAATTATATTTGCATCTCTTTTAGTCACTTACATTTAATTCCCTCCTCAATAATTCATAATTTAAGCCAGCTAATAATATTTCCATCTACTTTTTAACAATGGTCGTTTCCTTCCCGGAAAAAACAAGGATTCTTCTGAACTATTGAATAGCTTTAAAATTTGCATAACACAATAAGGCTTTGATAAAACGGGGTATAAAATACCATACAACAAAAGTCCGTGAACAAATTTCATTAAAGTGTTAAGTCGAAACCATCGAGGAACAAACCCTGTAAAGTAGTAATACTGCGCAAATAACCAATTCCGCTAACTAGTAAGGCCCAGTTTCAATAATTTACGGACTGGTATCGGTTAAGATTTATTAAAATTAAGCCTGAAAGCTTTGCATAGCAGACCCTCCCATATGGAAGTAGCTATCATAGGTAAAATTTGCTTACGAAACGATACGTTTTTGTATAACCGGGCATAAGTCTTTTACAACTTATAAATATAGGTACCGACCAATCACTGGATCTAAATGTTCAGTGTGACCTCGACTACGCCAATCAGAGCGCATTGTCGATGGTGGGAAATTGGCGGAATATGGAAATACGAAATACGGAACACTTGAGTAACTTCCGAATATTACAGATGTTAAAAACAACCTCAAACTTTCTCTATAATAACAATTCGTGTTTACGTTTGGTAATAGAGAAATTTAACATTTATTTCACTCATGCATGATATTTTGTATATTGTGTGAGAATAAACGGTTGTTTTTAGAAGATGATTTGTAATGCTTATTCAGTCAGAATTTAGATAGTCATCTCTCTGTATGTTTCCCTGGTGCGCCAACACAGTGTTTATTTTTATACTAATGTCGTAAAGAGGCATACGACTCGGCTGGTGGTAAGCGGTTACTGTAGACTAAAGTGACGCCCGACAACATCAGCGCGTTGCCGACACAACAAAAATATCGTAATACCCAAAAGGTGTTTGAAGAAGGGTTGATAGGAGTCGCTGTGCCGACAGAGGCACACTGCCAGCTTCCTCATGCTACTCTGGCGATCTTACTCAACGCAAGTCTTTATTTTTCTAATAATGCCATGAATTATGTATTTTTTCCCATAGGAGCGAAAGCTATAATAATTACTTTCAATCTAATAACACACTTTTTCAAAATACATTGACCTGTATTTAAAAACAATGTAATAGATATGCGGTTTCTCCACCATAATACCACAGTATAATACAATATGTGGGAAAAAAACTATAAGTTACGCAATTTTAATGACCCATTGAATTAGCAGTCTTGCCCACTTAAATTCTAGGCATATGGAATTTCGTTTCCCTACGTGACCAAAATACGTAAGCACTAATAGCTTTATGAATTTGACAGTCTAAAAGCTAAGTAATTTGATTCAACAGATTTTGATTTTTTCCTACTAACATTTCGCGTTTCTACCACACAATATTACAAAAAAAAGTATTAGTCTCTGCTATGCTAATTGTTTAAAACAAAACTCGTCGACAACGGAATTCTCGCGTGATTGCTTAGTAAACGATAGAGAGAGACAGACTGGAGCTTAGTGACGGCGCCGAGTACACGAGCTTGAAGATTTTGGATCAAAGGGTTTGAAGATTTTGGCATACTGTTTGGACGCCATTTTTTTATTTTTTTTAATGGCGGCACTCTATCGGACCTATATCTAATACACTCATACGAACAAAAAATACAGGTCACGTTACAGAGTTATTTGCAAAAAAGATTGATGTTTGACAAATTCAATAAACATGAAAAATATGTTATGAAACGATTGTACACATTATATGGTGCTAGAATAGGTAGATTTATTTATTATATTGCCATTTATCCACAAGTATCACCTGTTTTTTTACCGAATAGCAGGTGGAGATTTGTAAGTTTTGGAAGTCCGAGAGAAATAAAAGGGGGTCTTCGATTAAGATTTGATATTTTTTAAACATTTTATCCAATCCTCATAATCCGTTTCATAATATCGGACAAATTAGGAGAAAACCACACAAACACAGAAGCTGTATTTTATAATATGTATGTCTATCTGTCAGTCTGTTTGTTAACTATTCACGAATTAAATTTGTTTAAACCCTTGCGGGCCGCAGGGTCCTAGTCAATTAAAATGTTTTAAAATGTGATGGATTTTATGATAGATCATAAAATAAATACATTGAAACATTTTAGCTTCCAAATACTATTGCCAACAAACGCCCACTAAAGCCCTGTTATTCAACTATTAAAACACCTATATATCTCTACCAGTCGCCACATAGCGGTATAACGATCGAAACGGCAACAACACTGCATTCTAATACCACTGAGTTATGTGTGGACAACCGCTGGACATGGTTACATCCGTGATCCAACGGGCTAATGCTTATTGCCAAATTTACTAGTTGTGCCCCGCAGTTTTGATGACGACTTTGATGAGCAAATTTGGCAAATTTTTTGGACATGCGCTTTTTAAGCGGGTATTATGCTTATAGGGTACCTAGGGTACTCATGCTCATGCTCCCCCTATTGTCTCACTCAGTGAATTTCTCTCACTCAACTTTTTTTACTTCATTTACAGAGTCGTAAGGAAGCGAGTCTAATCTTCTTTAATTCGAAGTGTATTAAGATCAATTTACAATTAACTTATTAACGTTAATTACTTACATGAAACAGAAATGAACGTCATAGCGCTTTTTTGGTTTTGTTGGTCCGTATTTTAGAACGTCAATCTCGACAATCAAATCTCAAGTCAAGTTTTAAACAATTGAATTTGGAACCTATATTTATGACGTAAGGTTTATTTTCAATTAACACAATCTATTCTTGAGACTTGACTTAAGTTTTGATTCTCATTAATACAGGCTTTAAGATTAGCTTTTGATGCCAACCCTTACGAAACGTTTTAATATCGCACCCATTGAACCCTAATTACAATTCATGTTGGACAAGCTCGTTAGCGTCCGCAGTCGGCTGTTTCAGTTGATGAGCTTGTATGCTTGTTTGTACAATAATCAATTAACTATACAATAATGTTCATTTGGATATTATCGTTATACTATGATCAGTGTTATGGACAATGTGATAATGGTCGTGTTTTTAAGCCAGAAGGCAGATAAGCAAGTAGGTCTACATGATGGTAAGTGTCTACCGTCGCCTATTATAGTGATCTACTATAGACATTAGCAATATCAGGGGGATTGCCCAGAGTCAAAAGACATTGGTAGGTGCTTGACGACAGATTTTCAACTTGAGGGTGGTAGCCAGGCAGGCGGGTACTACAAAATACCCTACCATTGTGCTATGGTTTCATAACGACGACGCCATCACCCCCTTGAAAGTTCAGTGGTCACGAAAGTTCCCTTCTAAGCTTTTGTTTCTTACCGCCGCGCCGCCCGTTGACCATATATCAGACGTAAGTGTGGCTTTATTCATACATACTAAAAAACATAAAATGTAAAATATTCATCCAGATATAAAAACTTATTAATCCTCACAAAGCCAAACATAACAAACATCGCATAAATTAATCCACATCTAAATTACATTAAACTCTAATTTAGCCGGTCAAAGCGACTACAATGTTTCTACACACGTACGAGCGCGTCCCAAAGGCCCTCCCTGTTTCCACGCACCGCTAATGAGTTCGCGCCAATTCCGCCATCTTGTTCCTGTTGACAGCTGTCACGCGTCCCGCCTTTTTGTGGCTTTGTCATTTTTATCATGCAACATATTTTTAATTAAAGTTTTAATATAATTGAATAGTGAGTTTGAAATAATCCTTTGGGTTTTCGAACGATGTTTTTAACCTTCGTAATGGGGACCTACCTTACAAAATGTGTCACGAACGCGGCGATGCAACGCACGTTATTGGAGCCAGCCAATGAGTTGCGTTGATTCGACGCGTAATTCGATTTTACGTATGCACTTATGAATAGTACCTATGACTCTAATACCGGTGCGGAAGGTTGCATTTGCTAATCGAAGATAAAACCGCGGGGCGGGCAGCTAGTCTGGAATAAAAGTTTTTTTTTATTTTTTTATACCACTTAGGTGGCAAACAAGCATACGGCCCGCCTGATGGTAAGCAGTTACCGTAGCCTATGGACGCTTGCAACACCAGGGGTATCACTCGCGCGTTGCCGACCCTGAAGAAACCTCTTCACACCCTTTTTGAAGAACCCCATGCTGTACTCCATTGGGAAAACCACGGCAGGGAGCTCATTCCACAGTCCGAGCGTCCGCGGAAGAAAACTCCTTTTAACCCGCACAGTTCGAAGATATATTTCTTCCATTTAGCTCTAAAAACCTTTATTTTTCTCGATCAGCTCTATTCTCAAGTCTACGCCATAGCGTCAGTCCAAACCATAGGTCCAAACTGTTTTTCTTTACGTGATGAAGATCATCTCCTTGTGCCTGTAAATGTCATCGTTGTCAGCTTCAGAATGGCTTCAGATTTATATGTAACGTAATAATTCCAATGAACAACATTTTAGATTTAAATCGTTAATTCGCCAGTCACGCAGACTTTGGTCGAATCCAGTTTCCCGCGCGTCGATATTTCCAAAATGGCGGCCGGAAACTGTCAAACTAGATAACATGTCGCCGAACTGTTTTCATTTGGAATTGCGAGCGAAGTTTGGAGATTTATTAGTTTGTGCCTATGTAATGTTTGCTGTAGTTTTTGTGTTTATGATAAATGGAATTTGTTCAGCATTGAATAAGGATTATAGTGTCTGTCATACAAATACCCTGTTCGGAGCACTACCACAATGATGCGCCGGACGGAACACATGAACGCTGTACGCGATGATGTTTGTGGGTGAATCTGTCGCTAGAACGGGCATCATTCTATGATCAGTGTCGCTACTCACAGCTATCCAGGTGACACCCTGCTTGGAGCGCTACCACCATGCTGCGCCGGAACACATGAACGCTATACGCGATAATATTTGTCGGTGACTCTGTCGCTAGTGAGGCGGATCTGTGATCAGTCTCGCTACTCACAGTTACCCAGGCTTTATTTGTCCGCTGACACATTTAAGGGGACTATAAAGTGACATATAGTCGATTAACCGTTACAAATTAGTAGGGGAATGTTTAAAAAAAGCTGCTAACGACTCCATCACTTGAAAGTTAACTGCGCAATAAAGTTAAATGCGTGTTTTAACTACATTTTAAATTAGAGTAATGCGTTTACACAGAGTTCTTTGATATTGATTGATTTATGTGTTGGAGTAGGATGGTAGAGTTGTAAACTTATTTATTAACTAATTGGACTTCAGTTTCCTATTCATTTTTGCATTCAGTAGTCTTTTATGTAAAGACACAGGCTTTACAAAAGACAACTACTGGCCGCACTCTTGTGAATGGATGGAGTCAGATATTATTTTTTACAGATCTTAATAAAAGTTAATAAGAACTCGTGCGTCATGAATGTAGTATTGATTAACTTTCGATTGGTCACTGTACCTACTTTGAATTAGCAATGATAAAGGGAATATAGATCAGAATATTATTGATTTGCATAATATGTATGTATATATATAACTTTTCGCCTCTTTTACCTTGCTAGGTAATCACAAAATAGATTTAAATAATTTAGGTAATCGCTATCAAAATTGGTCACGAATACTTGCTCGTAAATGATAACAGCATTGACTATATGAGAGCTTTAAATATTTTTCGATCCTTTTTCCAAAACAGCGTTTGTAGGAAAGAGATGTACTTATTAGTGTGATTTGTTAAATAACCTGCACCATTGTTTAATTTTATTAAATCTTTCATGACCATACTTTTGAATAGAAATTGTGCATATGCTATACAAACACATTATCATTAAAAAGTTATAAAACACCAAGTAAAAGACTTTCTACGTCCATATAAAGTAATGGTAAAACCGTGACAGACAGACAGACAGAAGGTCAGTTGATTGATCGCGTCGACTGGTACTTTAGAGAAAGTTTACAGACAAGCTTTTATTATTAGTTATTCGATGAAGGCCGTGAGAGTCCATGGGTAGAATTTGATCATAATTTCACCACATGGTTAGTGATGATGTGGAGGTGGTAAGTCTGGAAGGTATATTCTAAGGAGTTGATGCCAGAACATACTGATAAGAATGGTGACCCCATTTAAACATTTTAATGAATATTTCTGGCGTTTTAGAGACTGAAATGTTGAGCGCGCACAATTTGTCGTGGTATGGACAAAATGACGGATAAAAAGGCAGAATGGAAGAAGTTGTACATATTGCGCCGACCATAAATTATTGGTAGCAGAGCAGTTAGTATGATGATGATTGACGACTGATGACTTCTTATGATGATGATTGATTTTGCCAACAAACTGTGTTGTGTTGTGCAGTTTGGCGAAACTGTATGTTTCGTATTTTTGTTGTTAGTCGTAATAAAAAAAACAATAACTAGGATTAGCACACAGGATATTTCTCATCCTTATTTAATAATAGAAACTGTAGTTGTCAGATAAATCTTCGTACTAAGTAACCAGAAATTATCATAAATTTTCTGAGATCCAATATAAGTAACTACATAATAACTTAAAATGTCAAACCTTGTAATGAAAGTTACTTTATATTTGAAATTGCTTTCACATTATTTCTGCTAGTCATCGTTATATTAAACGATTAATATCGCAGGTTCGAATCCTACAATGAGCTTGAGCATTCGTTGATGGAAAACATCGTGAGAAAACCATAGAACTTTCTAAAACCTTTACTAGGCTGAAAACTTTTGATTGTGTGCTTACCTAACCAATAGGGTTCATTATTTCAATCGAAAAAAACGGAACACTTATGGAGGAGCACGGTCCGCCAGGTGTGGTCATCGTGTCTGGGGACTTTGTCGAACTGTACTTGTTGGATACTTGTATACGAAAATTAAATGGACTTTATTTACAACAAATATGTACAAAATACAATCTATATATAGAAAATTTCCTCAAGCCTGCCGCTGCTTCCGATTAACGGCAGGGTTCCCAGAAGGCTGGCAGCGTTTCCTCTTTGGATAGCCAAGCTGACGCGGTGTATATAATATATAACTTGTATACTATGTATGCAGAATGTTGTCTGTACTTCGTTATCAGGATCAGTTAGCAGGATCTTGTGGTGCCATTATATCTACTACCATTAAGTTGCCAGCGATGACAGTGGGTAACGATAAATTCCCTTATTTACGTAGTAAAGAATTCAAAAATATACCCATAACTGTATCATACATATCTTCACAAATTGATCTAGCTAAACGCATTCAGTCTAGACACATGATTGCCTAGATATAAACAGATATAATAGGACAGTAGTCGTCGTGGCGTGTCAGCCATTGCGTGCAGGTCGGACACGCAACGAAATAATGATTAGAATTTATGGTCTCGTTCAATTACAATGTCCGGTAATAAGTGCTACGAATTAGTTTGTCGGTAGGAAATATATTATATAGTCAATGGATTCTTCAATTGTTTACTCGTACCCTCTGCTGGAGCGCCGCAAGAGGTGATGATAAGCATTTTTTATATTACCTACTAAGGTATCAAACAAACATACGCCCGCCTGGTGGTAAGCTGTTTACGTAGCATTCAGTGCGACAACAGTGCAGTTGTAGACGTCTACCCGCATAGTTATTTTCCTCTAGTGTAAAAAACACTAGAACGATCGCTGTGCAGCTCCCCTAAGTCAAGGCGTAATGATATCTTCCTCGAGGAACCGCCTAGGTAACAAACGGACATACATTACATAAAAATAGTGTTTTATCCTATCGTACTATGAAACCGCGTGATGGAAGCTCGTAATAATATAGGTATAAGCATTATAAAAGTCATATTTTATTGCAAAAATAGTTCGCCTGTTTATGAACATTATGTGGCAAGTTTACGAGTTAGGGCGGTGACAGACGGACGAGGTGCGGCTTCCATTATACCCTTTTAGCTTCATTAAATATGTGCTAATATTTTTCATGTTAGCTGTAAAGGTCTTTGATCGGTATAGAACTTTTTTACAAAAGTATTATGATTCAATTTGGCCCATTTCCAAATAAATGGTTTTTGTGTAGGAACTTTTTCTGGGATTGTCAATTGTTTTGCCATTATTTTGTAATAGCTTTTGTAAAGCTGGTATATAGGAATATGTACTTTTATAAGTATATAACATTTAATATAAGTAAACACTGAACCGAATTTGGGTATGGGCAAAATGGACTCCAATTTTGTATTATTGTTTTTTCTTTTATGTCTTTTAATTTTATTCATTTGAAAAATGTGTGACTTGTGAAGGTATTATTAATGAATAGTTATTACAAACCATAAATTTTCTTTTAATTATATTTCATAGGTTTGGGTGTAGCCACTGACGACTGTGTAAATAACTTTTCCGTCTTAATTTATTTATTTTTTAGTTGTATTTTATAGGTTATCTACCTCAATGTCTTCATCATCAGATCAGGTACCCGATCTTCAGTCTCCAACTCCTTGGGTCATCAAACTGCTCAGTATTTCATCAAGTCTTACCATATATGACTACATTAACATACAAATTAATAATGTGCCGCTTTGTGTGAGTACCTATGCAATTCGCTATGAATACAAATGCGTTGGATTTAATAGACGCACTAAGTATATGTACAGTCGTGATGAAATTTGGCAAGCATAGACCTGGAATAACAAACAAGTTTTTATACTGCTAAGTCGGCAAACAATCATAAGGCCCACCGATAAGCGGTTACCGTAGCCGTATCGACGATTGCAACACTCGGGGCAACACTTTACCGACCCTTCCCGCGTCCCTGTTGAGCTCCTGATGGCGTCTTTACTCATGCGCAGGAACACATGGCTGCGGTATTCTGTATGGTGGAGTTACTTATCCAGTCCTACCTACAGAACCCTGGTAAATCACAGGGTGGAAACCAGTAATCTAAGCTCTGTGGTAATTTACTTTTAGTAATTTAGTTTCGAATCCTACAATGAGCTTGAACTCGGAGAACAAAATCATCGTGAGGAAACTATAAAATGATGATAGGGTACCTTTGCAGTACCCGCCTGACTGGCTGTTGAAAATCTGTTGCCTAGGACATACCAGTGTGTTCCGGCAGCTGCACTTGGGGGCCAGTTCCCTTCTAGGCTCTGTGTACCTACTTCCCACCTTCGGCCACATCATCACTCACCAGGGTGAGATTTTGAACAAATACAAGCCCATTTATTCAGACTAAAATATACTACAGAAAAGCTTTTATTAAGAAATGTTTCATGATAAAATATTTAGGCTCAATTCCCGTGTACACGAACCGAGACAACCAGAAAACCAGCTATCCTTTATTATTTGATGCAAAAAGATAAGGACGGGATAGCGCCTCGGGGAGTCTCGTGGCAATATACTACAATATCATCTCAACCCTAAAATATTGAAGATTTTTTAAACTAAATAAGCTAACAGACATACGACCCGCCTGATGGTAAGCAATAAAACCTAACTAAACTATTTCTAATCTAACGTAGTTCGAGTAGTGACACACCTGTGCTCACAAATCTAGACAATCAACTACATAGCAAGTCCAATTGTAATTAGCCTATAGGCCATAACAATCACTGGGCAGGGCAATGCACTGTATAATATTATGATGTCATTGTTACTGCGAGTCATCAATAGTGGGACTAACATCGTGTCGCATCCTAGGGAGTACAGCATGGGGTACTTCAGTACTACTTTTAGCTGTGTCGGCAACGTGCGAGTGATATCAAGCAGGTCGATTGCTTAATTTGTAGTAGATTGCAGCCAAATAATATAACCTGAATGTGTTGTTGTGTCTCAAGTCTCAAGTCTTCTTCAACATCCCTCTTTAAAGAGTGTGAAGAGAGGGTCGGCATCACGCGATAGGTACCCCTAGTTCTGCAAACAACTATAGGCTACCGGTAACCGCAGCACCAACACGCGGGCCCGGCTTGTTTGTTATTTTTTAGTATAAAAACTCCTAAACAGAAGTTAGTACACATCATATAACTTTATCATCTCTGAATCCTTCATAACTCCTCATAAACTAGTAGCCAGTCTTGTAGTTAACTCGCACAATGTTATAAAAAACTTAGTCAGTTAACTGTTGGTTATAAGTAGTTATAACTAAGTTAACTGATCTCGGCTATTAGGGAGAAAGCGCGGAGCTGGCCAATCGGTTAGCGGCGGTAGTGATGGGACTTTCAACTGTCGATTGTCGATAAATAAGAGAACGTGGATTGTGAAAGCTTTGGATATTGCTTAGGTACTATAAATAAACCACCTTGGGAGATTTGATAGTGCGCGATTTTAGGATAGATGACTTGTTTTGTTTTTAAGAAGAAATTGTCTTTCACAAAAAGATTTTATGACGTAAATTTCAAGCGGATATGAAACTACACCATTTCATGATTCACGCATGAGGTATGGCAATGAATTATTTTTCGTATAAAATATGCTTTTAAAACCATTCGATGGTTCCATATCAAATAACGGACATTATAATGAAATGAAATGAAAATAATTTTATTTAATAATGGACCAATGTATAGTTGTATAATGTTTTGAATACGTACGTAAATCGTATTCTTTTGTTAGAAAATTCCGTTGCTTAGCACTACCGATGCGTTCTTGCAAACCAACGCTCCTAGGCTTTGTGTGCTTACCGCATTCGGCTACATTATTACTAAGTATTAAAAAAAATACAAATTCCCACTCAAACTATCGACATCAACAATCGCCCATCACTGTTCAGGTCACAGCGGGCAGGCACGCAGCCATTTCTCACGAGCGTGACTTCGACTTAGTCAATAGTAATGAAGTAATAGCCTTCCTCCGAGGACTGGAGTGGATGGGGCAACGTATTACTACTTACTACGATTTAAGGACAATGCTTTTCGTGAATGTGGGTCACAGAAATTTTAAAATACGAGTTTATGCCTATTGTGCTTTGCAACGCCTCTTTTTATGTCGGAAACCATCCCCGACCTGCGTACAATAACTCTCCTTTAATCGCAATCGGATGAATGGTATTGTGTTTGAAGGTCAATCAAGTCGAATCAAAAAGTCACTTGTTCAGTTGTGGCACTGATTAGGCCCTTATGGACATTATAGTTGACTCTACCACCGGTTCCAAATACTCTTAAATTGAAAAGTCTCCGGCAAGAAATTCAGCAAATCAAAGTACAAAAAAAACAACTATACATGACACTCCTTTGTTCTCGGGTGGTTAAACGGTGAAAGAATACAGGCACACAAAAAAAACAACTATACATGACACTCCTTTGTTCTCGGGTGGTTAAACGGTGAAAGAATACAGGCACCTTAGCAGACCTTAGCTCTACCACTGTTACAACAACAAGGAAACACATGCAGCTTTTTGGTGATTCATCCGTAATACTGCAAGACTTTTTTTAGTACTGGTAAATGACAGTCCCAAGAAAAAAAACCTACGTACATCCAAAACTTTTATCTCAAACAAAATACTTTAGGTGCTTTTCACCACAGTCGACTAAATGAAAAAGTTACGTGCAAGTTCTCGAGAAAAACTGTTAAAAGCAAGGTTGAAACATCTTCAAACCGCTATAATAAGTTTTCACTGAACATGGTTTTACACATTTGAGTCTTAAAACCTAGGTAATAGGGTTAAAAATAATATTTACTTTAAACGGCGTCTAAATCTCGAAGTTGAACTTTGTGTCTTCGAGAATAAAGGCGGTTTTATTTATGTTCAAAAGTATTTACTTTGTCTCGCGGTCCTCTCACAAGTTACTTTGACGAAATCCTTTTGAAAACGTCAAACGTTGCGTTTCGATTACTTTGGATACAGTTTGATCCCTTAAAATCCTATTTTAGGTTTTTTATTGAACCCAAACCTTTTTATTTCGGTGTACGATGATGGGGCCTAAGGTGATAAGCACACAAAAGATGATACTGTCAAATTCCGTAGGTAAGGTTGCGAGCTCGACTCCTATTATGAGGTTGAAAGTGAAGTAAAACATGGTGAGGAAACCATTGTGTACTGCACCTTACCACCATGCTATGAAATGAAAATATTTTTTGTTTAACCAATTTCACAAAATTTCGTCACCTCCGAACATGGGTTCTGGCTGCGGCACTGAATCATTCCTTATTAATTGAATTTAAAAAAAACTACCAAATTCATTTTTATTCAAACCTACTGAAAATTCCGTGTCCACAAATCCACACAGGGTTGGTGGACTAGGACCTACAGCAAAAAATTACCCATAAATTAAACATGTCCCACAAATTACAAGATATGAACGAAATGTCATCATAAATAGCGAATTATCATTTTTAGGAGTTTGCCTACATCCGTGTTGTATGTACAGGGGCGGAGGTAAAAAGCTGCAAAAATTAATAATAATTTTCTAAATCCAGGTGCAAATATTTATCAGTAATATGAACAACATTTATACGTTTAATGATACCAACAACTAAGTATTGAAAGAATATCAATCTTATATGTATTACCTAATTACCTGATAATTCAATATGAAGTGTGTTAATAACTAATACTGTAATGTGTTTAACAAACATTTTTATTTTTTTCAGGTACGTTCATCTTGGTTGGGCAGGATTGGCTTTCAAGGTATTTAATGAATCGTCTAGCTGTTACGAGTCAAGGGAGAAACATGTTTACTTATCTCTTATCAATTAAGATTAATGAGCGTACCCACAATAAAAAAAAAAACAAAAGTAAGCTACGTTCATCAAAGAACTTAATTTGAGTATAAATAACGACTATAATCACTGACATGGAAAACCGTGACTAAATAAATTATCACATAACATCAAAATACTTTTAATTATTATGCATCAACTTTTTTTATCCATGACATCACATTTGACACCCCCTAAATAACTCTATAATCATTCACATAGCGCAATGATTATTTTGACACAAACAATCTACCCCTACATCTCATACATTAATTATAACTAGTGGTCGCCCGTGATCGAAATTCGACCGTAATTCATAGTTTTTTTTTTTAGTTTGAATAAATTAATACATTTTAGCTATCAGCACCCCTTCTCGATATAAACTTTAACTATGACAAATCTCACACTCCTCAATATGCTAATAAAGTGGGCGCAATATGCTTAAAAAGGGGTACAAAGTTTTCTCTTCACGTATTAAAAGGTTGCCAAACAAAAAATAAACAATTATTACTAAAAATACATACTTAGGTTATTGGTTTGTCCCCGACTGCAATACCTTATAGCATTCAAGTTATATTCAAAATTCTATAGATTAAAGGGCTTGGTTATCTCTTTTCAGTAATTTTTTGTTTAACGCAGTCGGATTTTTGTTTCTTTTAATAATTTAATTTAATTTATTTTAAGTTTTGTATTACTTCTGTAATCATATGTGGTGTAAATATAGAGATAGAATCTATGGGTGTAACAATAAAGTGTTATCTATGTATATAATATAGATACATTTTGCACCCCATAATCATGCCCAAATACGTCCCAGTGTTAAAACACGCAAGATGGCGCGTCACCACAAAAATATGACACTCATAATTAAATTAATTAGTTTTTTTACAAGTGGGTCAGGTGTCACGCTCCGAATGGGCAATTAACCTATTTAGGCGAAAGGTGTGTTAAGTTTTATGAATTTATTCTGTGAAATTTTAGTTCAAAATGTAGGTTGTTATTCCGCGCCTTTTTCGAGCTTTTGTGAATAAATTAAGTATATTTTATGCTTAATTAAGTGGGTTATATTAATTTTGTAGTTTAATTATTAATTACCTTTGAAATAGGTTGGCTTTCGTACTTATAAACTAGGTTTGGAGCTGCGGTTTTACCCGAAAAAATAAAGGTAAAAATCCAAACAAGTTTGTTGTTTACTGAGAATACGCTTGTGTTGACCACAATCTCACCATGGTCAGTGAAGATGTTGCCGAAGATTGTAAGCACACAACGCTTAGAAGGAACTGGCTCACAATAAACAGATTTTCAACTTGAGGGTGGTAGCCACCAACAACAAATTACTACACCGTGCTATGGTTTCCTCACAATATTTTCCTCCTCCGAAATTTTAATCTTAAATTTTCTTACTTTGAAATACATATTTACTTCTTTTTCTCTCCACTACCTTCATGTGTCATACTGAGCCACCACCACACAAGTCATCTGTCATCCGGGATGACCCCGAAGCACAAATGAAAGTTTATCACATGTCCCGACACATTAGATCTTCAATTAGTGCTCGCCCACCGCTGTAGTCGCCCGGAAAACTCAGGGAAAACTCCGGGAAAGCTCCCGGTACATTAGTGCTAATCTTGTTTTGATGTGTTTTCAGTTTCGTCTTTAGTTAACTTTAAAAAATTGGGGTTGTTAGTTAAATTGTTACTTATTAGAACTACTAGGTATATCTTTTAAGCTCAGATTTCAGTGGTAGTGACGTCGAACACCGTAGCGAAGGTCGTGGGTTCGAATCCTAAATTGAGTTTAAAATTTCGGAGGAGGAAAATATCTTGAGGAAAGCATAGCATGATGTAGTAAGAAGAAAAGAACGAACGCATATGAATGAAGTGTTTGCTTTACAGGCTATTTTGATATTATAAATATACCATACTTATAAAAAAAGCCTTGCTGACTTTCTTACCGAAAGGCTTCTCAGTTTGGCGGAACCCATTTTGTAACGTTCGTAAGTGCCTTATCAGAATACAATATTATAAATTTACGAGGATAATTAATTGAAGTCTAATTGAAAACCTCCTTTGTCTTAAGTTAATAATACGTCATTTGCTATAACGACATTTCGAGAATTCTAATTTTAGCAAGCTAGTTCAAAATTTTAATCTACACAGTATAATCTTAATAAAACAACTTCAAACTCACAAAAGTACACACGACCCACTGGGCCATCCAGCCCAGCGGACCCAGCTCTCTAATTAAGAACACATCTCGCACATAGTATCTAAGGCTTTGACATCAGAGCTTGTGCTGAAATTGTTAAAGTTTACAGCTTTTGCGCACCCACTATGTAGCTTTGAGATAGTATAAAGTTATTTAACCCATTTTAACAGGTAGAAGTAATTCTTAGACTATATTTAAAATTAATAATGTCCAATATAATCCGATTAGAAAACTGGACGAGTGCGAGTAGGATTCGCGTCCTGAGGGTTTCGTACTAACACAAACTTAATGCTTTTTTTTGCAAATAAGGTTAAAAAGCTACTAATTAATTATATTTGGATTTACTTTTACTTGTGTTGGAGACCTTGGTTTTTACCAAATTAAATAATTCTCTGTCAAATGGAAATACCATATAGGTTACATAAATGGCCGTATCTTTTGGTTTGGTTACCAAAAGATATCTTGCCAGACGGACGGTCGGAGAGCACAACAAAGTGACCCTATTAGGGTTTCTTATTTTCCGTTCGAGTTTCGAAACCCTTAAAATGTTACCTTGCTGTCTATTTTCCCGGTTATTTTCAGTTCTAGACTGACTTTCGAAGTGGTGGTAGCTCCAACCTCCATAGAGTCTTTGACTTCAAAAGTTTGTCTTGTCAGGTCCAAGCCCCGTTAAAATAAATCTTAGACAATCATGTACCTAAAGGTCTTCAAAGCCCTTTTCACTAAGCCGCTGTGAGATTTAACTTGAAATGAAATTCATTTAAAACTTCAACTCCCTAAAGTTAACTAGTTGAAATATTCAGGATCACTTGAAGTGGGAGTTAGTCATAAAGACAGGAGTTTGGGAGTTTGGACGAGTTTCTATCAAGTGTGGAAGTCTGTGAAGTAATTTATAGGATGAAGAACGCAGTTATATTGGTGCCGCAATGCATTGATAATAAAAAGTAATTTTTAGTTTTTCTTAAATGCACTACAATTTGACCAAGGTTTTGAGATGTTTTTCCTTTGACGCTACACCCGTAGCTCGCATCAATAAGCCAGGCCGTCACACATATTTTGTCCATATCTTGAAAACTACTGAACAATTTTCGGTTTTTCTTAAATGCTCTATAATATGACCAAGGTTTTGAGATGTTTTTCCTTTGACACCACACACGTAGCTCGTATCAATAAGCCAGGCCGTCACATATATTTGTCCATATCTTGAAAACTACTGAACCGATTTCGATGAAACTTGCACTGTTCCCTAAGTTGAAGTAAATTTAAACCAATAAAAAAAGAATCATTACAATCCGACTAATATCTTCGGAGATATGCATGGACAAACATACATTTTTTTTTTTTTTTTTTACTGTTTATAGGCCTGTGTTTGACCGCAATCTCACCATGGTAAGTGATGATGCGGCCGAAGGTGGTAAGCACACAAAGCCTAGAAGGAACTGGCTCTCAAGTGCAGCTATCGGAACACACCGAAAGGTGCTTGGCGACAGATTTTCAACTTGAGGGTGGTAGCCAGCCAGGCGGGTACTACAAAGTACCCTACCACCGTGCTATGGTTTCCTCACGATGTTTTCCTTCACCAAAAGCTCAAGCTCATTGTAGGATTCGAACCCGGGACCTTCATCTCGGTATCCGACGTCACTACCACTGAGCTATCATCGCCTTTAAAAACATACATTCAAACATACATACATACACCTATGAAATTTTGTATATTTGTTTGGAAGCCCTAATATTTCATATGTGAATATTGTGCAGTTCCAGTAATATTATATACATACGTGTCGAATTGATAATTTCCTTTTTTTTGAAGTCGATTAAAAAAAGATGAGATGGTTGTAAAATTTAGAGAAATTCGTGTTAGCTACGTGAGTAAGGTTGCCAGAGCACATCGGGGAGGGAAGGGTCGGTAACGCGTGAGTGATGCCCCTGGTGTTGCATGCGTCCATAGCGCTACAGTAATCGCTTACCACCAGGCGAGCAGTATGATTGATTATCGACATGAGTACCTATATAAACAAAAAATTTGGAAATTATCAGGTAGGCAATTCATTTTATGTAATAAATCTAATATCTGGTATTCATTTTTTTCCCTAGTGGCCATAAATAAAAATAAACTAAAGGGATACTTATGCACTACTTATAAGACTAACACAAGTGACTACGGAACCCCAAAACAAAATTCCCCGTAAAAACATAAGATGCTTCATAAACCCGGAAACTACAAAAAGTTCAATAAAGTTAACGGGAATCAAACAAAACCGCAGAATTATGGTAGTATTAGTAAAGAGCCGATAAAGGAGACCGCTTTGAATAACTTTGATCTCATAACCAACCGACCAGATTTGAGTTTACTATATTCTCAAAAGGGATTTAATCGAATCCATTTCTTTACGGGTAAGCTTTCCTTCTATCTGTTATTTGTATATAGTATTTAATATAGGACTCATTTGTATGTATAGCATTAGCATCAATTTATATCCCACTACTGGGCACAGGCCTCCTCTCACAAATGAGGGTGAAAGGGAATGGGGAAATTCTCCAAACGCGGGCCCACTGCGGCCAATCTACGGTTGGAGTTCAAGTCGCCTAGAAGACCACCAACTAGGTGACAACCTGGACCAACGGCTTTACGTGCCTTTTGAAGCACTATTTACTAGATTTCGCATTTCTCAACCGATTCTCGTGAAATTTTATGAACAGGTTTGGTAAACGGTGAATCCGCCATTTTGAAAATTTTCCAAAAATCGACTCGAAAAAAACATTTAATATTCGAGTCTTGCTAGGTTAGCAGCTCACAGGGCCACTAGTATAAAAGGAGAAACTGACAGATTGTCACATGCATGGACAGCTCAAACTGCAGTCTAGTAACTACAAATTTTGCACACAGGTTCCTTATATAACGTTGTAGGCCTCCACTATGTAAGGTTTTTTTTCGATATTTAACCGCTGTGTGATTAAAATAGGGGCTCGCAGATGATACCAAAATTACGTAACAATTGATGAAAAATAAACGCAAAAAAACATCCGTAAAATTTCAAAATGGCCACCTTAATAAACCTACATCGTATAATTTTTGTAGTGTAAAAGTTTCGTGCCAGTGAGATTATTTCAAGTAACCGGTAAGAGACAACCCTACCGTACTTTCACCATTCACTAGAGGCTTAAATACCGGTGGTTATCATAAATCCACAGTGAGAGTAGAAAGGGATATAACCGGTTAATGAACGAGTTATCGGTTTATTAAAAATTATCGATTGTTACTCGATTTCGCCACGCTGTCGATTATTGCAGAAAGTTGCTTCAAAGGTCGACGTCATGGAAACCATCGTGAGGAAACCATAGCACGGTGGTAGGGTACTCTGTAGTACCCGCCTGGCTACCACAATCAAGTTGTGGCTGCACTTTAGAGCCATTTCCCTTCTACGCTGTATGCTTTCCATCTTCGGCTACATCATCATTTACCTTAAAATGAACTTTATGTAGATAACCTCAAAGATGATATTCTATCAATCATAGAATACACACAACACCTTACTAAAACTATAAAAAAATACTCATAAAGTACAATCACCAACAAAAGTGTAACTACAGTCGCGTACAGAGTTCTTTCCGTTCCCCGTGGAAGGGAGCTCGTTAAATTTTATAACGAGTGTTCCGTACATTACATGGAAACGCTTTTAAACACGACTGTACAGTACCAACTTTCAACGTGAGTGAAATGTTGCATAGTTTGTGATTATAGCGAAAAGTGGTATATAATATGTATTATAATTAAATATTATTTACTGTAGCTTCACTGTAGTGTAATTGAATAAAAAAACCTATATAAGTAAAACAAATGTACCAGTAAGGTGGCAAATAAGCTGGACTTACTACTCACATTAATTTGTGTTCCTCCGGTGAGTAAGGTCGCCAGAGCTCCATGAGGAGGCGTTGTGCTGTCAGTGTTCGGGGTCCAGCGGTGTTATCCCTTCCGCTGTCAACACTGCGAGACTCCCCCATCCCCCCTTCAAACCACTTAACAAAGAAGTGCAAACTCAGCTAGAAACAAACAAGTCTATAACTATCATCAAATTTCACAAGCGTCAATATAAAGTGAGCAGTAAAAAGTCGTGAGAACGCAACACACAGACGCACAGACAATTGAGGCCAATTCGCTATCAATTACACTGTGACTCAAATAATGAGGATTAACTAATTGCTATCTCACTCTTGGCCTAAATCGAGTTTCATCTGCGATTAGGGATCTCTAAGAGATATTATTATGTAAGTAAGAATATGAAAAAACAACTCACAAAAACATGTATTTGAAAACTGCCTACTAACATTATAAACTAGCTATCCACCGGTTTAACCGCGTTTACAGAATAAGCAGAAGCCTATGTCCTTCTCATCATCATCAGCCAATAATGGCCTACTGCTGAGCATGGGCCTCCTTTCACAAATGAATGTGAGAGGGAATGGACCAAGAAGATACTCCACCACTCATGCCCACTGCGGATCGGTGGAGGTAGGCTAGTAGTAGTGGTCAACCTACTGTTGGAGTTTTCTATCTGCCTAGGTAGGAGGCCTCCGACTAGCTTAACGACTATCACAAATAAGTGATAGGGAAACGCTCGATTTAAAATACCATCCGGCGGTCACCCATCCGGATACCGTGCACAAGTTTATATTCTCGTTCTAATACAAGTCCAAGCTAAGTCTTGGAGATGGTGTCTTCAAGTGCTGAGGATATATTCTGATCAGTCAGGTCACAGAAGTTAATGCAGTATGCATGTTCAGTGATCTCTTCTGTATGGGGTGTACATACGGTGACTGAATTGGTAAGGAACTGCTGCGTTTAATGAGTGAACTCTGGGGTTTGTGCCCTTACCACCTTCGGCCACAATATACATAAGTAGTAAAAAATAAAACAATATATGTGTTACCGACATTGAATAGCTCTTTTTGTAGAACATCATATCGTAGCGCTGAAAATCGTAATGTGAAGCTTATTCTACATCCCAATGGTCCACAGTAGGAACGTCCGACTGAATCGTTGTGTCACACGTAGCTACTCAAATGAAACTATTTACTAAGTTAGTTGCGAAACCAAATTGATGAGATAATACCCTCATCATTGAATTAATTAGCAGGCATCATGCCAAATGCCAATAGTCGACAAGTGACTATGCTATGGTAGCTGAACATGATTTGGGTAGCTTCTTGTGCGATGTTGGGTTACTAACTAGTTAGTTCACTCAGTTTCGTGTTTTTTGAGTAGCTAAGTGAGAGAAGGGGTATATAAGTGTTGTCATACTAAACCTGTACTTGCTTTAACTGATTCATATTTTAAACACAAGTCAAACCAGTAACGAATACCATAGTAAACATTCCCGCAGCATGCCCGCCCGCTTTACTTACACGTATGTTTGCACAATAAAAGAAATGACGTCATATATATTCAGAACGTATATCCGTAGCTTATTGCCGAGTGTGCCGGGCCGCCATTATCGCGGTATGGGGTTCGAATCCCTGAGTTATTGCGCCGGATTTGAATTGTTATACGATATCATTTTATCTTTATCCGTCGAGAATCTCAAATATAAAAGTTCTTTGGAAAATGACATTGCAAAACCTTTGTCTTGGTAACAAAATGTATTGAGTATAGGGCATGAATCTCGGAATCTCGGAATATCGTAATATCGGAATCTCGGACCTTTTTTTCCGATATTACAATATCGGAATTGAGTGGTCCAATATCGTAATATCGGAATCAGATATTTTTATCTATTTAAGTTTTTAATTAAAGCATTTAAGCGCGCCACAAGGTATGATCGCCTAGAGCTATAAAATTAACGTATTGTACTTCAATTTTGTCTACCAGTGTTCAAAATGAGCGTATTTTTTCAACAAAATACGAAGTACATTATCCATAAAAATGCTTGACGCTTTGTTTTTAGGAAAATATTAGCAAGAAAAACGAGCGTTTAAAAAACAAACATACAATGGTGCTGATTCTGTTATTTACAACAAAACTAATTTAGTCTTACTACATCTCTTTCTTCTGGCACGTAAGCCACTTCGTCAGAGCGGTCAGACCTGAACAAACAGATTGCGAAGATGGTACGTCGTGACCTTCGGAGCTCCAATACGCGCCAAATTGAACAGGCAATAGAGCGAATCCGAGGGTCCAAAGTATTCACTCAGCAGCTTGGAAGGAGCCACCTGACGAAGCTGACGACGCATCATGGCAATACCGCATTTTCAAAGCCGGAGATTTTCGCTGAGATTGAAGACTTCTATAGCCAGCTGTGCGCTTCACATGCCCCTCAGACGCAGCGTGACATTCCCGATTCCAGAGCCACCCTGACTCGACAATATACCGACGAACTACCAGAGATTGTGTTGGCTCTAAAACAGCTTAAAAATGGAAAAGCCCCGGGTGAAGACTGAGTTACTTCAGAACTTCTGAAGGCAGGAGGAATTCCTGTACTGAGGTAAAAGAAGAAGAACTACAGAGCCTCTTTAACTAGGTCATTAACTGCGGGAGAACTCCAAAGGCGTGACGGGAGTATTGTGGTTTTGTTTTTTAAGAAGGGTTATACCCTTCTTAAAAACTATAGGCCCATCTCACTCCTGAGCCACGTCTACAAGCTGTTGTCTAGAGTCATCACGAACCGTCTTGCCAGAAGACACGACGAATTTCAGCCACCGGAGCAGGCCGGGTTTCGAGGAGGATTTGGTACTATAGACCACATCCACACAGTGAGACAGATTATACAGAAGTCTTAGGAGTATAATCGGCCCCTGTGTCTAGCCTTTGTGGAATATGAGAAGGCCTTTGACTTCGTCGAAACCTGGGCTGTTTTGGAATCCTTACAGCGATGTATATCCTTACAGCCAAGTAGACTATCACTATACCGAAGTGCTGAGATGTCTTTATGATGCCGCAACCATGAGTGCCCAAGTACAGGACCAGCAGTCTAAACCCATCCAACTACGCAGAGGAGTGAGACAGGGGGATGTCATATCCCCGAAATTGTTCACAAACGTATTGGAGGATATGTTTAAGACGCTGGACTGGAAAAGGATGGGCATAAACATAAACAGCGAATACATCTCACACTTACCAAGAGAAGGATCCAGCTGGGCTGGGCAGAGTTTGGGAAACTTCGTAGGGTCTTCTCGTCACCCAAACTTTATAACGAACTAGTT
Organism: Polyploca ridens; assembly: GCA_951394255.1. NCBI lineage: Eukaryota > Metazoa > Arthropoda > Insecta > Lepidoptera > Drepanidae > Polyploca > Polyploca ridens. The sequence continues at coordinate 17,463,647 of OX596243.1, forward strand.
GTCCCCAAGGTTTCACCCGCGTTTCTGGGATCAAAAGTAGCCTATAATACTCGGGGATAAAGTAGCTTCCTATAAGTGAAAAAGAAAACGAATCCGACCGGTAGTTCCACAGATTAGCCAGTTTAACCAAACAAAAAAACTCTTCCACTTTATAATATTAGTATAGATAGATAATTAGTGCAGTTTATAAGGAATATGTGCAATTTATAAGGAATATGTGCAATTTATAATAAAAATGTCTAATTCCGATATTAATATCGGAATTCCGATATTGAGATCCAATATCGGAAATCAATATCGGAATTGAAAATCCTTCCGATATTACATGCCCTAATTGAGTATCATAGATAGCGTAGGTCATGGGTTCGAATCGAAGGCTTGAGCAATTCTGGGTGATGGTAGCTAGCAAACGCGCATATGGGGCAGTTACCGTAGTTACTTGCAAGACCAGAAGAACACCCTAGGCACTTCATTCAATCTATTACGTTGCTGCGGTCGACGACGGAGCGGGTGACGATATTTGCAGGGGGAAGTGAGTGTCCCTTCTTTACGTAGTATAAGTTACTATTCTTTGGTTCCACTAAGGTATCAACCAAGCAGACGACCCGCCTGATGGTAATCGGATACCGTATCCACTTGCAATAAGTATAGTAAGTATCACAGGCACGTTGCCAATACAGCAATTTAAATCGATACAATACGGATGTGATTCATCGATACTCGTTAATCGATTCAATCGTCAACTAGAGCGTGATTAATCGTTGTTTCGACGATTCTTATTAAATTAGTAAGCGATTCACTTAATTTTGATTAACTTATCAGCTTGGAGTATCTGGGGGCAAGGGGAGTACCCCCCGCCAAGACAACCAAGCGAAGCGCAAGGCCACTACCTACCTATTCTCGAAGCGCTTCGTCGTTTCTTTGAACCCTCATAACTTGGATTTGGATTATACCAGATAAACAAAATTCTCTGGATATGATTCACCTTACGCCCATTGTGATGGTAGCGAAACAGCCAAGACACATATTTTGAATAAGGTGTAGAGTTTGTGAAGTTAGGGCGTGTAGAAAGTATAAGCTTGGCTCTACATAAGATCTGATAACTTTTTGACAGTGCGAGCCATATGGTCCCATCTTGGCAACATTTTACATGAAAATGTTTTTGGTGGGATAATAGTTTGAGCACAATCTCACCACCGTAGGTGATGATGTGGCCGAAGGCGGTAAGTACAAAGCCTAGAAGAGAACTGGCTCTCAAGTGCAGGTATCGGAACACATGTAGGTGCTTGCCGACAGATTTTCAATTTGAAGGTAGCCAAACAGGCGGGGAACTACAAAGTATTAAAAACACGAATCAATTTTCTCGTGAGCAACATAAACTAAATGAGAACACTTGCTTGGTGTAAGTTCGCGGCGAGTGACGTCGGGGGTGGAGTTATGCATTTAATTTCCTGTCTATAATGCAGTTTGAGAGTCGACGAACGACGTGGTCGCTTTGTGACGTCATAAAGTAGACTAAATTACTGCTGCTATATAAATATTGCATCATCATGAATGCTTTGCGATTTACAAACTGCAACTGCTTTGTGAGTACTAAAAATACATTTATATTTTGTATTTAAATACTTTTTGATCAAAATGTGTATTTGCAAATTGCAATTTTTTTTTAATGTTCTGTTACAACATCAATAAATGTTATAAACAATAGTTTTTATTTCTTAGTAGAATAAAAAAACTACAGTTAAAAAAGTTCGTCGTCAGTAAAACGTGAATGTATGCCGATACGTCGAAGTCATGGAATATACTTATATCTGTTTGTTTGTCACAGTTTCTCGGAACACAATTCGCTGAGGTATCAGGAATACATTAATATTGTATGTCTGTCTGTTGTTAGTTTCCATTGTACAAATAATTACTTTTTTTTAAAAAAAACGTTTAACACGCTAGAATTATAAAAATTTACAATACGTTTTAAAAATAATAAAAAAAACTGTGTATTTAAAAAATGTGTCATTCATTCATTTAGAAAAAATCTCATTCCCCATGACCTTTATACCACAATCAACCAACAACTAGGTCACACACGCATCTCCCAGAGATAATAACTGTCAAACAAACCAATTAATTCCGTTACCAAGAAGCGTATCCGATAATCAATTAAATGTCGTGACGTGAAACAATGGACGCACGCAACTAACGGTTATCTTTAACCGTGTCAGCGTGCGCTTGAGTGGGTAAATTAATAAATGTATGTTTGTGTGTGTGAAAAAGGTTTCACATTGTACCTTGTGGTATGTACGCGGCTGGCTACCACCCTCAAGTTGAGAATCTGTCGCCAAGCACGTAGCGGTGCTTTTCGGAATCTGCACTTGAGAGCCAGTAGTCCTTTTTAGGCTTTGTGATACTGTGGTCAAACGCAAACCTATATAGAATGTTTTTTTAAGGTAGACATTACTTAGCAAAGTTTCTTACCAGTTCTTCAGTTATTGATCGACTTCCGTAATCTGTACCGTAACTTTAGCAACCTCGTTGTGCGTGTTTCATCAATTTTGAACAAGCCAGTCCCATCAAATCTTTTCAAATTAATATGGGTAAAACCACAGGCTCATACTAGTTTAAATTTAATTCCAGATAACCATCTTTATGCTCAAAAGATTCTCCGTAAAACAATGACCTAAATTGTACTCTATTTAGTTAGTCACAAGATATATTGTCAAATTGCTGATGGCCCGATAAACATACTTAGGAAATAATGTCACGGAATATAACGGAATAAAAGAAACTGTTGTATTGCGTAATGTACTTTCTTAATGTAGGTTAAAGGTAGCAATTTGAATGGCAGAATTCATGTGAATTGAATTGTCAGAAGCTTACGAGTAATTTTTTTTAGGGTTCCGTAGCCAGAGTTCGTCCAGCAGGACCCTATTATTACGCCGTCTATCCGTCTGTTTGTCTGTATCTTTTATCGGTAGTAGGTATCTAGTATTTTTTACACAATATGTATGTATTTATGGCCTCTAACCAAGGGAGCCCATATAGGACACCTATAAAATATATATCGTTAATATTTACGCTTTTTTTTAAATGCTAATACACAGTAACAACAAAATTGGTCTGATTCTAGTGCATACAGTATGCTTTACTATAGACTATGCACTATGCAGCATACTCCACAAATGATAATAAATAGTTATTATAAAATAGTTTAAAAAATCTAGTCTAGCTACTAAACAAAATCTTATTCAAGTCTTTTAACACGAGGCTTATGCGTATTACTACCAAAATTTTGCACTTGGTTATTGTACGGAACCCTCCGTGCGGAAGTCCGTCTCTCACGTGGCCGTTTTTATGATGATAGCTAGCTAACGTTACGAGGTATGACCATGTTTGATAATAGTCGTTCCTGAGAACAGTTGACTTAACAAAATTGTCGGTTAAACATTGCTCAGTTCATGGGTTATCTAAACATGATTTTAAGAGTTTACACTACCCCAGCTCAAATTCAAGTTTTGCCCCCGCTTCACGGCCGGGCCGTGCAGCCCCCGCATCGCGCAGTCGCAACTATCTCACTCGCACGAGTTCATCACGCGGCAGGGGTCACGACCACTCACGAGTCGACCGTACGATAGGGTAAATACACCGTTATTTGACCCAAGTATGGAAATAAATAAAACGATTGTAGAAAATTACTAAAGCGCCGCACGATAGGGTAAATACACCATTATTTGACATCTTGTAACTAGGTATGGAAATAAATCAAAAATCAAAATCAAAAAGTATTTATTCAATTTAGGCCCTAATGAGGCACTTATGAACGTAAACTTACTCTACACCGGTTCCAAATACAACTTGAACTGAGAAAGACTCCGGCAAGAAACTCGGCAAGCTTTTTATTTTAAATGTGTACTTAGAAGTATTATAATTTACAAACGATATATTATTATATAACAATAGCCTGCGAAGCGAACAATTCATTCTAATGCATTTTCGTCATCTACAAATTCAGAAACTTTATAGTACCCTTTCTTGCATAACTTATGGTTTACTATCTTTTTAAATGTATGTATAGGTAGTTTTTGGTTATTTTATGGGTACTATATTATAGAAACGTATACATTGCTCCTTGAAAGAGTTTAAGACTTTGCTGAGCCGAGTTAAAGGTACAGCAAGTTTGTTCTTATTTCCATTTTTCAAAATTAATAAAATTAAATGACTGTTAAAAAGTACTAAAGCGCCATATGATAGGGTATATTTACAGTTATTGTATATCTAGTAGGTATATAAATAAAATTTAAATTTAATTTCAATTCTAATACAATTAATATTGTAGACAAGTACCAATGCATATTATTTTTTTACCTAAAGAAGACATTATTTTTAATCGACTTCAATAAAAGGACATTATCTATTCGATACGCATGTAATATTATTACATAATGATAATATATTAGTACGCAATATATTCACATAATTCTGCAATATATTTGTGTTATAGGAGCGTTTACTCCAGATACCATCGGCGATGACGTCAAAGCAAGCAATACCGTTTTTGTTTTTGTTCCGTTGGTTTTTGCATTCTGTAACAAAATAGACTTTACTTCAATTGTGTTCATACTACTAAAATAATATGTGACCGTGGCCAATTACTGGGACAACCACTCTAATATTAGGGGTTAAAGTAAGAAATTGCCGATTTGTACTGAAAAATTTAAATTAGTTTTTTTTAATATTACTTATTTATTTAATCAAAATAATTACCATTATTATTACACATTGTTGCCATCTAATACGAAGGTCATTTATGCCTTTGCGATAGAACTCTGGTGATCTAGATTCGACAAACTGTGTGAAAGCATTTTATACTGCCTCCTGAGAAGAAAACTTTTTATCACGTAGAAAATTGTCCAAATCACGAAAAAAATGGTAGTCCGTTGGAGGAAGGTCTGGCGAATACGGAGGGTAACAAATGGTTTCTAATTGCAGTGCCTGTAGAGTTAAAACGGTTTCTTGTGCTGTATGAGGTCTCGCGTTATCATGGAGCAATAATGGTGAAGATCGATTCATGAGTCGGGGCTTTTTCACTGCTAGTTTTGCTATCATTGTTCGGAGTTCGGCATTGTAGACATCTGCCGTTATTGCTTGACGAGATCGGAGAAAGCTATAGTGAATAACACCATACTGAGACCACCAGACAGTTACCATTACCTTTTTATTGGTAAGCTTTGCTCTAGGACACTGTTGCGGCGTTTGACCTGGGGTCATCCATTGCATTTTTCGCATACGGTTATCGTAAAGAATCCACTTTTCATCACATGTCACAATTCGATCCAATATTCTTTCATTTCTGTATCGATTCAACAAGGCAACACACTTTTCAACACGCGTTTCTTTGTTCAGGTCAGCCAAATCATGAGGCACCCATTTATCATATTTTTTTTATTTCATTGATTTGGCGCAAATGAGTCAATATTGTTGGTAAGGTACCAAGGTATCGTTAAACCATGCCGCTAATTCCTAGGTAGTTTGACTCGGATCGGCTTCCACCATCTCTTTAAATTCATTGTTCCTGTGTGGGCGATCTTCCACGTGGTTCGTTCTCCAAATCAAAGTTTCCATCACGAAAGCGTTTAAACCAAAATCGCACGGTGAGTTCATTAGCAGTCCCCTCTCCAAACGCAACATTGATATTGCGAGCTGTTTCTGCCGCGTTAGTTCCGCGTCGGAACTCGTATTCAAAAATCACTCGAATTTTCGAAGTATCAGAAAGTCGGTAATCGAATGTTGCACATTTAAAAAAAAACTTTCTTGTCTAAGCTGAATAAAAAATACAACTGAAAGTAGATAATCGAATGTTGCACATTTTTTAAAAGAAGAACTTCATAGGTACCATGTGAAAGTTTCACTCAAAAATCTCAAATCATGAAGGTTCTATGTCAATTCGAAGTACCTATTACAAACGGCAAATTCATACTTTAATCCCTATTATTTAGAGATCGGTAGGTAGGTAGGTATATATGTACCTATAAAAAACATATAAGATAAACTCACAATTCTACGGTTTGTAAAGTCGTCAAATCAGGTTCGTTTGCATGTTTGGAACTACTGGCATTCATGTGTTCCGTTGGTATCTGCAATCTGTAACAAAATAGGCTTTACGTTTCTTCTTTCATACTACTAAAATGATACCGTGGGCAATTACTTAGACGAATACCCTAATATTCGAACCTAATATATAGAATAACCAATAAGATATTTATTGTAGTAATTCAATTTACTACATAATATATACTTACCTAGTAGGTGGGTACCTACCTAATAACCCGTGCAAACTTTATTTACTCTGTTATAAGGTAGATTCAATTATGATTAGGTACGTACGTTGGTATTTGCATTATGTATCAAAAAAGGCTTTACTTTTCTTTTTCTCATACTAATAAAATAGCAACATAACAACAATAGCAACACCCTATTATAGGGTAAATATGTACCTATAACATTTTAAATATCAAATGTACATTTTGCAATAAATAATTGAGTATTGAGTATGTGACCGTGGCCAATTACTTGGATGACTACCCTAATATTTACCAATGAAATGTTTATTGTAGAAATTACTACATAGTATATACCTACCTAGTAGGTAGGAACCTACATGTGCATGCTTTGCTTACGTTGTTGTGAAAACATTTTAGTATCTTACCTTCTTAGCTAGGTGGTTGATACAAACGGGCACGGGTCCACGTCCGGTAGGTATATTTTCATCAAACTATAAATTTCCAGTATAAGCTGATCTCGCATTGTATATGATTTCCGTACAATGGGAGGTCAGAGGAGCTTATAATGGAAATTACCTACTTTTCTTACCTATTACAATAATCAGACTCATAATTTATTGGTAGATACAAACTAAAATGCCTTCCTAGGTAAAACACATTTTATGATTCATTTTAGGTAGGTACTTACTTCAATATTTCCGTCTTTTTTTTCTTGTTCCGATCATTTCCCATTTTAAACAAAATACACTTCACTTATAATTTATTAGTTACGTATCTAAGTGGGTCGTGAGAGCAAGAGACGCGGGTTCCCCGTTCGAGCGCCGGAGCGCGACTGAATCTGTGCGGCGGCGCTTCGTGCCACTCGCAATATTTGGGAATTTAATTTCTAACAATTTAAAAAAAAACATTATTTTAATTTCAAATCATATAGTACACGTATTGTACTAACTACAGTTTATACAAAAAGTTTCATTAGTATAGGTAAAGTATTAATTCACTAATGCGGTTTTTTTGGAAAATTCAGAGGGAAGTTTGTGATTTTTTTCTATCGAGAAAATGTTTAGGAATCGTGTTTTCACATCATATAAGACTCAGTATATATCCTCAACTTTACTATATATTTTTTTCAAAATTATTGATTCAATACTTTCATTGATATGCAGGACCAAACGTGAGAGGTGGAGCAGTTTTGAGGTAGGGTAAGGCCTTAATACTAATTTTAATTACAATAAATATGTACAAAATGAAGCGCTCTTGGTGTAGCATGATTAGCCGTTCTTAATCGATCGCCAAAGTTAAGCTACCACCGTCGTGGTCGGTACATGGATGGGTGACCGCCTAGTGGTATTTCAAATCGAGCGTTTCCGTATTTCGGAAGGCACGTAAAGCCGTTGGTCACTTAATTTTTTATAAGTAGTCGATAAGCTAGTTGGATGCCTCCTAGGCGGCTTGAAAAATTTCAACAGTAGGTTGACCACTAGCCTACCTCCACCGATCCGCCGTGGGCACGCGTAGTTGAGTATAGCCCATACCCTTTCACCCTCATTTGTGAAAGGAGGCCTGTGCTTAGCAGTGGGACATTATAGGCTGATGATGATGACGATGTACAAAATATATAACAGGTGGAGATTTCGAGATGGCATATTTTCGAAACCTATGTTGGGTTAGTCATGCTGAACAACTTTTACTAAGGAAACAATAGTGAATTCTCAAAAAAAAAAAATATTTTCATAGTAAATGTCAACCTTGCTCGATCATAATGTATGAAAAGTAAAAAAAAAATTTTGAGGATTCAGTGTTGGTCCCTTAGTAAAAGTTGTTCAGCATGACTAACCCAACATAGGTTTGGAAAATATGCCATCTCGAAATCTCCACCCAGTATATATATAGAAAATTTCCTCGAGTCTGCCGCTGCTACCGATTAATAGCCAGGTTCCCAGCAGGCTGGCAGCGTTTTCTCTTTGGATAGCCTAGCTAATACGTTGACGATGAAAGGTCTCAGCCGGCTTGTCTCCGGAGGTCTCGATCAATTTTGATGACAAAGTGTGAGCTATTCGGCGACCTTCGGACCCCCTTTACCTATATGAGGCATCCCATGACTATGCCAGACGGAGGGACAGTACTTGAAGTATTTGTAGATAGGAAATTTTACTGATAGTAAGATGCAAGCACAGCTAAAACTGTAGGGTCTAGAGACATGAAATTTTGCACACAAGTAGTGTTGCCAGGTCCCGTGTGTCAAATTTCGGAACGTAAGGATAAAATTATCGGGATTTTGGGTTTCAAATCGGGACAGTAGTGAAAGTCTGAATTTGGTGAGAAAAAATGAAAGCAAAAATATTTTTAATGTAGTAGCAGCTTAGTTATATTCACTTTTCCTGTAAAAATTATCAAATATAGTAAAGACTCATGAGGTTAGTGAAAAATCGGGACATTTGGCGTCCCGATCAAGGCTTAATCGGGACGTGTCACCAGACCCCTGAAAATCGGGACGTCCCGCGCAAATCGGGACACCTGGCAACACTACACACAAGTGACTTATAAAATATAACAAAGGCACCAACTAACGACGGATTTTTCAAAAATCAACCCCTTTTTTTTTATTAGCTTGGGGAAATCCTCATAGGATACCCGACCGCCCTGGGGGGGAGCGGCCAGGTTATGCCGGACTTTTACCGGCTAAAACCCCACGGTGGTCGCCACCTGCGCTATAGAGAGGGGGGCGGGCTCTCGTGTTGAACGCGTACCTGCTCACCCCTCCAAGCGCGGCGCTTAGATAGCTCGTCCCGGGGGAAGTGTTACACCTCCCCCCAGCACCCTCGCTGTGCTATCGCACGATGAGTCGTGACCACATCGACCCATAGTCCTCCTTGGGGTCGCTTCTGGGCGCACAGAGCCCCCGCTCTGATTGCCCACGACCCCAAAGGCCTCGTTTAGTCGCCTTTTACGACAGGCAGGGGAATACCGTAGCTATTATTCTAAGCCCGAGCTACAGGGCCCAAAAATCAACCCCTAAGGCGCCGATCCCACAGAAAAGAGTTCTAGAGTTCCGCGTTTCGAGTTCTGCATTCCGCGTTGACTGTAAGCTATGTGGGGCCATTGAAAGTAAAAAAAGTGTATGATGTGCAATCAGTAGCAAATATTGCAGAACTCTAGACTGCTTGCTGTGTGCACATTATTCAACACGGAATGCAGAACTCGGAACTCTAGAACTCTCTCTGTGGGGTCGGCGCCTAAGGAAACCGCGGGGCGGAATGCTGGTACCTTATAATTACGAAAGTATGGTCGTTTTATAATGACCATTTTCATAAAAACTGATCAACAGTTTAGTCCCAAAATAACATGACACATCACAGGGATCAATTCTAGGACGTAGCCAAAATATACTTAATACTGTACCCCGAGTGTTAAGTTTGCAAAACAAACGTAAAAACTTTACACTCGAGGTACTGAGAAAATTAATTTCTGCATGGAATCCTACTATCTGACTTATTTATATAATTCAGGCGAAAGTTTGTGTGTGTGTGTTTGTTACCACTCAGCTATGTAACGGCTGATACGTACCTCAATAAACCCAGGAAAGCATAAGGTCCAGGAACGTGGATAAAACCGCGTGGGAAAGCTATGTATGGTAAACATTAAATAACACTGTATACATCTAGTAATTGCACTCCATAGACTACAGATAATAAATAACACACCGGAAATGAACACAGCTCGAGATGCACCGACCATAAACAAGAGGGGGACTTACGGACCGAAATCAATGGCTTCCGGTGTTACAGGAAGGTACTCTACTATTAAGATATCGATTACTTGTTTACGGTACTAGCTTAGCTTAGGGGATGAAAAAAAACTGTTGAATTTGTTTATGATGATGTAATTAGCGATTGTTGTGCTATTTTGTAGCAATCACTTGCTGTTTTGTATGGCTTGCATTTGGCCACTGACTCGCCCATAAAGGACAATGCCTGACGAAGCCTGAAATGTAGCGCGTTTGGAGTTTTGGAGAACAAACCTTAGATACACTCTAGCCTTGCAAGTCCCCTAGCTGGACTGAAAGAGTTAGAAAACAGATGCCGGAAGAAACTTCCACTCCATTGCTGTCCTGATTATAAATGAGGATGCAAAAAAAATCCTTGTAGTAGGAAGCTTTAAAAAATGTTTATGGTATCCAAAGAAATGTTAAGTCATAAATTTTGTTGGTATCGGAGACAATAACAATAGATTGTAATTCTTAAAGAAACGCGGCCATAGCTGACCCAGTTTATTTATTTAAGTTTCAATACAACTTGCGACTCAGTAAAAACTTTTCCCAACTTTTTATGAAAGATTTTATACGATGAATAAATCAGAGCCTTATGATAGAACTAGCTTTCAACCCCACGATAACAACCGCTATCCCCTATTTTATCCCCTTAGTGGGTGCCTATGTTAATAAGTAGCAAGTGTGCAAAATTTCAAATTGCTTCAGTTCTGTAAATCTTCTCCTTTTATCAAGATAGATCAATATTTGAGGATTCTTACTAAGCATCGAAAACACCGACCACAAAGCAACCGGTTGCAAAAAATACATCATCAACACACGGTCTACGCTTCAATGGACATCGTAATATATGGTGCATCATTATACTACAAATAAAACGACAAACATACAGCATACATATACATACATTTCATACAATATCCCATAATGTCTTTTCTTGCCATTAAGTTTTCTGTCGGCACAGCGGCTCTCAACCCCTCTTCATAGCCCTTTTGGAGAAGAAATTGTTGGAGAGTCGGTAACGTGCGAGTCAATAGGCTAGGTTACTTTTTACGTATTCTGTTTTTTTCCTTTTGAAGTACGGAACCCTAAAATGGTTTCATAGCCCTTTTGGAGAAGAAATTGTTGGAGAGTCGGTAACGTGCGAGTCAATAGGCTAGGTTATTTTTTACGTATTCTGTTTTTTTCCTTTTGAAGTACGGAACCCTAAAATGGTTTCATAGGCATCAAGTATAAAAAATATATTATCACTGATAAACCTAAAGACTGAGAAGGTTATATATAATTTCTCTCACACGAATACTCAGAAGTCGATAAATTCCAATTTATATTGCTAAGTGGGTATATCGCAGCGCAGGTAATGACGAAACTGGAGATTCCACGAAATCCCCGAGGATTTCACTTACGGGGAATGTTGGATTACATTTGAATTTGAAATTTGATTGTCATTGGTGTGCATTTGAGTAAGACTTATGTAAGCCATTTTATGTGTCACTATAGCAGATTTCAAAAGTTACTGACGGTGATTCTGTTGTTTACAACTATATTAATTTAGTCTCACTATATAATCTCTTTCTAATTTTCCGTTAATGACGATCAGGCAAAAACAAATGAGACAATCTTAAAAAACATAAAATTGTCTACCTCCGTATTTTCAAGTCGGTTAAAATAAAAATAAATCTAATAAAAATGGGATTAACAGACCGCAGGGCTCGTGACGGCTTACACCTCAACAGGATTTCATAAAGGGGTACGAGTAATCTGGTAATATTGTCTTTTATTTGTTCTCGTTCGTGACAAGGGGGCGGGAATCGGGAATAAAATAAGCTGGTTATTGAAATTTTCAAGTCTGTTGAAAATGCTGCTAGTGCTTTATTGACTAATCTATGCGTGCGGCTCTGCCCGAGAATTTTTATGTCTGCCTTGTTTCACAAAATAGTCACTCAGTTCCATTTAGTCACAGCGCCATGATAGAAAATAACCTGGAATCTTCATGGAACCTCTGTAGTAACTTTATAAACCGCATCGCTCACGTATTTACTCGCCTCAGTGTAAAAGAAAATAGAGTAATAAAAAACATCTATAAGTAATAAAAACGATAAAACTTATTTCAAATGCAAATGGCACTTCGTAAATGACTCTCAGTACATTGCATTTACTATTAGGTTGCTATAATTTTACGGGTGTACGATTCTATTCACTCTGCCCACCCCTCGTCGCCAACGAAGCATGGTTATAGCTTTGAAGTGACATGTCCGTTCATTTGTTTGATGAAACTCGGAAACTGTAATAGGGTATTTTCATAAAAGCGTAGGTCTCGTTTGGAAAGTTTTTAATTTGGATGTATTCAAGCCTCATTTCCGAACTGGTGGTAACTTCAGTAACTCTGACCTTCATATGTGTACTTTTAGGGAAAAAGTGAACATCAACATTATTTTTTTTAAACAAATAAGTCGGCAAACAAACATACCGCCCGCCTGATTGTAATTGTATGTACACTTGCAACACACGGGGTATCACTCACGCGTTACCGGCCCTTCCACTCACCGATGAGCTCTGGCGACCTTAACCACGCGCAGGAACACAACATTCATATATTTGGCTGTGGTTTTCTATAAGGTGGAGGTATTTCTGCAATCGAGCTACTCAGTTTGTCTTTTTTGTTAGTTCTCGTTAGCTCAGATCGCAGCTGTCAAAGCGTGAAAAGACAAAACACTAGACCCGTCCCCACGATATCGTCCTTGCTGACGAGGACCGCCGCGACGTCCTCTCGTCCCGTTCAAGCGGCCCGAGCCGCCAAAACCGACCATTTTTTTAATCATAAGTCGTAACCCGCGAAAACAGGGCCAAAGTGTATACCTACATATAAACATTCTTAATGGAATGATACTGTTTTTTATGACTAGAGTATATTATTCATAATATGCACAATTTCATGATATGCACAATAAAAATCTAAAAAAATATTATTCAAAACTATAAATCTACTCCAATTTCCAAACCACATGACAAATCTAAACAAAAAACAGTAATGCGATATATCAACAAAAAATAAAGCACATCTGTACAACTAAGTACCTATTGTGATATATTTCAATAGGACATGGGGACATCTAATCGGAGTAACAAAGCGGTGAATTGCCACGGTAGCTTAATCTGTGGTGTGATTATTATTACTTTTTTGTTGGTTTACTATTTTTGAAGTAGCTGTGGTCGGTATAAGGGTATCCATCCACCCTTATACCGAGCACAGCATGTAGAGATTCTTTATGTGTATCTTTTTATTATTATTAGCTGGCCCCCGTGGTGTCATCCGCGTTCGTGTGAAAATGTAGCCTATGTCCATCTCAATACTATAATATAGATAGGCTATCTATGTGCCAGATTTCATCGCGATCTGTTCAAAAGTTTAGTCGTGAAAAGGTAGCAAACAGACAGCACGAGTCACTTTCGCAAAATAAATAAAATAAATGTACTAGACAATATTGTAGTGAGAAAATAAATTATATTATTATTATTAGTTACTTTTGCATTTATAATGAAGATTTTTTTAACCAGTGTGACTATAAGTACCCCAGTCCCGAGCTGTGGCTGTAAACCATTGACCAGTAATTGGACACGCGTCGCGCGCTCTCTATAGGCCGCTAATCTTAGTTCAAATAACCGCATATTTGCGCTGAGGATTGCCGAAGGGGTCACCTTATTTTGAGGGATTATGTTGGGGTGACCATATACTTTTTTTTTTATTTTCGCTGCATATTTTGTAGTTAAGCAGCTATGTTTACAAAATAAAAAAAACATCTTACGTAAGTTCTAAAATTCATGGTTAATTTTTCTCATAAAATGTTGACTTTTTATATTTTCAGTATACCTCAAGAGGCGCTGTTCCAATTCTTATACAGCTAGAATTTGGTTTCTTTCCTTGCCCCTATTTCACCCCCTTAGGGGTGGAATTTTGTAGACCCTTTGTATCTTATAGATTTTCAGACGCGTATTAACGTCAAGAAATTAAAAAAAGGTAAATTTCGAATTGCGAATTCAATTACCAGTAATATTTGTTCAGTGGCAATCTAAATCAATAAATAAATCAATTGGAGAACGTGCGATACAATCGTCCACGATTTATGGCCGCTTATCAAAATGTCTGCTCTGAGCGATGTCCATTATTATTCTTTGTTACGCTAAGAATGTGTATTTTATTGCAATTAGACTTTTATTTATATGATAGTAAAATACCAAAGAATACCTACATATAGACATGTAGGTATTTTTATACGGATTTTCGTAAATCAATACGATGCCATTTATTGTAGTATGTATTAGATTTTTTACGCACATGCATGGAAGACTTGCTACTCTTTTGCTGACTTCCAAACAATTCCTTCATCGTTATTTTGTGCCCCGCGGTTTTGCTCGCGTTCCCGAGGACTTTGCTTTTCCGGGATCAAAAGTACCGTATATAATTTATGTTTGTGCCAAGTTCCATCCAAATTCCTTAAACCGCTATAGAGCTGAGTGTTAACAAACAAACTTTCGCATTCATAATCTATATATATAAATGAACCCCTGCTATTTCCCTCGTCACGCCATAACTTGAGAATGACTACCGATTTCATCCATATTTTTATAGAGAAAGCCTATGGGTATGGCGAAGGACATAGGCTACTTTTTATCCCTGTCACGCGCGTGAAACCGCGGGGAACAGCTAGTAGTAAATAGGAAGTGGGTAGGATCGAGGGCCACTTATATTGATGGATTTATGTGCTTACCATCTTATTTCATATCATCACTTTCTAAATACAAATCTACAGTACAAAAATAAAACATGAAAAATTTATAAACAAAAAAAAAAACAAAGCATGCGGCTCCTACACAGTAGCCACAGGGTGTTCATGAATATAAAAGAAGGGTGCATAATGTGCATATATTTGCGCATTTCGTATTGTCACTCGATGAAACTGGTGGAGTGATTTCTACTTCATAAATCTGTGCATGTTTTATATATTATGATATGTTGATTGATCAGTGGTTTTATTATCTGTATTATGTGTGGTATCTGTGGGTCTTCGCATTTTATTGCGTCACAATAAGGTTTACCTTATTTATTTTATCAAAAAATTCTAAATTATTCATTCAAATAGTCATTAGTGCCGAGTCTGTTGCAAATCACACTAAACTAGTTTTAATCACATCACATCTCTTACAAACATTATTGAAAACGGATAGAACGTATTTAAAGCTATTAAATTAGTTTTGCTGTTTTAATTTGCGGGTAGATAGACAACCAATTTTGAAAGCGACTAAATTCATGTTCAAAACAAGCAATTAAAATAATTTGACTGGACTTAATTACTTATATAGTGAGACTAAATTAGTTTAGTTGTAAAAACAGAATCAGCACCAATATAATACCAAAAAACTTTTCGCACCAAAATCCCAAGTCCAAAAGCTTGTAAAATAATAAAACCACCCTTCATAATATATTCATACCAATGTAAGTAGCGGGGTGCGGAATCCTAATTGCTAATCTACGCACCGTGTACATAGAGAGTGCTAATAAAATCACTTTCTGAACACCCTTTGTGTAATAAAGGAGCGCTTGAGGCATTTGCTTATTGCCTATCCTATGTTCTTTTATATTTATCTTTTAACCGTCATTGGAAAGGGGTGTCTGTGGTTTTTGAAGATCCGTGTCCTTTTGTAATAAAGGTTCGAAATATAGACAATAGCCACAGCTATATTTGACATCACAATACAAGTAGAAACAAATTAATATAAACACAAAAAAGCTTATAAAAATAATAAAACGAACAATAACAGCAAAATATAAACGAATTAATAAATAATACAATAAAACAGCATAAATAAATACGATTATTATTCTGGTGACCGAAAAAAGAAGAAAAAACTACTCAATTTCAATACTCAATTATTCAGTTTAGCCTGATCAGGCTCTTATGAAATGTTCAGTTGACTCTACCACCGATTTAGAATACACTTAAACTGGAACACTCCAGCGAGTTTTTTTTTTCGATTTAATGTGATGTTTTTTACATTACCGTTTCATGGAGATATTAATACACTGTAGAGCAATATAAAAAAGCCACTAACTTATTATGAAATATTTCCAAAACCACGCTAGATAGCTTCTTGAAGTGAAAAGCAACATTCAATTGTATATAATACTGTTTTCGCTTTGAAATAAGCATTTTAATCAATGTTCTGCATCCAAAAAATTATTTAATAAAAAAAATACAAAAAACTAGACTTTATGTGCATAGCAACATTAGCCTGACCATTGTAAAAAAAAATATCTGTAAAATAAGAACGCAATCTTCTAATGGTCGCCTTTAATATGACATATAGCTCCTTTAAATAATATGATGTGAAAATATCGTATAAAACAGGTGTCCAAATTCAATAAAGATATTTGCAGTGGCTAGGGATTCGTACCCCCACTCTCTCAAATGACAATTATTATTATAAATTGTTCTCCTATAATTTGTATACGGAATCCCCTTTTATTTCTCTACTCGCGGTGCGGTAAAACGATTATTATAAGGGTTGGCACGATTGCACAAAAACATAGTTTACAATTTAGTTTCTGTCGCGCGGCTTTACCCGACTCTAGCTACTAATATTATTAAATGAAAAGGAAAATCTCGCATTTCAAAAAATGTTAACGACATATTTTTTTTGTTAATTAGCCCTTTTTTAGAGTTCCATTATTAAAACGCCATAGAATAAAAAAATACACACAAACATTCACATTTATTATATGAGTAGTAAAAATATGTAATATAAACCTATTTATTCTTGGAAGGGGAGATTTCCCCTATACAAAGTAAACGCAGTAAATCAGGTATATAATATAATAAATAATATTTTGTTAATACGTCATGCGGTACAATTAATATAGACAGATTCTTTTTACTTTTTGAATTAGGTATCTATCATAGATTGTATTCGTAATACTTTACATAGATAACTTGCCAGTAGTGCAATTGTATATAGAACCTTTAACACGCCCCCTCAATTAAACTACTGAAGCCCTAAACCATTAATCAACTTATTATGTTTACCCACCGGTAATGCTTTCGTTAAAACGTCGGCCAGCATCAAATCTGTCGGCACATGCTTTAACTCTATGACATTATCCCTGAGTACGTCCCTGATAAAATGGAACTTTATGTCTATATGTTTACTACGAGCATGATAAACGGGATCTTTAGCAAGATAGATCGCCCCCTGATTGTCAGCATAGACAGTAGTTTTAGATAATTGTAAACAACCTATCTCCTTTAACAAACTACTTAGGTAGAGAGCTTCTTTCATTGCCTCACTAGTACTAATATATTCAGCTTCAGTAGAAGACGTAGCTACTGTTCGCTGCTTTTGAGATCTCCATGTAATAGCTGCTCCTCCTAATATAAAAACATAACCAGAATACGATCTTCTATCTAATAGACAATTCCCCCAATCCGCATCTGAATAGCCTATCAACGAATGACCATCCTTTTTAAAAGTCAGACGATAGTCAATTGTTTTTTTTTAAATATCGAAGAACCCTTTTTGCCGAAATCCAATGAATGTGAGTAGGACAAGTCACAAATTGAGCTAATTTTGAAATTGTATTGCTTATGTCAGGTCTCGTACCTACGCTCAAATACATTAACGTACCTATCAATTCACGATACGGCCATCGTTCTTGATTTATACAAACATCATCTAGGTTTTCTTCCTTTGGTTTAGTAAACTTCAACCCAACTTCGAATGGAGTGGATACAGTCTTGCACTCTTCCATACCATACTTCTTTAGTGCATCTTTAATATACTTCTGCTGTGATAGACTTATAACTCCGTCCTTTTTCTCAATCTCGATACCTAAACAGTATTTAGCCGGTCCAAAATCTTTCAGCTCAAATTCTTTGGCTAAATCCTTCTTAAATATCTCTATCCACTTGATATCCTGGGACGCCACTAATATATCATCAACATATATAATAACAATCAAAATAGTTCCATCTCCTCTTCGCTGAAAATATAAACATGGTTCGTTTATAGTAGGCAATAAATTCATACTTCGTAATTTTTCATCCAATCTCAAATACCACTGCCGCCCTGCCTGTTTTAAACCATAAAGCGATCGCTTCAAAAGACAAGCATCTCCTCCAGCATTGATATCTAATATCATTTGCCTAGCACGCTTCACTACTATTGATTGTTCATCTTCTCTTTGAATAAGCATATTAAGACTATCTTTCAGTACCTTTGGTACCTGCATATAAACTTCTTCATCAAGTCGGCCATTTAAGTATGCTGTATTGATATCTAGCTGATGTATTTCTAGATTCAGCTCTACAGCAAGTGCCATCAACAATCTAACTGTTTCTAGTCTCGCTACTGGGGCATACGTTCGGTGATAATCAATCCCA
This sequence comes from Polyploca ridens, assembly GCA_951394255.1. Taxonomy (NCBI): domain Eukaryota; kingdom Metazoa; phylum Arthropoda; class Insecta; order Lepidoptera; family Drepanidae; genus Polyploca; species Polyploca ridens. The sequence goes on from OX596243.1 coordinate 17,482,123, forward strand.
TATCGTTGACTAAAACCCTTTGCAACTAAACGAGCCTTTTTCTTGAATGTTTTATCAACATTAAACTTGGTCGTCAGTACGTATCGACAGCCTACAATGTCTCTATTTTTAGGTCTTTTCACAATATCCCAAGTATCATTCTTAACTAAACTTCTTACTTCAGAAAAGATTGCCTCTCGCCATTCCTTTTGTTCATCGCTTGATAGCGCTTCTTCTAGGGATATTTCAGCCATTGCAGAAAAATATTCTTCATCTTCTTTAGGATTGTTTACTTCTTCGACCATCTTATACACCTTTCTAGGACGCCCACGATTCCCTTTGACAAGCTTGGGTCTTCCAGGAGCTCGTTTCAACATCACTTGTTGATTTTCTTGTGCTTGAATTTGCTCGACATCATTTGGGTTGATATTACAACCTAAACCTTCCCCTCTACTAGAACGCTCGCCATTACCTGAATGCTCTCCTCCTCCCGAGTGTTCGCCTTCATCAGTATGGTCAACATCGCCTGTAGGTTGTCGCTGAATAATTTTATTATCCATCTCAAACTCGACTTCTTGAACATTTGGTTCGTCCTTAGATTGTGTATTCTCGACTCTTAGTTGAAAAATATTTTCTGGCTCTATTCGAATGTTCATCTGATCCTTTAATGCATTTTCTTCTTTTTGGAATTTAACATCTCGAGCTTCTATTACTCTATGTTCATTAGGTATCCATATACGATATCCTTTGGTTGATCTAGGGTATCCTACGAATATTCCTTCTTTGGCACATGCATCAAACTTATCCTTTCCTGGTGTCTTATCTAATATATATGACTTAGTTCCAAAGCTAACCATATTATTGAGGTCTACAATATTTCTAGTCCATTTCTCGAACGGAATATCACCTTTTAAGCTGCTAGTTGGACATCGGTTGCGCACATAGCATGCAGTCACAACAGCGTCCGCCCAAAAGCCTACAGATAGACCAGAGGATAATAACATGCATCTTGCCATTTCCTGCAAAGTTCTGTTCATACGTTCACTAACGCCATTCATTTGAGGTGTATGAGGAATAGTCAGTCTTCTTTGAATACCTTCACTCTTTAGGAATTCATCGAATTCATGGTTACAATATTCGCCACCGTTGTCACTCTGAAGAAATTTAATTTTCTTCCCAGTAAACTTTTCTGCGAAATTTTTATACGCCTTAAATGCGCTGAACACTGCACTTTTCTTCCCTAATAAATAAACTTCACACCATCGAGAACTGTCGTCAATGAAAGTAACAAAATATTTCGCACCACCAATTGATGCTGTTTTCATCGGACCTACTACATCTGAATGTACAATTCTTAATATTTCATTACACGGACCGTTCGACCTTGAAAATGGTAATGAACTCATTTTCCCCCTAGAACATATATCGCAATTATCTAAAATACGTAAATCTATCTCTTTTATGTTATGACCACAATGGTTTAGTAATTTTGAGAGATCTCTACCATTTAAATGTCCCATACGTTCATGACACGTACGGATATCAACTGAATTGAAAGCTATGTTAACCTGTTCATTCAAGTCCCTAACATGATAAAGATTCCCAATACGTTCAGCTGTCATCACGGTTTTACCTACCTCATCATTTATATAGGCTTTATCTTTAGTAAAATTTACTTCATACCCATTATCAGTAATTTTGGCCACAGATATCAAATTACTACGAAGATCTGGTACATACAAAGTATTTCCAAAAGTTATTCGCCTTTTGCCTGATGCTGACAACCTTACATCACCCTTGCCCTTCACATCAGTCGACAGATTTGACGCTAGATTCAGCTTATCCTGAAAAGCACAGAAATTATCATTAAATTTATCTCTATCATTACATAAATGTGATGTAGAGCCACTATCGAGGATCCAGTTATTTGTCATAGACTCACAAATATTTGTAAAATTAGAATTACAATTAAAAAGAATATCAAAATTACTGTCCTCTTCGTTCTTTATTTCTGTTGCACATCTGGATTCATAATTGTCACGCTTCGTTCTGCATTCTGAAGCTTTATGTCCTAGTTCATGACATTTGAAGCATTTGTAAACTTTGCTCGGTCGTGCCTTTTGAACCTGAGTTGGTTGGTTCCTTTTTGGTCCTTGATGTTTCGCATACATTGCTCCATCTACTTTCGTAGTTTCATCTGATTTCAAAATATTACCTTTGTCTAATATTTTAATCTTGAGTATCTCTATATTCGGTAACTCATCTCTGCTTTCCATTGCGCATCTAAAATTCTCATAGTTTTCCGGAAGGCTATATAGTAGCAAAATTGACAGCATGTCCTCGTGTATCGTAACACCCATATCGCTTAGGATATTTGAGGCTTCAAAGAAATCTCCAAGATGTCTTTTCACATCATCAGTCTCTTTCATACGGCTCAATATCATTTTTTTAAGTAAATTTGCCTTCCTCACGGGACCTTTAGAAGCATATACGCTTTCTAACTTCATCCAAATTTCGTGCGACGTCACGCACCCACGAGTATGTTTCAACTCACCTGGATTCATCGCCATGATAAGGTCAGCCTTTGCCATTTCATCCTTATCTGACCAGGTCTCCGCTGCCTCATTAGATGTTGGCTTTTTAATGGTACCGTTTACGTATTTCCATACCTGATTTTTGACAAGTAAAGCTTGTACTTGAATTTTCCAAGTTTCATAGTTTTGCCCATTCAGCAATTCTATTTTAATGCTTCCCATAACCTCTTGGAAGGGGAGATTTCCCCTATACAAAGTAAACGCAGTAAATCAGGTATATAATATAATAAATAATATTTTGTTAATACGTCATGCGGTACAATTAATATAGACAGATTCTTTTTACTTTTTGAATTAGGTATCTATCATAGATTGTATTCGTAATACTTTACATAGATAACTTGCCAGTAGTGCAATTGTATATAGAACCTTTAACATTTATTACTTTTATATTTTTATAAGTTTTTTCCAAAAAAATGTTTTAAATAAACTTTTGTTTCGTTAGTTAACAAATAAAATTCAGTAAGTTCTGCCGTTATAAATAAAAAAATGTTTCAGCTACATCCTACCATATCATAAAAATATGGAATATGTTTAAAACTTTTTTTTGATTTAGTTAACAATTAAAATTCACTGTGTTCGGCTCTTATAACTCAAAACTTTAATCAGCTACATGCTACCATATCTTTAACCTACATAATTAACCTTTACTTTCGATAAAGATGCATACCAACGTTTTAAGATAAGTAAATATATTAAGTATAGTAAGTAAATTTCCCTAAATATAGAGTAAGATAAGTCTTCTCAGTGGTAAATTCAACTGTACAACTTAACGTTCATAAGTACTTTATCAGGCATAATCTGATTAAATGACATTTCGATTATGATACAAAATCGCGCAAATATTAAAAGATAATTTTAATTAAGTAATTATCTTACTTTCCTGCGAATAATAGGGTATTTTTCTCCATTAGGGGTTGAAATATCGGAAATATGTATCGTTTAGAATTCAAAATTAATATTTTCTCACTAATATTACTAATGTGAAAGTTTGGATGTTTAAATGTTTGCGACTCAATCACGAATCAACAGATTTGGATGAAAGGCAGAATTAATACATATAATATTTCTTATCCCGGGAACACAATAGATCCCTCGAGAACGCCGGTTAAATCGCGTGCCGAATATTAGTACATACGTAATTACGTAAATCTATTGCCGTACATCTCAAAAACACAAAATTACGTCTGTACTCAAAATTGACGTAATAAATTTCACTTCTAGGTAAATTAAATACACTGACTGCTATTTAAAAATATCCGTTAGGTGTCAGCCCTGAATGTAAAGTGTAATTGTAACGAGGGGTGGCGCGTAATAAAAACAAATTGTTCACCGTTTTGCGGGTGAAATATGAGCGTGATGTAATATCATTATCACCCTGGGGACCCACTGTGCGGTCACTCGGTTTGATTGTCACTCCGAGCTGGCTAGGAGAAAAAAAAGAATACCATCTATGTATTATTTTATAAAGGAGGGACACCCAATAAAACACGTATTTCGGCGAAATTGAAAAAAATCGGATACTGCTCTGTATTTATAAATCTTTACAGGCACTATTTTTTTAAACTTTATACCCATGTGTGAAGAGCCAGTATAATCGACACTAAAAAGTTGGATTGGCTTACACGCTTCAGTGGGCTCCTGGCGAGCTTTGCAGGCTTAACCTAAAAGCTTTAGTCTGTATTTTGAGCTAAGTTCTTTAGCTTAAAGGCTTATATTATAGGATATTGGAAATACAAAATAGCACAACATGAGGTTCTGAAGGAATGAAGATATTTTTGCAGGGTCGGCAACTGCGAGTTCCTTAGTTACCGTTATAAATTCAAAATGGGTACCATTCCTTATAGCTCAGTGGCATTGATACAATCCTCGTGGTAGTGATGTCGAATGCGTTCGCAAAGGTCGTAGGTACTTTGTAGTAATGACCTGGCTGGCTACCACAAGTTAAAAACCTGTCGCCAAGCACTAGTGTCTCGGCAGCTGCACTCCAGTAACCTCAATATAAGATTTAATAAGCACAGACAAGTCAAACCGTATATCCTAATAGACAAACCAATTTGTTGACAAAAATGTCACGCGCACAGAAGCTGTGGAGCCGCTGAATTAATAATATTGTTATTAAAAGTTTTGTTTTTACTATTCGCGTGGGAAAGGTTTATTGTTGTTTTTGCTGGTTGACTAGGTAGATATAAACTGTAGTTGTGTATTTAATTTAATATGCTAATTGGAAAGTAAAATTGCAGTTTTTGTGGTTTATTAATCATAAATAATAATTTGTAATATTTAATTGATGGCTTAAAATAACTACCTAGAGCCCAGGGGACTATTCCGCCAATGCATTAGCTTGGCTATGCAAAGAGGGAACGCTACCAGCCTGATGGGAACCTTTCTGATAATTAATCAGTAATATCGATATATGTATAGATTGCAATGATTTCATAACTAAGGATAGGCCCACAGGACATTTTGCAAAAAACTTCTTCATACAAGTAAACAGTACCGCCATTTGTATCGAATTAAAAAAACCTTCCGCGTTGCATAGGCGTTCGATGTAACCTTGTATGTGCGTACAATGCACAATAATGCACAAATACAAGAAAAAAATTAACAATAAACGAACAGTTCCGCGGACCGCAGACGACTGAGTCGCGTTGGCCCTAAACTGACTTTTTAGGGCCAGCGCGTTGGTGCCACTTCGTCGCGCGGTTGGCCCGGCTACTGGCGTAAGGCAGTAATAAATAAGTCAATTATAGATTGTATTTAGTGACCATTATTTATTTGTTGTAAATAACGACTGTTATTTTTTGTTATTTCTCTAATTGTTTAACTATGTTTAATGTAAGCTTTGATAGTGACGTTTTCTGTAATCTGTTTATTTGTTTGATTCGCCTCCAATAAAAAAAAAAAGTTTATAAGTCGTTGTTGGCTTGCTGATAGGAGGCGCGTCCCCTAACTACCTATATATGAACTGCTATTCAAAGGATTTGTGTGGTACAGTCAAAATTTCTAAGATTTTCTTTTCCATTCCAAATTATCACAATATATGAATTCGTATGTTGTAAAGGTCCGGCATTTTGCTTGGAGCGTAATTTTGATTTATCTATTATGATTTTAATATTTTTTATTCTCGACATACGCAACTTAGGAGTTGATTAATAAAATTAACATGAGCGACTCCATACATTTTAGTGTCACGTGCGTCGAGTCAACACTCTATGATTACAATGAAGTCATGCGACGGAGTTTTTGGTCAATTGCCTGCATTTATGTGACTTCGCACAACCATGGACTTGGGCCTTGGCAATTACTTGGCAATCAGACTAGTTCTGTATGTGGGAAGTCTCAAAAATATTTGAAATAAGATGAAATGGAGATAAAAGTTTGATGTTTAATTTGGACTTTTTTTTTTTATGTATTTGGACTACTTTACTTTGATATCATTCTAATTTTTCCTAAGATTCATCGTGGTTGGTAAGGATCTACTACGACTAGGTTGCGCCGCAGGTCGTGAGTTCGATTACCACCCATGACAAACACTGAATACTTGGACATGTTTGAGTGTTTAAAAAATCGATAAGATTTAGATGTTTCTTTTTCTGTGATTTTTTTCCGGCAATAAACTGAGCAAAAACTTTTCCAAACACACTTAATTTATGCAAGAGCGAGCGCTATAAGCAGATAAAATTAACATATCGTAAACAACCTTCCAGAAAAATACCTTGTACCCTGCTTGTACCTTAAAACGTCGCGTTTTCACCGCCGTCACTCAAACTTTTACAACCAATTCGATAATAATAATATTTATCAGATAGCCACACAATGTCACGTCACATATTTCTTTATAAATCCGTATATTTCTTGAAGCCCTCGCTTTAATATATCGTGCCTTGTGTCGAGCTCTACATTGTTACGGTCTGGGACAGCGGCTCTGAAAGTTTGGAGATTGAGTCCCCTCAAAAAATAAATAATATTCTTGGAAATAGAGCTGTTGGTAATTATTATATACTAATACCGGTCCGTGTTTGAATTTCGAAAAATCTGTTCCTAGTCGGTACACTCCTTTTTTTTTATTAGCGTGGGGAAATCCTCATAGGATACCCGACCGCACTGGGGGGGAGCGGCCAGGTTATGCCGGACTTTTACCGGCTAAATCCCCACGGTGGTCGCCACCTGGAGGTCTACTCTTATTCAACGAATAACGAAGTTTCGTCAAAAAATTCGCAAGTTTCCTACCACATTTCCTTTCGTTCCGAATATTCGATCGAACGAAATTTCTCTGACGTTTAGATTCTTCTAAACCTACTCTAATGCATGAATGTTGCGAACGAAAATTCATATTTGACAGCTGTTTGTTCGGAATTTTAACCTCAAATTGACGAAACCAAAAGTGTTACCTTAAAATTTTCGTTACTGTGGATTTTGTTATTGTTTTTATGAAAATGGATGCAAGAATGCTTTTAATCGAGGTTGCTTTGCGTTAAGAACGTTTAGAGCGTAGAAGGCACCGGCGGCGCCTGCGCAATCAACTAAATATAAATCAAATTCTCGACTTAGAGTTTGTAGGATAGTATGTGGAGCCATTATATATTTTATGTGGAGGCGATATTTTTAGTGTAAATTTAGATGAAATAAGTATATTAGTAGATGTACTTACATACATTTATATGTAAATCCAAAACAATAAACTTGTGGAGTGGAGACTCAAATGCATAATTATAATAATTCTTACGGATCACGATTGCATAGTGGTAAAAAAGCATTTGGAATCGTTTTTGATTTATTAACAAAACACTTCACTTCACTTCTTATTTAAATACCACCATTCACACTTGAGAAACAAACTTCAGAAAACATTTCACATAATTCATATAAATACGTATGAATATACGGATATTTTTGATTGTTATACATTACTATCCATGGCATGCGTAAAATAGTACTCTACAAATAAGTCGCATAACAATCTCAGTGACAGAGTTTCATTCCATTCGTTCACGAAAGTTGTCTATGGTTCCGAACTTCATACGCGCGTCCGAAAATGAAATAGAGTAGGGTCGTTTGCGAATTTTCGTTAAAATTTCGTTCGTGTGCGAATTTTCGTTTCGGAGAAACAGAGTAGATCTCCTGCGCTACAGAGAGGGGCGGGCTCTCGTGCAGATCGCGTACTTGCTCGCCCCTCCACGCACGGCGCTGTGATAGCCCGTCCCGGGGGGAGTGTGATACCTCCCCCCAGCACCCTCGCGGTGCTATCGCGCGATGAGTCGTGACCACAACGACTCATCGTCCTCCTCGGGGCCGTTTCTGGGCGTTCAGGGCCCCCGCCCCGATTGCCCACGACCCCGAAGGTCCCCGTTTAGTCGCCTTTTACGACAGGCAGGGGAAAACACCGTAGCTGTGAAGTCGGTACACTCCTAGGGTATACCTACTCAAGAGATATTTCCTCAAAATTTCAATTCTCTAAGTCTTACTACTTATGTCAGTGCTAACTATTAATGTTGTATTAAGTAGGTAATAAAATTTACTTACAGCTATATTAAATATTATTTATTTAACAAAAATGTTGCTGCACTGCTTTTCTTGTATGCTCATCTTACCCATTACAATATTCGTTTCAAATTCATTGTTTATTTTTTTACCATAGATCCTATAATTTGCTCCGGTCCTCCCATCGTCCAGAGTTTTAAATAGGGCCGAAACCCTATTTTATAGAGTTCTCTAAAGAAAGGGACAAAACAAAAGTTTGCAATTCTCAGTTCTAGACTACAAATAGGTTATGCGTCGCCTGCGGGCGGGAAAGCAATAAAACTCCCCTTATGACTCCTCACTTGTTATTCGTTCTCAAAGGAATGCTTTTAAGGCACTCTTTTAGTGCAGAAGAGAATAAGAGACAAGAATTGAGCTCTTCGACTATGATAGCTTAGAGACTGGCTATCAAAGATATACAATATATCTAGTATATACAATGTGACAGTGGATTCGATGATATTGTTTGTTGATAGTTGATTGGTTGTTGATGATAGTGATTCCTACTAGAGTGAAGCATTATCTCTGTATATATCTAATATTATATATGTGAAAGTAATTCATTCGGTTTATCTGTGACCTTTTGATAGTTGAACCTCTGGTCCGATCGCTGGCACGCAGCTAGTCTTTGGTATGGAGTGAGAGGCTACTTTTAGGGTTCCGTATCCGAAGGGTGCCAAACGGGGCCCTATTACTAAGACTTCGCTGTCCGTCAATTTGTCGGTCATTGGGCTGTATTTCATGAACGGTCATAGCTAGACAGCTGAAATTTTCAGAGAATATATATTTCTATTGCCGCTATAACAACAAATAATAAAAATTAAATTAAAGGGGGCGCCCATACAAGAAACGCCTTTTTTGCGTTTTTTTTTTCATATTCAAGTTGAGTTAGATAATATTGTACGCAACCCTCCGTGTGCGAGTCTGACTCGCACTTGGCCGGTTTTATTATTCTGTGAACGCGGTTGAAACCTCGGGGAGGAAGCTAGTATTATAGGCGAGGATTTTACGAAATATAGTACATATACCTACCCGTTTTATATGTATACTAGCTGCCCGGCGCAACTTCGTTCGCGTGCCACCCTAACCTGTGATGCTACCCTACCCTACCCTATCTAAACCATAGAGGGAGTTAATTCTACTGTACTGTACTAAACTAAACTCCTCCTAAACGGCTGGACCGATTTGAATGTTTTTTTTTGTATGCATTCGGCAAAAATATATTTCATTTATCACTCTGGACTTTCGATAAACGATCGTTTGAGTTTTGCTCGATCGAATAAAATGGCAAAGATATGTTTTTATTGTATTTATTGTTAAAACTAGGATTTGCACACTTAATAATTATTGTCATGGATAATGTCTCAAACGGAAAAAGTTATCAAATTGTTAAAGTTTATGGAGAGAGAGTGGAAATAGCATTTTTTTTTCACCATTTTTTTTTTTTGCTATTTACTGCTATTAATTAATCTTATCGACGCAAAGCCTACACTGTTGGGGTACTACAAACAAAGTACCTACTACAACTTTTCTTCACCATATTTTAATTCCCCAAAACCTCAAGCCTGTTTATTCTCTTAACACCCCTAAAGTACATCAAACTCTCGCGAAACTTTTAAAAGAATGCATAAAACTTTGAAAATTCTCCCCAGTGTAAGATTGTATGTATACGCGAACATAACTCTGAAACTATTGTCCTGAGCACTGTCATAAGTTTATAGTGCATTGCATAGTTGGAGATGTTTGTTTTACACTAGTTGTTGACCTGGTTTTCCTTGGGAACATTTTATGTTTCCTTGAAAATTTCAATAATAATTCTTCACCCAGCTATCTGAGCTCAAAGTAAGCAGATCTGGTACTATGTATGCCGGATTACTGATACACATATTTTTTTGTAAATACATACTTAATATAGATAATAATTATACCCAGACTCATGCACACAAATGTATGTCTTGTGGGGGATTCGAACCCACGAGTGCCCACGACCTACAGCGTGATAAGTAGGGCTGAACCATGGCAACTGGCCATTCAAACTCGTTTATTCTCATAAAATCTAACCTAGTTACTACTAGATTCTGAAATCTAGACATACAAATATCCGTCCCAGCGAAGCAACGCTGTATGACAAAGTTATCCGGTTCAAAACCGGTTGGAACCGGATATAGCCGACTCAAAGCGATACACGAAATCCAAATGGCATGCATGTTCTACGGACTTAAACGGGAATGCACTGAGCTTTGTGCGTATGTAGACTGGATCAGGGTTGCCACACACTTACAAATTTTTTGTTGTTTATTTGTCAAAATCAAAACCTAATTTCAATTTGGCCCTGTTAAAGCACTTATGAAAGTTACAGTTGACTCTACCACCCCGGTTCGAAATACACTTACACTGAGAATACTCCGGCAAGAAACTCAGATCAGACATATCTTTGTGGAACTATCTTTATGCCAAATCTCACACTCCTCCGTGAGCGCAATATAAAATGCGCTTAACAAAGTGTACAAAGATTGATCTTCACGTATTAATAGTATAGATTTTATACGCTTGACAACCCTAGTGTTCATAGAGTACAGCTATATACAGAGGGTTCACATATTAATTGGGAGTATTCGAGTGCGTTAGGATATGAAACGTTTTCGATCTAATCCTAGTTTTGTCAACAGTTCAAAATTTATGAATTAAATATTGACTTACTGTGCCCCGCAAAACCACGTTATATGGATTATAATTATATGCGTCATTTCAACCTCATCAATAAATGGGCTAACTAGCGCTAAAATATTTTTTGTAATCGGACTGATAGTTCCTTAGTTTGTGCATTTGTAACTAAAAACTATAATATTAGTACCTATGGGCAAAATTACATTACAGGCTCGGAACAGACACACATATTCATGCTAATACACTCCGCACACACACACAAACACACCCCCACACACGCACACCACGACGACTGTTTCTCTTTCCAAAGGGTAATAAAATAGATATCCATTATTGGCAAATGTATTATTAAAATAACGTATAGTAATTCGTCTTGATGTATATGTTACCGGCCAAACCCGATTTTAGGCTAAACTAGTTCAGCCTAGGCCAAACTAGTTCTTCCTATACACGATAGGATAAACCGGTATAGACTAGGCCAAACTGGTACATCCTAAGCCCGGTAGGAGAATCTAGTTTAGCCTAGGCTGAACTAGTTTATCCTACCACATTTCAGGATAAATTGGTACCTATCACCTATTCAATACGTGTAGGGAAAATAGATAAAGAAAACTTGTAAGTAAAATCATTAAAATTTCTAGTATTAAAAGAAACGAATAATCATGATTCATTTATTCATTGAATTTGCCAGAGACAATTATACTTATTTTTTATTACTGCAGAGCACCATTTTTTCTTGCTAGTTAACTAGCTACTTACTGTTTGTTGTACAGAAAGATCGACAAATACCTAACATAAATATCTAAATAAACACTAGCAAAAAGACTCAATAGAATAAAAAAAATTAAGTAGGTGGGTAAGAAAAAGACTACCTGCAATATAATTTCTGCAAAACGCCATATTTGGTGCCAACTATGTAAAAGCCCTTATTATTTCTCTGAAGAATAACTCCGATTATGTTTCTGAGATGAGGTGATCTTCCTTTGTTTACTTCTGGAATCGGTATTCTCGCTCAATCATTGTCGACTACGAGTTCAGACTAGGCCATACCAATTTATCCTAAAGTGTGGTAGGATAAACTAGTTCAGCCTAGGCTAAACTAGATTCTCCTACCGGGCTTAGGATGTACCAGTTTGGCCTAGTCTATACCGGATTATCCTATCTCGTATAGGAAGAACTAGTCGAGCCTAGGCCAAACTAGTTTAGCCTAAAATCGGGTTTGGCCGGTAACATATATATACTGTGTAATATCCAGTTAAATAAAATCAAACTAAGCCTTGTTTTCTCCTTCCAGGTCAAAATGTGGACGTAACTCCTGGCAAGGCGGTGCGACGTGTTGGCGACAACCTGACAGTGCTGTGTAAAGTACCCTACTCTATCGATTCTTGTCGGTAAGTACCCACATCAGATCATATAGCACCAACTTAGGTCAGTGGCCCCGAGATGCTGTAGTCACTTATCGAAGTATGAAAAAGTCAAAGCGATTGAGCATATAATTTTAGGACACCCGACATAAGGAAGCGTATCGAAGTGAACCGCGAGCCAACTCCATACAAAACGAAGTATATTTTATTTTGGATATCAACGAATAAAACTCACTGTGTAAACGAAATCTTATGTCTAGACCAGTGGAAGAACAAATTCATGTTATTATCAAAAAAGACCGACCTTCATTCGTATTTCAAGGTTAATATAATATTTCTATAGATTTTAACTTGGGATTCAGGAAACATAATGGAATTCCTATATCAAAAAGCTATGTCTTCGCGCTTCTTTATCTTCCTGCATGCCAAATTTTTTATTGCAATTACTTGTGCCTTTGAGCGGTCAAGAAATAACAAACAAAAAAACTTTCGTATTCAATATTTTATCACCAATCTAACCACAAAGAGTAGATTTTGCTGTTGTAGCTACAGTATGACGTCAAAAATTAAAAATTCCCCATAATCGATTGTTTTGTCATATAATAAAGTTGTTGTTCTCCCCTCATTCCAGTATGACGGTGGGCACTACTCCGTACAGACTTATTCCCGGCAGCACAGAAGGTGACGTGGTCTACGCTGGACAAGGATTATCGGTATGTACATCTACACACCAGGCCCTGGTGACCAGGGTACTTCACCAACCTGTCTTTTACGCCATGCTGTCACTGAATAATGGTCATATCAACAGGTCTGAACATTGGCCTCTTCCATAAATATTCACATCGAACGGGATTGATTCAGCACTAGTGTAATTCGTACGTAGCATCTTACCAGGTCGAGCCTCTTGCCACCAGGAGTGTGACTGTGTGGTGCTCTACCACAGTGCTATGGTTCCGTCATGATACTTTTCCATTACAAAATGCTCACAAGATGTGACTTCTTGGAATCCTTTCATTGAGAAATCGTGAACAGTCCCATATCTGGAAAGCTGAAGCCCTATAATTTGGAACTATTTGCAACCCAAGACCTTCGTCAAGCATTCGATTTCACTGATCTATCATCAGTTACTAGTATCATTTTTCATTAACTTATTTAATGTGCATTACAGTTTGGCGAATGTGGTGCGTTCATAAAGAACATCAAAGAAGAATGGAACGGCAACATATCCTGCAACCTGCCGCCACAGTCTGGCAGCATCGAAATCACTGGCACCATGAAACTGCTTGTTGCGAGTTAGTATACTTTACTAATTGATTAAGCTGTGACCTATAGGCCTTGAGCCACTACCTTTAGCGAGACGTAACTGCTGCATACAAAACCGTAGCGTTTGGTTTTTATCTAGACCTGTTCAGCCGTAAGCTTTGGTTGGCGTTCCACTAGAATTCAATGACGAATAATCTTTTTAATCTGATAATTTTTAGAAAAAAATAACCATTTACGATATTTAAAGTACTTTCCCCCATCTGGCAATATTAGTCGTAAGGCACTATCAAGTTTCATCCCAGTCCACGTATAACGACCTGATTGTGTAAAGAATCAGAAAGAAAGAAATAAATCCGTTCCGCCGTTGATGCGTGATTGAGACACTAACATCCTTACCCTTATCACACGTATAGTATTAGTGAGATTTTATTACCACTCCACGTGTGCTAAAACTCCTTAAACCATTCTTCCAGGAGCCCCAGCAGACCCCCAGCTGATAGCACCACCACAGCCGACCTTCAAGGAAGGTGAAGTGTTCATGGCGCAGTGCGTGGTGCCCAATGGAAGACCTGCTGCCAGGATCACGTGGCTTTTGGGTAAGTTAAACATAGCATACCGCCTGACTTGCAACACCAGGAGTATTTTACGCGTTGAGTTGAGAGCTGCTGTGCCGGTAGCGGAACTCAGCGGAAGAGATAAAATTGTGTACTTGGTTAGTCCCGGGTACCAGCACCGCGCCACAAATAGACCTCTAGCGACCTTACTCATCGCAGGAACACAACATCACATTAATATTAGCATATAAGTATGTGCAATGTATGTGAGGAATTTGAAAGACGAAAGTCCAGAAAACCTCATGTCAAGTCTTTTTGCGATCAATATATTATAAAAAATGGTCAACTCCGAGATTTGAACCACGGCCCCTTTTACCGTAAATGTTTTACCCAACCTCTCTCAAAATTGAGCCAAACCCCTGCCCACTACATCTATCGAAATTCCCTATGAATAGATGACGAGCCGCTCCTAATGGAAGAATGGAAGTTGCACCAGCCCATCGTGACTACAGAACCGGGCAGTGACTTGGAGACGATCAGCCAGAACATCAGCAAGAACTTGAAGGATAATGATGGAGGCAAGACGTTGATCTGCAAGGCGGAGCACGAGGCGTTGGACCAGCCGAGGGAAGCTAAGAGGCAGTTGGTTGTTCATTGTAAGTATTGATTTATTAACATACTGTGCTTTATTATTATTTATTTACACAACAACAACACACAAAGAAGTTATTTACTAAACTACATAAAATTAAAATTATATATACTTACATTAAAAGCATTATAAATAAATATAATTTAATTGTGGTTAATTTATTTGACTGTGCTTTAATTTTTAGGTTTATCTTTTAAAAAAATGGTTAAATGTATGATAATACTACACACTGGTAGGTAGCCAGTCTGGCGGGTACTTCAAAAGTACCCTACCAGAATGCTATAGTTTCCTCCCGATGTTTTCCTTCACTGAAAGCTGAAGCATAGAAAAGATACCATCCTAATGTATCCACCTGGTATACAACGTTGTATACATACCAAAGATCCGATACAACCCAACAATATTTTAAGTTGAAAATGCTGTTTATTTTTAGATACAAATATGTTCATTTTAAAATTGCATTTAAATATGTTATGTGTTAAATATGTTTTGAATATAGTATACATTGAATAATCTGATACCCTTATTTCCCCAGACCCACCAAAACATCCAGATTCAGGCACGATAACAATCTTCGGTCTGAAACTAAATGCTGAGGGTAAGCTCAACGTGACGATTCGTGCGAACCCGCCACCCCTCGCCGAGTGGACAGTGAACAGTCAGCGGCTCATCGCACCTGTCAGTAACGATGACAACACTGTCACCGCTATGGAACCGGTGCATTTGGTAAGTTTAAAAAGAATATGTGGCTGCCACACAATGTATTTTTTGTTTTCGAAATGTGCCACAAGTATGATTGTATAAAATTGATGTTGTGAAGGTGTTTATTTGTTTTGTTGTGGTAGCCACAAGTGTACATAGTATATGAAGTTCTCAGTTAGGGGTTGAATTTTTAAAAATCCTTAATCTATGCCTATAATATACATACATATAAGCAACTTGTGTGCCCAATTCCTTACTTAGTGGCTATGTTATACTTAATATGCGGTTTGAAATGTGCGTTCATCTGTCAATTAGTCAACTCATCATCTCTTCAATACTCAGTATTGAATTTAGCCAAATTACGAAATTTCATACAAAATTGGTGTTTTTTAACACGCTTTTATGAGTTTTACCTGTATTTTGTAATTTCACCTTACTAACTAACCAACTCGTATCAGAAAATCTAGGAAGTTGATTTTAACCACAAATTTTAACCTACTTTTAGTAATCGTGTCAATTCGAAACTTTGCAAGTGTATTGTAGTTTTGATGATAGTACAATAATTTGGTACCAGCGAACTCCACTCGGTAGGCACTGGAACTTCATAGCAGATCAACGTATCCTAGCTGTGTTTGGGGTTATTGGAATTGTCGTGAGATGAACTTTGACCATATATGGTTCTCACGGTCTGATGATGGAGTAGGAGGGTAGGCACTGGAACTCCGTAATGTGCAGGGCTTTTTAAAGCGTGCTTTTTAGCGTTTTAAAGTATAATTAATATTATTTAATTTAACAGTAATGTTGTTTATTTGTAAGTTTAAAGTAAAAATTACTTAAAAACACCTTGGCGTGGTTGGTTAAGATTCCACCTATCACGCCGCAAGTCGTGGGTTCGATTCCCACTCAGGACATGCACATTGTTCATGTGAATATGTCCTGAGTGGATGTAATTATGTATATTGAGTATGTATTTACAATAAAAAAAGTAGTGTATATAGTAGGTATATCAGTTATCTGGTTTCCATAGTACAATCTCTGCTTAGTTGGGGATCAGATAGCCGTGTGTGAATGTCCCAGGATATTTAATTAATTTATTTATTCTTATTCTCACCATCTACGTACAGGGTGACGGCTTCTACAACGTAACGTTGATCGTCGCTCGTATCACTAAAGAGGATGTAGAACGCACGTACTACCTGCGCGTCTCCAACGACCTCGGCAGGAACGAGTTCGCCATCAGAATCAGCACTATGGACGAGCCAGCTGGTAAGATACCATTACATTCAAAATATTCCTTCGAAGGCACCAACGAGACTAATACACTATCGGAAGATTGCAACTGAGAAGAGCCGCCAATAAACTCAGGAAAAAAGAACTCAGTCAAAATTATACAGGTTGTTTGGTGCATCGTTTGCCAAATTTTAATAGCGGGTAGAAGGATACAAACGCTAGCTCCTCAGCCCCCAAAAATATCTTACCCAAAAGTCACCGATTAAACATAAATAAATAACTGGTATAAACAATTTTTTTTATATTTTTACGTGTAATGTTGAACGGTTCTATCACAATCACAATTGCTGGCAAGAAACATATATTTTTTATTGAGTCTCAAAGATTTTTCAAGAAGTAAAATAGTAGATTATTAACCAAGGGGATAAAGCAGTGTCTTCTGTCGCGGGTAACGATTTAAATCGCGAGCGTAACGAAGGATTCGAGGTTTACTCCCGAGCGTAGCGAGGGTGTTAAAAACTTAAATCACGAGCGAAGCGAGGCATTTAAGACGAGTCCTGAGCGTAGCGAGGGATTTAAATCGTCACCCGCGACAGAAGACACTGCTACACTATCGGAAGATTGCAACTGAGAAGAGCCGCCAATAAACTCAGGAAAAAAGAACTCAGTCAAAATTATACAGGTTGTTTGGTGCATCGTTTGCCAAATTTTAATGGCGGGTAGAAGGATACAAACGCTAGCTCCTCAGCCCCCAAAAATATCTTACCCAAAAGTCACCGATTAAACATAAATAAATAACTGGTATAAACAATTTTTTTTATATTTTTACGTGTAATGTTGAACGGTTCTATCACAATCACAATTGCTGGCAAGAAACATATATTTTTTATTGAGTCTCAAAGATTTTTCAAGAAGTAAAATAGTAGATTATTAACTAAGGGGATAAAGCAGTGTCTTCTGTCGCTGGTGACGATTTAAATCGCGAGCGTAACGAAGGACTCGAGGTTTACTCCCGAGCGTAGCGAGGGTGTTAAAAACTTAAATCACGAGCGAAGCGAGGGATTTAAGACGAGTCCTGAGTGTAGCGAGGGATTTAAGTTCACCTAAGACTAAGACAGCTTTATCACCGAGGAAAATACTCTACTTTTCGTACCATTTGCGAAAAAATTAACACAATAATAATATGAGATAAGCATTTATTAAAAATAATGACAATTAAATGTAAAAGTTAACATTCGAAACATTGGTCCAATTATTAATAGAGAGAGTTACATTTTTGTTCGGTACATTTATTGTTGATGAGTTGATTTGCGTATTCCTTTTTCAAAAAAAATTATAATGCTTTATATACAAACTCAATGGTGTAAACACAGATGTAGTTCAGTATAAATTTCGGTAAGTATTTCAAATTTAAATCACATTCTCCCCCTAGAGGATGAATGAAATTCAGTACAATTTTCATTCCATTCATTCATTCATTCATTGTTTTTAACAGATTAAAAATGACTATTGTTATGTTCGCTTTTTGTGGCATAGAATGTCACTTTTTTGAGCAAGTGGTACGAAAAATAAGTTATAGATCAACTATGAATAGCAATTAAAAAAAAGAGATCAAGTTCTTGAAATTACAAAAAACATCGCGGTCAAAAGAACTTGTCTACGCCATGTAAGGGTGAAACAAGAGAGGATTGCTCATACTGGTGGCAGCACATACAACAACGTAGGTATTTCGTAGAACTTGCAGTAATTTTACTATGAGACCAACTGGAAAATCTAATATTTTGTCTCCATATCTACATACTGAAAAATTATGAGGAGTTTTCTTATGATACCTTTATGCTCAAAATACCTGTCCAATCGTGAACTTAAGGTTCAAATTGGTTCGAATTATCAACAGTTTGACAGGTATTTTGAGCATAGAGGTATCATAAGAAAACTCATTGATAAAATTACTTATTCCCAACAGTTCGCAAAGCTAAGTCGTCCTTTTCGATAAGCGATATGTTTTCTGGTAAGAATAACGTGAGAATGCTGTCCTTAGCCTGGTGTTAAATTTTGTATTTTTAGTCTAGGAGCTCGAGTATATTTTTAATTAGAATTAGATTTTGTAAAAATTCAAATCGCAGTTTTTTTTTTTTTTTTCAAATTATCCCCTTTATAAATTATATCTCCTTTATTATTTGTGTACTTGCATGATGATTTTCAGCTCTACTCTGCCGATTTTCCTTAAAAATATTATTTGTAAGATAAGAGCATGAATTCATTTATTTTTCTAAATTAGACGGTCCTGTTAAATCTTCAAGAATGTTTCCTATGTTCAAAGCATGATACAATATTTTTTCAAGCATTTTTTTAAAATGATTGAATGTGGTCTTGTGTTTGTAGCGAATGTATAAATTAAGTACGTCAAAACTATTAAAAAATCAATTGTTCGTAATAATAAAGTACTACATGGCATGTCACAACAAATAAAAAAAAAGATGTTTTCACATTTCTAACTTCCTGTCCGCGCTTCCTCAGGTGTGGAACTCGATACAGGAGCCATCGTGGGCATCGTGGTAGCTGTGCTCATCATCTTAGCAGCGATTTGTCTAGTCGTGTTCGCCCTGGCTACCGACAGATGGTGTTTCGCCGGTAAGTTCTCTTTTCATATTTCTTTACTCATTCTTAGAGTTGTTTAGGTGGTTGGAGCACGAATTCTATTTGGGTGTTTTTGTTTTGAACTTTTTTACATCATAATGATCAGATGTTTTATCAAATCATGAAATATGCTCCAACAATTTAAGCGAATTAATTTTACATGAATATCAGTTGTGAATGATTGTTTTACTTCTACATTATAGTTCGAGAGCGGTGCAGCAAATGTATTACGATACCAAACGTTGTTTACTGTTGGGAAATAATTGTAAAATATTGACTTATTTTGTTTTATTAATTATTTGCAGTCTTTAAATTTTAGTCAGAATTTCTTACTATATTTTAATTTTTATTAAAATATATATTTTTCGAATTTGGTCCACCAAAACTGTATACAACTAACTATTCAAACGTTTACGTAATTTTTAATCTTGTTTATTTTTTTTTTAAATAAGTCAATATTTTACATACATACTATTACAAGACCATGCATCTTTGACCATGCTTTTATGAACGCTTTAACATTCCCCTATTTTCAAGTATTATAGGCATGCCAAATAATCGTATTCTATTTATTCAAAACATTATTAATTTGAACCTTTTCGGCAGGCTCACGGGCTGTCGTTCGATAGGTAATGTTACAAAATAGAAAAAAAAAGTAGTAAGAGTCACCTAATCAACACCATTAACACATTACTGACATTTGAGGCTTGTACTTCCATTAATATAATGAAAAATAATGCCTCGATAAAAAAAAGAAATATAATTTAAGAACTGTCCATAGAATATTTTTTTATTGATTTCTAAATAAAGACAAAACTGTTCTGATAAAAAAGTCTAGTCTGCTCCTTTTATTTTATGGATGGTCCTTCAGTAGATATGTTTGGCTGTCATACGTAGTTATAGAAAAATAAATTATTTATTTATTAAAAAGTGTAATTTTGGCAATGTTTCGTCCCTGTGCTTGTCTTTATAATATTTGTATTAAAATTAAGTTTGAAAATTCGTAACTTTTGCCACATAGCAATATTGTGAGCGATCAAGAACGTTTTTTGGAAAATTAATTACCTAATAGAAATGCATGTAAATTTTTGTTCGAAAAAAAAAATCTTAAAGGCGCATGTCTGAATGTAATTTAGTCTCTCTCTCTTTCGATCATCTTTATAACGTTAAGCATGAAAAATAATTCTCATTTTCTACTAAATGTGCATGACATTTTGATGTTAGTAATACATCCATATATTTTTACAAGATTTTACATATATTTTAATGTTTTGACACTTCCATAGTAGGTGGTGATGGGTTTTCACGTTTTATTTTATTTGTTGTTAGGGAACCCTGTATAATCATCGGTTTATTCTTATTTACGAGGTAAGAGTTCACTGCAGATTAACAGGCCAGTCTTGCAGACAATGTTTAAACTTTATCATATTCGTCTTTAATAGTTCAAAATTATTCTAAACTCACTCATGTTTTCAATCGTTGAATTATTACACTACAATTTAGAAATAGTAGTAAAAAGTTAAAGTTTCCCTTTTATATTGAAAAATTTATAAATAACATTGTTTTATTTTTTAATGATGACATTGTGTTAATAATTGAGACATTGGCTGCTAGACTATAAACTATTTTTTGTTATTCATGGTTTTGGTTCATAAATATCAATCTAACATAAAAATTACATTCATCAAATACTTCTAAAAATTCTGTGATAGGAAATTATGCACACACTGCGCTAGTATAGGTAGTCAGTGGTACCCGAAATTATGCAAAAATAATATTTATAATATATACCTACATATCCATCAATCCAAATAGTCTTTTAGGTTATATCTTAAGTGACATATAGAAATTTGGAGGAAATATTTGTTGAATACCCTAGCTAGGCTCTAAGGAAGAGTTTAATTTATAATAATAATGATAATAATAATAATTTAAAGTGTAATATGGGATTGTGGGTTCAATGAGGCAGTAAGCTGCTAATAAATAAAATATATTATTTTGTTCGATTTAATTCAGTGGTGCTTGGCAACCGGAGAAAATAAAAACCGGATAATGCCTAAATACTTTTACCCATAATTAACCTGTTTTGGCAATAAAGGCTTGCTAAATGGTTTCGTTAAATTTACGTTTTCACTCCAACCAAAGTAATGATAAAAACCTTGATAGATTGTAATGATGTAACCATAAAATTTGGTATAAAAATCGATGTTGCTGAAAAAAATACGCGTATCTTCTGGATTGAATGAAGTCTAATCTGAATCGGGCGTAGATTTAACCTTGTAAAGTTCTAGGGCCTAAAAACTTGTGTTTATCTTATACAATAATTTGCACAACTAAAAAGTGTTATTAACATAACCTACGCCTTAAAGTAGTTTCAAAACTGACCCCCTATCTCTCACAACAACCCGTAGGATTTGTAATTGTGACGTCTCAATCATCGATTGGCTTTGTAGAGACTGGGACACTATTAAAATCACATAGACCTCCAAAGCAAGCAGTAGTAAAACCACAGCTTCTAACATCCAGCACATTAAAATCCAGTAGCATAAAGTTCTTGATCGCTTAACGTATTGGTATGTGGCAGGGCGGTCCCATCGCTTGGATTTACCTGATGGGGCGGACTCGGAAGCCCCCCTGCCCCCCCACGATGATGTCAAAGGATCTGAGAACCCAACACACGACCACGGGGAATATATCAGCAACGGTGATACGAAACACCCCGAGAAAAAGCCGGACACTGCCGTTTAAGTCGTAAGTCGGTAACTGTCACTCGGATATGACTTAATTAAAATTGAGTTGGCAAATTGTTTGTGTTTTAAACAGGGCTTTTAAAATTTAAATCACATAATTGACTGTAAAGTTGAGGTGAATGAAACACAAATTATTTGACGACTTATATCGGAAGTTTGACTTAAAGGTTGAAATGTGTAACACGGACGATCCACTTACTGCTATCTACTTTTTTCTCATTTACTAATTTATATTGAAATTAAAACATTTAAAAGTCTCGAGTGACAGGGCTTATTTTTTAACATATTATTTTTGATGCTTAGTTTCGTTTAGTGCCAGATTTCCTGAAATATTGTTACTTATTAATTTAAAAGAATGTATTTAAGTCGTAACGAAAAAGTTGACGAAGAATTCTAAAAAAATTACCTTTTAGAATTTTAAAGAGATTATAAAAGTTGAATCAATATAATTTTTAATAGATATAATTGCGAACTTTGTTTAAAAATTATATTTCGTAGTTAAGCGTGAATTTTAATGTCTTTTCACTAATGTTGTCCACCAATTTTGAATCTTTAAATTAACTATGGTGGGGAAATTTTACACTTATCTCATGAAATATCAAAGTAACGGCATTTTTGTGTATTATTTCCCCCGATAGTATTGATAGCCTAAGTCTAATAAGTTTTAAATGTATATGTAGTGAATATATTAAGAATCTCATCTAAAATGATTTTTAAATTAATATACAGTAACAACGAATCCCAACGCGAAAAATTGTTGTGTTATCTAAAAACCTCAACTTAAATTATGACTTATTGAGTAATATTTTTGACTTATTCGGATGACTTATCTCCGATTTGTTTATTCTATAACATAATGACTTACTTATAGACGTACTTTTCTTACTTTTTGTTTCTAGGTTTTTAGATAGCACTACGTTAGTTTTAAGCCGTAATTATAATATAAATAAACAATATACACTTTTGTTATAACTACTCTTACATATTAGCATTTTTGAATTAAAAATTTTAAACGTAATGAAAAATATATAGCTTGACTGAATCGAATTAAAATTACCGCCATACATAAAAAAGTATAAAAAATTAAATATAATATAACTGTAAAAATTATTTGACTAATATTTTTGGCAAATTATAATTTGCCATTATTTTCAAGTATATATATTATTTTGCCCTTATCTCGGCATTTATAAAAAACATTCTCACAATTTAATTTCTTTAATTTTAAGTATAATTTAAGGTTGTAATGTGTTCGTACCACCATTTTAATATTCTTTTGTATATAAAATGTAGTAAATCTGATTTTTTAGATTAGTACCACGGACTTGCTGTTTACAGCATACGTTAATTTAAGATTTTTTATGAAACTTCACAAAATATGTAGTAATAAAAAATATCAGTTTTTACTACCTTCTGTACAATATTTTATTAAACTACACATAATTTAAGTTAGAATTTAAGTCACCAATATTGTGATTTTAAGTATTTTTTGTAATTAAAATACATTTTTAAGGATTTATTTTTGTACCATTTTAGTTTAGTAATTTTATACGCTTGTTTTCTGCATAGATAGAATTTTACAAAATGGCAAAAAATGGTAACAAAAAAACAATAAAGGACATGAGTTTACACTTTGCCTTGGAAATAGAATTTTGACGATTTTTCCGCCTGAAATAAAATTCTATCTTTGTTCTATGTAGCGAATACATAACATTAAGTTTTCAACAGTTATATAAATAATATTTGGAGACACTGCCATTTTGCACAACTTTTGCCAAAATTAAAGCTTATCAATGTAAAGCTCAATTTTTTCGTAGCATTTTTTTTAATTTAACAACTCAGTCTTATTATAAAAAAAGAAAATTATTGTATGTCAGAAAAAATCCGATGAAAAATAAAAACATCACAAAAATCTAACAACAAAAAAATACAATTTATGTACCAAAATAATATCTGTGGGTTCTTTCTATGCTACTTTTTTAACTTGCCAATAAAAATAAATATTTTTCTGACAAATAATGAAATAATACCAAACTATTCGATTTGTAAGCGATACTAATAAAGAATAATCGATGTTTATAAACCAGCGTTAAATGAAAATAATGAATTATGATTGAATATAAAGTATTTATTAAATAAGAATATTATTGCTGTTTTATTTACTAACACAATGAATATAAAAATAAGATAGACAAAATATTTATATTATTAAAACAAAATAAGTACTTTTATGAATTACGACAGCCTGTTTTGAAATAATAAAAAAAATATTTTGACCCTTTACACAAAAAATTAAATTTACATTTTAGTAATATTTATAATAATAATACATTTATTTATTTGCATTATAATATTGAGTCATAAACACATTTTAGGTACATACAAAATACAGCGATGTCACAATTCAGTAATACGGCAAGCCTGTATTCTATGCAAAATTTATCATTTTTCTAAGATCATAATAATATTATTGGCCATGTAAAAGTATTACATGTAAAAATGTTATCTAAAAATAACATTAGAACATCAATATATCTAATTAATTAATTTAATATTTACCAACTATATTTATTTATTTATTCAGTTTTAGGAAGACTATCGACTTAAAAATAGAATCATCATAGAATAAACAACAAAAAAGCCATTGAAAAGTCTCCTATATCCAATATGTTTACCACATTTACAGGCAGAGGACGCGATCGCACCAAAAGTTCCGGAGAATCGTATGTATTTTTTTTTTATTTTTAACTATAAGACATTATTTTTGCAATGATGAGAACTTTTCATTATATTTGGTTTTCTTGTAACTATATATTTGTATTCTTATATATTCGGGCTAAAGACTGCAAGATCGCGACATTATAAAAAATAAACAATAAAATATTTTTTAATTTTGAGAAGTTCATGTCTGAGCATTGAGCAATGGTTAACGTTATGGGTGTATATGACTTTAACTTACTATGTTAATAACATTAAAATACATGAAACATAAATTAAGTGGGTTCTGCAAAGTTGCTTTTTTATAAATTGCTACAATAAAAATAAATTCATATCCAAAAGTTCCAAGTATTATTTTTTTAGGTTTCGACTTATTTTTTCTGCATTAAAACATATTTAAATATAGGGTAACTGGTAATTAGTAAACGATAATTAGACACATGATTGTACTCATGATAACAAACAACTTTCCCAAAAAAACAAATAGGGATAACTAAATTAAATAAAAAATGATGGTGTAATCTTGTTAGGTACTAAATATTATAAGTAAATTAAAAAAAATGTTTCTTTGGGAGAGTTTTTGGTTATCATGAGTACAATCATGTGTGTAACCGCCAGTTTCCGAAAGCCAAATCAAAGTTAATCTCTTGTTGAAAGTATACCTCTCACTGTCAATGTCGTCTGAAATGACAAAGACAGCAACAGTTTTGATTATAGATTAACTTTGATTTGGATTTCAGAAACTGGCAGTAAGTATCGTTATCAGTCACCCTATATAAAAATGTGAAAAATTATTTTAACGTAACATAATCAATTTATTTTTATTTTCCTTACTTGTTGATTTGTGAAAACAGTCAATCTAATTTGAGCCTTAACGCCTTGTGAATAACGCTAATTCTGTTTATAAGGACGCCAGCGGGGGATGTGCTTTTAGAAAGTGGGATGCAGCTTCCTTCTAGAACGTACGTTTCTAACCACTTACCTTTATTTAATTGTTCATAACATTGCACGCATGGCTTTTTATTCTGTACTATTTATATAACAGTATATTTATACAAGGTGGATACGACAATACGACAACAGATGAAACCAAGTACAAAAGTAAAAAGTCAATGTATCCTCGGCTAAAATGTATGAAAAGTTATTTATTGCGATTTCGAAGCTTCCCATAGTAAAAGTTGTTCGTATTTAAGTGTGTACTTTACGTGGTTTCATTTATTGTTGTAACTATACATAAAGAAAGCTTTTTTTTTTACTAACCTGTCCACAGCCTAATAATTTATTTGGTCATAATACATAATTAAAAACATAGTAATCACAAACAGGAAAAAAGGGATTATGTATATCTGTCTATAGAAAAAAAACGCTTTTACTAAATTGTTGTTTACATTATCTTTAATTGTCTTCTTTCAGTTTTTTGTTTATTTTAGTTTAATACTAACCAAAAATAATTATAGTGCATGATGTTTCTAAATACACTTGAGAAGATATGATATTTCTATAGTATCTACCTAATGACGCTGAAAATCAAAAACCTTCGTCACAAGAAGGTTTTGGTTTTGGCTCGTACAATATTGAACTTCTGGTGTTGGTAATCATCGTAAGAAAACCATGGCAGCTGTACTTTAAAGCCAATTGACTCTAGCTTTTCTAAAGGAGGGCTAACACAATGGAAATCCCCTGGTAGCACCTTCAAAATCACATGTGATGGTTTATAGCAAATCTTGTAAAACCAACCTTGCCTTTTAACAGAGCCATAGCTCTGTTTGCCGGGTGAGGTGGGCGAACTATCTCCACCACTTTAGAACCGTTCCGATTGCCTATACGTCATTCTTTTTTGTCTCTGGTATTTTATATATAAATAAATGATAATGAATCTGTCGGTCAGTAGCGACACGGAGAGCGCGGTGGGCGGCAAGGAGCGGTCGCGGCTCGCGGGGCTCGGCGCTCGCATGAGGGCAGCACTGCCCAAGGCTAAGGACAAGGTGCAGGCCACTGAGGCTAGCGCTGATACCGAGGAGAAGGTAATTTTGTTTAACATCTCTAAATCTAATAAAAATTATAAATTTCGAGTATGATCAATGAAAAGTAAATCTTGTTTTTGCTTAAAATTTTATTTAAAATACTAAAAAATAATATAAATTAACGTTTTATAATAATATTTTTTTAAATTAATGTCAATATACAGAACATAATGTTGTATAACGGCCAGTGATTCTCAAAGTTAGCTTTTTGTCCCCTTTCATTCTTCTAACATTTTTTCCGATGTTTTGGCAGTTTGAGAGTTAGTTCTTCGACGCATTGCGTGCTGACTTCCTTTGGCTACATCATTACTCACCACAGTATAAAACCACAGGGTTGGGGTCACAGTATGAAAAAGATAAATAAAAACAATTTTGGATGCTGTAACAGCTTACCATCAGGCGGGCCGTAAGCTTGTTTACCGAATTAGTCGTATAAAAAAAATACCCCCGCTACACGTACAATACGAGAGCCATGCTTCATGACGTGTATACAAGCACGCAACTGTAATGTCACCGCGCCAAGTCTCAACTCACTCCGCAGTATATGTATAGTACATTATTAAAATGATTTGAGAGAAATCCATGAAACCTCCTTTTAACGTATTTCTTCTCAACAGCCCCTCTCTGAAGAGAAGAAAGGCGTAGTATACGCAGAACTGCAACTCGGAGAACAAACCGCGGCAGAGAAGCCTCCGCCCCCCTCCACGGAGTACGCAGAGATCGTGTATACCGACCAAGCACAGAAGGATGTTAAGGAATAGGTACTTCCTTTACTCTGTGGTTTCTTTTATGGGCAAACATTTTTGTTGTAAAAGTTGAAATTTTTTCCAACGGCCGATTTTTCAATCGCTAGATAAATCTCAGATAAGCTATAAATATCTGATAAGTCTATACAAAACCTGTTCTCATTTCAAACTTTCAAAAAACAGATTATCTTGCTATTGAAATATCAGTCCTAATACACGTTGTTCAACTATCCAATAAAGTAAAAAATGTATTTTGTGCAAATTAAGCTAGTTTTTATTGATATTTATTTATGCACTGTTCTAATGAACTTGAAGGTTTTTTTTACATAATTTTTAAACGCCTTTGGGTTGTAATTTTGTGATTCGAGCATGCAACTTATTGCAATGGATTATTGTATGTATTGATGCCTTTAAACCATACATTGGTTCCTTGTCACGGACTTGTAATTAGAGAACGAATGTATAGTTCTAAATAACGTTATGAATTCAATTTGAATACATAATCTATTAATTGCCATGCCCCTATGCGCAAATCACACAATAAAATCTCAATGTTGAAATTGAGGTAATATATTCAAACGTAATGAAGTCCTTAAAAATCTAAATGGGTAATGAGAAGTTAGTAAAAGAAACCACAAATGTATTTTTTCACCAGTATCAGAAATATATTTCACAGACGCATTAGGTAGCCTTTATAGCAGCTCATATTTAACTAAACTGCGAAAATAATAAATAAAAAAATATCATCACAAATGTATCAAAAACTGTTAAATAATTGGAATTATCCACCGAAAGATTATTGAAAAGAAAAAATGTATTTATTTACTATTTTTTAAAATGATAATATTAAGGAAAGAAAGTTACTTGTAATTTTAATTGGTATATACATATTAAAAGAGCTGTTAATGCTAGTTTTAACTCGAACATAATATTAAAGCCTTATCAATGACATCTCTTATACAGGCTGTTAAAAAAAACTAAGTACCCATAAAAGTATTAAGCTCATTTCAAAAATTAAGCCTCAAGAATAGCCTGTGTTCATCTAAAATAAACCTTATTGTATAGGCCCAAGATCTAATTTGCTTTTTAATTTCGATTCGTTTATTAATTGACGCTGAATTTGACCTAAGAATAACCTATCGAAATTATAATAGTATTAGCAAAAGCAATTGAACCATGGATTTGATAATTAAGTACTTGAGAGCTAGTTTCTTTTTAGGTTTTGCAGGCTCAGAGTGAGACTGTGGAGGTCCATTTTATTTTTTGTTATCTGTTACGGTAAGCGTGGAAGACTTGTAAGTGCCTTATACGTATCTTAATTCAATAAAAGACATACGATACCCCCATAGGATTTTTGAGCTACTTAACTTTTCTATTTATACATTTCTCAGCCACGCTTAGGGTACTAAAGTAATTTTTCTACAGCCTGTATTTTAGAAGAATATGTTCGAGTGCTGAGTAATCTCATTTATACTATAAATTATAATATGGTTAAGGAAATGTGTGTGCTTCGATATTAAATACGATTTGTATATTTGTGCTCATTTGTTTTAATGTTGACGACTTTTTATTTTTATTTGAAAATCTGTCGTCAAGAACCTTCTGATGTGTTTATTCTATAATTATCTTCTAGGCTATGTTTGCTTACCACCTTCTGACACATAATCACATAGAGAAAAAAGCCTATTTAATTTATTGAATTTTGATCTTCACCTAACATAATGCTTAGAAGTACCCCATAAAACATAAGCTTACTGTTACGGGTACTTTTTTATCCAAGTTTATAACTATTATAAACCATTTTATATTTCTTTTCGTAAAATAAAGTCGTTAATATACATACTCAATATGTATATGATATAAAAAACACTGCCTCTTTGGAAATATTTTTTATTTTGTACAAAATATCGCATTGATTTTTGATGGCTTTTTACACTGAGTTACGGATTATATACATGATATACTTAATATGTATGTATGGATGTTTATATTACGTCCCAGTCCGATCAACCAAAATTAATAATATTCCTTTACCCGACTGTATCGGAGGAATAAAAGTAAATGATTTTCAATAAAGATTGAAAATGTTAATTAAAAAGCAGCATAACGATGCAAGGTTTATTTTGGAGGCTTTATTGTTAAAAAATAAAGTAACCAAACGTTTGATATAACCCGTCAGGTACAAATTTTGTTATTTTTAAGACATTTATGATTTTTCCGTCCATGTGTTTAATGATTTTAGGTTTTATAATTACGTGCTATAATTATAAGGATTAGAATTCAATGCAAGATATTAACCCGTTGGTTCTCGCGAGGGACGCGCGTCCTATTATAACAATTGATGTCATTGTTATATTTTTACCGCGAGCCAAGCGATTAAATTAAGCAACTTACGCCATCTATCGGTAAATCGGTATGTAACTGAATTGTTTGTTAAAAATCTTGTATTGTTTTGATATCTCAAATATTTAGTTAGAATAATGAAACAACATTTCAATTATATGATTTGTTATGATCACATTTTGTAGTATGTTTTGCAACGATCAATTATGTATTACGGTCGGTGATTTTCAAAGTTTACGTTTTGGCCCCTATTATCCATAAAATATATACTGTGTGTTTCGGCATTTGAGGGTTAGTTCTTCTAAGCTTTGCCTGCTGAACTTACCACCTTATACTTTTTCAATAATGTGTGTAAGAAAGAGATGCGATGTGATTAAAATTAGTTTAGTGCGATTTACAACAGAACCAATATAAATAATATTACAAATGTAGTTTAGGTTGAAATTGGGGGCTTAAAGTAAAGTTTGACAATCACAAACCATCCCCGATATTTTTGTAAATGATATTTTAAGGTGCTTACTTACGCACATTTTTGTATACAGTTTAATATATTACTAAGTATAGTTTTCCATACGTAAGTTTTAAGAATATGAATACCAGTAAAAGATTGCTTTGTGGTACTTAAAAGCCTGAATTTTATGTGTATTTTGTAATTAAAGTCTTGTGTCATTTTTAATTTGTATTTTTTTTCACGATCTTTTCACATGCCCATGTTTTTAAGATTGCAAATATTTTAGGAAAAGCACATTCAGTGGACTCCTGAGGCTATGATGGCCGTTTCGACACGAGAGTCTTTCCTTTTCTCGGTATGCGTGTCTTTTTTCATCTCTAGTATAGATATGGGCTGTCAAATTGGCCATCTATGGCACGCTAACCTTTAGTTCAAGATTGAAACATCAAAATATATTATTTTATATTAAAAAACGAATGATAAATTTGTAGATGGATAGAAATTATTGACGATAAGTAAACAGGAAACAGATACGATTTTTCTGTTGTTTGTGTGTTTCAATACTACTAGTACTATTCAGTGTTTCTATCAGGTACTTACTGCCCCCCCGGGGCGTTTGGAACTTAATCAATAGCAATAGGTTTCTGCTCGCTCACTTTCGCGCGTCTACAGCAGATTTACGCGACGAATATCCCTACAATTTGGCGAAATATTTAAACCTGGTATCATTTTAGAGCTGAAAACCCTTTATTGACGTGACGTGGCACTCAATCAGCTAATCATGAATTGAGTAGTGCATGACATATTAAAGTAGCCAATCAGAAACCAGAATAGCTCCTAGAAAGAACGACACACTTTCGAGAATATCGCCATCCCTTTTCCTCTAACGCCATCCCATAAGGAGGCTCTCCCACTCTGAATAGCTGTTTATAGATAGTCGGTCTTACTCATAAAAATCTCTTAAATAACGGATTAAATAGTATATAGCTAAATACTATTTAAAATGTTATTCAGTGTTTAACTTTTCTTTACTCATAAACGCATTTTAATCATGATTTAGTTATTGAAGGATTTAAAGAGCAAAAATAATATTATATATGGCGACACCGACGTCAAGACCATAAATTTGACAGTTATGGAGGTTTTAAAAAAAAGAAAAAACAACAATTTGAAAAGTTTTATTATGTGTTTTATGATAATATTATATTGTATATGATCTGAATCTCGGAAACAGCTCCAATGGGTTTCGGGGGGCGATAAATCGATCTAGCTAGGTTTCATTTTTAGAAAACGTCGTTTTATCCGTGTTTTCAGGCAATGAAAACCTGCTTTTTTTAAAATTAAACGCAAGCCTTTGGCCACTGACCCGCCCATAAGGGGTGATGACGAAGCCTAAGATGAAACACGCTTACCCAGAAGAAACCTATTCATTCTGGCCTTGAAAGTACCTAGATTGTAAGCGTCAGGAAACACAGACGCCGGAAGCAAGTTCCACTGCCTTGCTGTCCGCATTATAAATGAGGATGCAAAACGCTGTGTCCGTATATTCGGTATGTCAACAACGTACGGGTGAAAATTTTCCCGGCGTCTTGTGGTTCGGTGTAAAAATGGGGATGATGGAATAAGGTTGAACAAGATCATTAGAATACGAATGTAAATTTTGCCACCATTTACAAGGTTATCATAGCCAAATCGGCGGTCCCGAAACCAGAAGACCCTGTTCGAGTCCAGATGATAATTTTTTTTGCTTTTGAGTTCTTTTGTGAGAAAAACTAATATGATTTGCCAAAAAAAAAAACGAGCAAAGCTCGGTCATCGAGGTACAAGTTTAAGTAATTTATGGTGTTTCTATATAATCTAACATCATATATCCAGCTTATTTTCGGAAATCAATGAAAAATATTTTACAGCAATCAAGCAACAGCTGTTTATTTGGCGGCCATTTTGCTATTTAGCCCGTTAAACAAGGGTCGTAGGTTGTTTAATTTGACAGCTCTTAAAATAACGTTTTTAAGCAGTGAATAGGGATAAATACCGTTTATGAGTGAAGATTTTTTTAAATAACTGTTTTAAGTATGACTTAACTTTAAATAGCGTTTATGAGTAAGGCCGAGTAATTTCGCGAAATTTATAGAATGAAAATTATAGCTGTCCTTATGTAACTAACGGTAGTCCCATAAGGCCGTCTTATTCGAACACTCTAGTGTTAGTGGCGGCGGTTCGGATTCGCGTAAGTTCACTGGCAAAGTGAATGGCTTTTGTGAAGAGTTTACTCCGCCCCCCCAGATCTCTTAACCGACCCCCCTGGAGAATTTTGCCTGAAAGAAACACTGGTACTATAGAATATTCTGTGACGATTTTTAGCTTGTGTACAATGTACCTTGTTACAATCATCTTGTTTTAACTGTTGCATATTGGGTTCTATTGTTCAAAATGGCGTAACTCAGGAACGATGCGAAGATCAAAGCTACCAACTGAAACAAAATTAAACAAGAAGTTCATGTATATTTAGGACAAGCTGACTCCTGCCACCTGACCCACGGGATCCTAATTCTTTTTCTAAAATACAAGTGTCCTATGATACCCAGGCCCTAATAACATCAGCTTTCTGCCAGTGAAATTGCCGTCGAAATCGGTCCAGCTGTTTTGGAGATTAGCCGGAACAAACAAACAGATACAATTAAAAAATAAATGGTTTTAAGTACCGTTATACTGTTTCTTATCATTTAGTAAAAAGCTGTTATTTCGACATTGAAAACACGACAAAGACCACATTGTACCATATTTTTTTCTTTATTTTTGATGCAATAGTGTTATTGATGTTAAATGACGAAGGTGCTGGGTTCGAATTCTATAGTCGGTGAAGGAATTCTTTCAGGTTTATAGTAGGCAGTTACTCGCCTGGCTTGCTACCATGCTCAAGTTGAACTGTCGCAAAGTACTTACCGTTGTGTTTCGACAACAGCCCTCCTAGGATTTATGTACTTACCACCTTCGGCCACATTACCAGTCAACCACAGCAAAGCGTAAAATATAATCGGTTTTAATATACCTTTGACAAAAGCCAGCCACTTTGCCAGTGTTCATTGGGGAGGGGAGAAGGGTCAAACAAGCGTGAGTGATGCCCCGTGTGATGCATGTGTCCATATGGCTACGGTAACCGCTTACCATCTGGCGGGCCGTACGCTTGTATACGGACTTCATCGTATAAAATAAAATAAAACAGCAAAAAGATAAGCAGAGGTAAAGTTCATATGGAGGAGTGCAAAAAGCACAATTTTTTTTAAATTTAATTTTGACTTACAATCATGTTTATGCATGTCCTGTGTGGGAATCGAGCCCACGACCTACAGTGGGATAGTTAGAGGTCTTATCAACCACGCCAGCTGGCCCTTCAAAGTAGAAGCTAATGAAACATTAGTTAGTATACACCCACCTCAATAATGATAACAGTGACAATAACGCCGGCTATGGCGTCCCCGAAGGTCTCGAAGTATGTCCCGACGAGGTCGTTGCAGCCTTGGAAGCTGTTCTGCAGCGTGCACGTGTTGTTGACGGGGCTGGCGCAGCAGGACGGCGGCAGGCTCGGCAGGACTCCTACATACGACGACGCGCCGGTCGTGCCACAACAACTGAACTGGAAGATCGTTGCTCACCATTATAATGTGGAATAAGATACTCGAACATGTAATTAGGTAGGTGAAATCTTAGGCACTACAAACACGTAGTCTACTCAAAACTGAACTAAAATAATGCGGTGAGTAACGTCACCACAGCTCCATGAGGAAACCTTTTGCTGGCAGTGTAGTCCTACACAATGTTGTCCCTTCCGCTGTCGACACAGCGACTCTTTTCAACCCTTCTTCAAACCCCTTTTGGATGTGAAGAGATTATTGCTAGGTCGAAAACGCATTGATACCCCAGATGTTGCGAGCGACTATAGGCTACGTTAACCGTTTACCGCCAGGCGAGCCGAATTCTTGTCAGCTACTAAATAGTATAAAAAACCCAAGTGCCTACTTATAAATGGATATATCGACTTATTTCTTTTTTATTTGTACTTTTTCTTTTTATATAGTACATGATTATTTGTTAGATAGTATGTCAATGTATGTTCGTGATGTCGTGGACGTGGGCCACGACTGGAAACCAGCAGTTTATTTTACTGACCTAAGGATTGTGCTGAGTGGGGACCTATTCCTGCAACACGCAACATTATATTATTATTAGATTATGATTCAAATTAACTATTTTATTTACAACAAATATGTACAAAATACAATCTATATATAGAAAATTTCCTCAAGCCTGCCGCTGCTTCCGATTAACGGCAGGGTTCCCAGAAGGCTGGCAGCGTTTCCTCTTTGGATAGCCAAGCTGACGCGTTGGCGGAAAAAGCTCCCCGCCCGCTGGTCTCCGGAGGTCTCGATCAATTTTGATGACAAGGTGCGAGCAAAACGGCGAGCTTCGGACCCCCACGGTCCCATGGTCTCGACCGCAAAAGGCACAAAAATATAGTTGGGTCCAATCGATGCGTATTTTTTGAATTTTGAATTTTCCGCACTGGCCGCAGCTGCCCCTGCAGCTTTACAAGTCGCCGGTAAGTGAGATGGCGCGAGTGTATCGACACATGTGGCATCCCACACCAGCGACTTGCCGACACTCCAAGGGATCAAAGACATACCATCCGGTCTCTTGCCATCGCCCCGCGCAATACCGACTGGTTCCAGTACGGAAGGCACGTTAGCGACAACAAGAGCCCTGCGGATAATGTCGTTAATAGCCGAGTGCCGTGATATTCGACCAGCACTTAGAGAGCACGAAAGCCCATGGTGGCCGAGCTCGTTGACGAGATCTCCGCAGCGGCAGCGATGAGGTTGATTGGTCCTGCAACCAAGACGAAGACAAATACACAGACTTAATGTTATACGGTCTAACATTGTTCCAGTATTTGTTGATGGAATAGCTTGTAGCCAGTGACCTGAGTCACTCTGAGAGACAGCTAACAAGCGCGCGCGGTCTGTATCTATAGAAAAGTTAGAAAATAAATTTTGCCAGGTTTTTTCACAAAGAGGCTTGTCCCACGCTCTCTGAGAGTGACTCAAGGTCGGAATATTTGTGCCTGGACAAGCTGCCTGCCAGGCGTCTCTAGCATCGGACAGGTAAGAAACCTCAACAGATCCAATAGAAGGGTCCAAAACAGAACTGACGAGGTTGCCCACACTGTATACCGAGGATAGAAACGCCGGTACTGATATGCTTGAAATTTTCCGCACTCCTAGGCCACCATAACACACGGGTAGGGTGGCCTGAGACCACACTTTGTTTTCATAAAAACTGCAATTTAGAATTTTGGAAAGTGACGTTTTGATCATATTATCCAAAGTATCTAATATGTGATCAAATTTAAATAAGTGCGTACTGCGGAGCAAATAGGTAAACTTTGGCACGAAAAGGCAGAGTCGAACAATAAAAAATGCATAGTGAGCATTAATTTCATAAAGTCTATTTGAAGAGTCATTAAAATTTTGAATCTTTTTCTCAAAGAGAAAAAGATTATTATTTAGTTCTTCTTTGTTTATTTTGTACTGTGTCATTCATGTAATGTTGAGTGCTGTCATTTATTATACTTTTTATTAAATTTTCTTCACTTACCACGGTCTCCATAACTGAGAACGCTGGCCGGAGGTTCTCCCGACTGAAAGCTGATGTAATCCACGACTCCACAGTGCCTCTAATATTGTGCAAATACTCGAACAGCACCACCGCTATGTACATCTTTACACCAGCTAAGATAGCCATGAAGATTGCGTACTGAAACATACATGGTGGTAAATGTTTGGGGCGCGCCATTGTTATCAGTGAGATTAGAATATAAACATATGTAATAAATCTAAGCTTGTTTTGTAAAGAGTTTATTGCCGGTTCTTCTCATTTGCAACATTACGAACCGTTTTTAAAGTCGTACTATTCATAAGTGCTTGAGAAGGTCTATTTACATTCATATTTTTGAATTTAAAATGACGCGTTTAGGGCTAATGATGTGCTAAGTTTCATCCAAATACGTAATCAATCAATTATAAAATTGTAAATTATATAATTATAAAATTGCTTATTACAATGAAACCATAATATATTTTTGTTGCGTCTACTAGTAATTTCATAGCAAAATAGCACAGTAAACTTCAGTTACAGTACCACAAAATTTTGTTTATTTTATTGTTATTAAATGAAACCTCCGCTAGCGCGTCCGACTCACAATTGGCCGGTTTTTCTTGTTATTTCTTTCTTACTTCTCTTCCAAGCTTTGTAACACCTTCACATATTATGTACTGTGAGGTTGTAGTAAAATGAAAACATACCAATATAAGCATACATCTCGATTCGCATAACGCTCCCCAACAAGCCAGGAATGCGATCACGAATATAAAACATCCGATGACTATTAGGGAGATTGGTAAAATGTTTATATTAATAGGTATCAACTCCAGAATGTCCTTCAATCTTTGGTAAACTGCTACTCCTAGGCCTATTATGACTATGCCTGCGATCTGAAATAAATTAATAAATACAGGGTTACTTTTCAATGGGTAGCCTTTTCAGGGGTAGGTACTCATAATTAAGAACAACTTTTTCTAATAGCACTCACTCTGAAATCGCGACAAAATAACATCAAACTGAATAAAGATCAAAACTGCTGCACGATACATAATTTTTTTTTAAAGATCATAGTTGGTCTCATCATCTCTCATGGAAAGAAATAACACGATTAGTAAAATTAAGATTTTTTTTATTCCATTACTGCCACTGCCACTATCTTTTTAATGCTTTCATGAGTTGATTTGTGTAAAATAAACAATTATTTTTTTCAAGACAACTGCACGCTTGACTTAAATAATAATTAAATTTTTTTTGTTACTTACAGAAAACACAATATTGGCGAAAACCAACACATATTTCACTATAAATTCTGCACAACACATTTTTATTTATTTATTGTTTATTTAATATAACAATACCTACTGCGATTCTAAAACATGTACCTAACACATCAACTGATCCATATTACTGTCTCAGATATAACCTTAGTCACGAATGATAAGCGATAGGTATCTAAAGAAAGGTGTGACACAGATTAGCTACACGATTTTAGGTGTTCATCAATATTTATCTACAGGTGTCCCTAGAATTAGTGTCAAGCCCGAGTAAGTAAGTCGAGAGTAAATAAATACATATTTAATTAATTTGAAGCGATAGCTCACTGGTAAATTTGGGTTCGAATCCTACGATAACCCGACGAGGTACGAGGTACCCGAAGCACCCCCATGTAGTATGTTTCGTGATTTTTTGTGGTTTATGAGTTTAATTATTGAGCACGCTTTATTTTAAGGCGATGATAGCTCAGTGGTAGTGACGTCGGATACCGAGACGAAGGTCCCGGGTTCGAATCCTACAATGAGCTTGAGCTTTCGGTGAAGGAAACATCGTGAGGAAACCATAGCACGGTGGTCGGGTACTTTGTAGTACCCGCCTGGCTGGCTACCACTATCAAGTTGAAAATCTGTCGCCAAGCACCTTTCGGTGTGTTCCGACAGCTGCACTTGAGAGCCAGTTTCTTCTAGGCTTTGTGTGCTTACCACCTTCGGCCGCATCATCATTTACCATGTTGAGATTGCGGTCAAACACAGGCCTATAAACAGTAAAAAAACATCCTTCCTTCACCGATGCTTATCGTAGGATTCGAACGCAAACTTACCAGTGAGCTATCGCTTCAAATGAATTAAATATGTATTTATTTCATTCACATTTCTAAATTGACCAGTTAAGTTTTAAACCTGCTTTGTGGGAAGTGGCAATGAAAGTATGAATAAACCTGTATCGCAGGTCACTATTGGCTTTCTGTAGATAATATTTAGATTTTGACACAATTTTATTTAAAAGCTTACTTCTAGCTTTTGCTCGCGACTTCTTCCGTGTAAGTTATTTGGCTGCGGATATGCTGTAATAATATGGAGGTACTTCCCCAGTCGAGCTGCAAATTTGGGCAAAAAAATCCATGCTCTTACCTGTTAAACTAACACGTGACTGTGGAGCGCTGTTGTCCTTGTTCATAGCATAATATCAGCAGACTGGAAACTGTAGGCGTTTAAAACTCTGGATTGAAAGGAATTCATACAAATTGTACAAATTGTACAACGTGGTTTTCCCAATGGAGTACAGCATGGGGTTCTTCAAAAAGGGTCTGAAGAGATTTCTGCAGGGTCGGCAACGCGTGAGTGACACCCCTGGTGTTGCAAGCGTCCATAGGCTGCGGTAGCCGCTTACCATCAGGCGGGCCGTATGCTTGTTTGCTACCTAAGTAGTATGAAAAAAAAAAAAAAAAAAAAAAACTGATAATGAGAACCGAAAACGCTTTTTTTATTTTACTCAACATTTTTACCGGTGACTGTACTTTATGCATGCATATTATGTTGAGGTTATTGAATGAAACCCGGAGCCTCGTTTACTGGATAAAAGAATAACGATAAAAGTTAACCTACGTTTACCAACGTTATATTAGAAGCGTTTTACCTGAAAATAAAACGCATATTAAATACTTACCTTATTTGAAACTTTATATTTGAGATAGGCCCCTCCTTGTTTTCTGCTTTATCGTACCTTCTTTGTCTACCTTATATCGCCATCTCGCTCGCACATCCCCCTACCATCCACGCCAGGCAGAGCGGCGGGCATGAGCCGCGCGATCTCGTCATTGTGTCGAAAATACCAGGCAGAGTTAAAAACTAAAGTTTCAAATAAGGTAAGTATTTAATATGCGTTTTATTTTCAGGTAAAACGCTTCTATTAAACACTTGACCGTTATTTGAAACTTTATATTTGAGACGTGTTTGTTATCGCCTGGTAGAAGTGGATGCCAATGTGACTTTATGCTTAGTTCAGTAATAGTGGTAAAAGCATAAACTGACTTGTGATATACCTGTGACCTACGTATTTTCCCAGTTTGGGATATACGAGTACTGTATTCAAGTATACTTCTGAATGAGTCTGTTTGACCATATCGCGAGACAGAATATATCAACAAATATAAAGATGTGCGAGGTATTACCGTAATTTGATTTATAAAGTACAAACCAAAAAATATAATTGACTAGAAGCAATTTCTGAAGTTCTTATCAAATAATTGATTAACATAAAAATACATTTTTATTAAT
This sequence comes from Polyploca ridens, assembly GCA_951394255.1. Lineage (NCBI taxonomy): Eukaryota > Metazoa > Arthropoda > Insecta > Lepidoptera > Drepanidae > Polyploca > Polyploca ridens. The sequence goes on from OX596243.1 coordinate 17,521,535, forward strand.
AAGTTTCGTAAACATGTCAATGATCTTGAATGAATCATGCGAGGATATTATTATCCCGCTATTAGTGGCTTTTTATCAGCTATAGGACTATCTGAAAGTATTGCATAATTGCATACCTATCTCCAATAGGCACGTGACCAGATTTCGAATCAGATCGGATAAGACCAATTTTTAGCTGAGCGTATGTTGCCCGGGAATGCATTATGCCCGCTCCAGCGATGATTTATTTCATCTTGCAGTACCTACTGTTCCAGATGCAGATTTGGTTTGTCATCTCAATCGAATAATAAGTTGATTACATTTCGGTGTTTTACGTCTGTTGTGTAAAGTACGAGACATTACACATAATGTAACAGATGGCTATATAGTTGCTATAGTTTGCATGCCGACATTGTTATTCACCACCGTAATATACCAACCAACGTAAATCATAGGTACCTAATATATTATATCAAAACGTTAATTCTTGTGTATACTTAGTACATTTTATTTTACTCATGTTGTATTTTATTATAATAACCAGCGACGTTATCACTCAAATATTTACCCGATTTATAAGTCCTAGCGTTCAGTCAAGGGAAAACATAATTATAACTTTTACATGTTGCAATTTAAATTTGGAAAAGTGAGGTCATGTACTTTTCAACCTGAATCCAATTACAAAAGTAAGACAACAGTGTATTTGATCTGTATAGTTATGCACAATTCGTAGACTATAATTTTGTTTCTAAAACATTACACGAATCCATCGTAAGCTATAAAATATATCTCAAAATATGTCCAACGAGCACATGAGTGCACGAAACTGCATATGTATAGTTATGATATTAACTACTTGTATATTATAATATATCCCATAGTCGGACAAATGGATTAAGTTTGAGCATTTTATTTCAAGCAAGCTATGGTTAGAAGCGGGTTGTGCTACAAAGACGACATGGTTACAACAAAAGAGTATGTGGACCAATCTTTGGAAGTAGAAAAGCTGCCAAAGATTGACTTGAGGTCTGCCCCTCCAAAATCCACTCTTTTTCCATCGAGGAATTACTAGCAAGTTTATGCCTCAAGCCGATCTTGCTGAGGTAGCAGTTTGGAGAAGGTAAAAATGGTTATGCTAGGTGCTTGGGCCTTCGTGAATTATTTATTGATGGTCGGTTTGGTCTAAACACTCAAAATTTGCAACTACGTATATGGGAATCCCATAAGCAAATAAATCTACTACAAGTATTAATTATAAATATTAATTTGTGTAGGCGTATCCGCTACGTAAGTACTACTCTGGCGGTAGTCGATAATTAGTAACGATAGATGAAGAACTAATAAATGAAACAAACGATACATTCATATGAAAACGATACGATTCATTAGATGATTTGGTCACCTTCGTTCCGAATCGACATCTCATTTGGGTCCTGTAGTGCTTTCAATTTCTTTGTGATTGCAATGCAACTCTTGTTCCAGGATAAACCACTTTTAAAAACTCGTCCGTTTAATTGGCATGATTTGATTACATATTTCACTAGAAAATAAGAACGCATTTGCAGGTGAACCAACGACCAGTATGCTGAATCACGATAGTGCAGACTCGTTTGGGTTATGTATGACATAGCTTGGTAAGTTTAAAGTTTTAAACCGATTAGGCTCCAAGATGATTGTTAAGGAAAATAATTATTATTTCCGTATAATAAAACACACGTTATTTGGGGCATTGGTATTAGCTTGTCGAGGTTATTTGTCAATAGAGATAAGTAGCCTCTGTATAATTTTATTCATTCTCGTTTTAGAATGAAACATGACAAAATTTTAGACAGGAGAAAGTCGTTCAAATAACCGATAATACATATTTATTAGTCCCCTATATGTTTGTTACCCAATTGTCTAATTAAGCAAAGTTTCGGCTGAGACCGAAAGTAAGGTAAGGTAGGCAAGTATATGTATAATATGTAGCCGTTACTGTAGTGCAATTCAGCTTTGGTATTCTGAAACGTTTTTGACAGCAACCGACGACGACTCCGTTGTGACGGTTAGTCCGGGAGGTAGCGTTGCAAACACAAAAGTCATAGTAAGCCGGCTGACGTTGAAATGTATAGTTGATCTTATATGACTAATAAGTGAACCGACCGTCTGCTCAAGTAAGTGCTCAAGTCTTCTACATCCGTCATCAGCCACTCCCAGTAAAAAAAAAGACATAGTACGCCGGCTCAAACTTGTTTCATAAGTATTTGACATAATACTGAGCTGAAAAAAATCGTCTGCTGCATGGTGGAGGGGGGAACACGCGTCAGCTGCTCGCATGAATTTGTAAAAAAGTTTACCCCTGCCGTAACCTTCCAATCCTAAACCCACCGCGGGTGCATCGCTGATGCGTGGTTCACATATTAGTCATTCAAGATCTATTGAAAAAGATGGCCATCGATCGGCGTATTAATACTACCTAAAATGCATCAGTACCTCCCGGACTATTGCATGTCGAAACAATTGAATACTTGAATAGGTCAAAAGAATTAAAATGGGCTGGAAGGTGTATTGTAAACATCAACTGCGCTCTGCGAGTGGATTTCATTTATTTTAATGATCTGAGTCGTAATCCCAAGCTAAGCAAACTTATGATATGGAAACTAGATAAAGGCTAATTTTATTTCATATTTTAGTAAAACTTTAATGTACTGAATATACCAATTTTAAAGGTTTAATATGAAGGCTATTAATTGGTTTAACTTTATCTTAATATTACGACTTAAACTTCACAAAAAGAAAGCTAGATATAGCGCCCATATTTTGAAAATATTGAAACAATTAACATTTTTTCACGAATAATGTTTAATAACATACTCGTATGTAAGTACATACTACTAAATTGACGAGGTATTTTTTTATAAGGAATAATAAAAATAAGCCAGATATTAAAGACTTCTATATAGAATTTGGAAGAATTTTAGCATTTCCAGTAAATAAAAATGCATTGACTTTGTAGTGCTGTGCACAATTTAATCAATGTTTATTTCAACAAGAATAGTTTAAGAATTACTCGCCAAAAGTCTCAACTGTTGAGCTTGACGACGTTTTTCCAAGATATCTTCATCATTGGCTGATTTAAGGATGCCCATAATATGACTTATCCGAGCTGCAGATATCTGAAATATGTATACCAACTCTGTAACCACTATAAAATTAGTATCATCATCATATTCTGTCACGAGATGTCCTCTGCTGAACTGGGCCTTTGTTTTTGACTGATTTCGACAAAGAACAGTCTTGGATTTATAATAAATAATTTGTAATAAAACATACTTACTTCAAATATCATAACATTACACAGAAACTATCATAAATGAAAGTGATCCACAAAGTGACAGGTTTTTTTTTATAATGGATACATAATACGACCTTAATAGGAGCTTCCTAAAATTAAACATTAATTAATTGACCAATTGAAAAATGTAGCACCGCCCTACGAATGTATAGAGAATAGACCGCGACGACGGACGTCGTCGTCGTCAGCTGTCAAAAAAGAACAGAATTGCACTACTGTTCTTTTTTGACAGCTGACGACGACGACGTCCGTCGTCGCGGTCTATTCTCTATACATTCGTAGTGCGGTGCTACATTTTTCAATTGGTCAATTAATTAATGTTTAATTTTAGGAAGCTCCTATTAAGGTCGTATTATGTATCCATTATAAAAAAAACCTGTCACTTTGTGGATCACTTTCATTTATGATAGTTTCTGTGTAATGTTATGATATTTGAAGTAAGTATGTTTTATTACAAATTATTTATTATAAATCCAAGACTGTTCTTTGTCGAAATCAGTCAAAAACAAAGGCCCAGTTCAGCAGAGGACATCTCGTGACAGAATATGATGATGATACTAATTTTATAGTGGTTACAGAGTTGGTATACATATTTCAGATGTCTGCAGCTCGGATAAGTCATATTATGGGCATCCTTAAATCAGCCAATGATGAAGATATCTTGGAAAAACGTCGTCAAGCTCAACAGTTGAGACTTTTGGCGAGTAATTCTTTAACTATTCTTGTTGAAATAAACATTGATTAAATTGTGCACAGCACTACAAAGTCAATGCATTTTTATTTACTGGAAATGCTAAAATTCTTCCAAATTCTATATAGAAGTCTTTGATATCTGGCTTATTTTTATTATTCCTTATAAAAAAATACCTCGTCAATTTAGTAGTATGTACTTACATACGAGTATGTTATTAAACATTATTCGTGAAAAAATGTTAATTGTTTCAATATTTTCAAAATATGGGCGCTATATCTAGCTTTCTTTTTGTGAAGTTTAAGTCGTAATATTAAGATAAAGTTAAACCAATGAATAGCCTTCATATTAAAACTTTAAAATTGGTATATTCAGTACATTAAAGTTTTACTAAAATATGAAATAAAATTAGCCTTTATCTAGTTTCCATATCATAAGTTTGCTTAGCTTGGGATTACGACTCAGATCATTAAAATAAATGAAATCTACTCGCAGAGCGCAGTTGATGTTTACAATACACCTTCCAGCCCATTTTAATTCTTTTGACCTATTCAAGTATTCAATTGTTTCGACATGCAATAGTCCGGGAGGTACTGATGCATTTTAGGTAGTATTAATACGCCGATCGATGGCCATCTTTTTCAATAGATCTTGAATGACTAATATGTGAACCACGCATCAGCGATGCACCCGCGGTGGGTTTAGGATTGGAAGGTTACGGCAGGGGTAAACTTTTTTTTTTTACAAATTCATGCGAGCAGCTGACGCGTGTTCCCCCCTCCATCATGCAGCAGGCGATTTTTTTCAGCTCAGTATTATGTCAAATAATTATGAAACAAGTTTGAGCCGGCGTACTATGTCTTTTTTTTTACTGGGAGTGGCTGATGACGGATGTAGAAGACTTGAGCACTTACTTGAGCAGACGGTCGGTTCACTTATTAGTCATATAAGATCAACTATACATTTCAACGTCAGCCGGCTTACTATGACTTTTGTGTTTGCAACGCTACCTCCCGGACTAACCGTCACAACGGAGTCGTCGTCGGTTGCTGTCAAAAACGCTTCAGAATACCAAAGCTGGTCGATCGACATCTATGTGCGGTGCGTCGCACACATTCGCTAGTGAAAATATGCCTGTTTCTACCTAACACAACCAGGGTTGAAATAAATCGGAGACACGGTAAAAAATATTTGTCCGTGATCACAAGTTTTATCCGTGGTCAGTGAGACCCGCCACTTTTTTGGATCAGCAAACCTTTTTAATGGTGTGCCCGACTCGGTATCTAATAATATACTCTTAGTACTGAACCGATTGACTTGACTTTACCAACGGCAGCTTTTGGTAAACCTATATGCAACAACCGTGTATTATTTTCAGTATGTCAATCGGAGATTCGTAGATGTTACCACTATTGGTGGATTTTAAATTATTGCCCCGCTTTGAAAATGACAGTATCAAGTCTTCAGAGTACCTCACAAGGACTAGAATGCTAAGAACCCCGCGAGGATTGAATATGTTAAGGAAAGTGCGTAGAAGCACCAATATCCTAGTGAGGTAGGGTAGAGGCACCAATAAATGAACGTTTAAGCGTTTTTTCCATCTTTAAATAGCTATAACTCGGTCATTTCATGACATAGGCACTTGTTGTTTTTTTTTCAATAATACCTTAAAACCTTAGTTATTGAAGGATTAAAGTAATTATATCCTACATCTTCATATATTGTTTTAAAAATTATAAATGTAAGAAAATTTAGGTTTTACCCCTATAGTTGAACACTGAGCCCTAATTATGAACGTTTCGTACCCAAAAGTTGAACTAACATTTGAATAGGAGTAGATTCCATAGTAGTTCGTTCATTTAATGGATTAATGAACCATAAAATGAACGAATAATATTCTAAGTGAATATTATTCGTTCAGCTTGAGGCAAATATACCCAAAAGATGAACGAATAAAATGTGAACCGTTCAAATTTCGACCACCTATCTTAATGGTGATTCTATAGGAAAGTTAGATTTAAAATAATTAAAAACACTAAAATAATTTGTTCAACTTTTGGTAACTAAGTTCATAAATTTAATAAAATTCATTTGAGTATTTTTGTTTTAGTGTTTAATCGTTAACTTATAGGTTTTAATGGGTATAAAAATTAGACCTTTTTCCATTAGTTGAACGCCGTTCATCTATTGGATCAAGTGAACAAAATTTAATCCATTACTTGAACAGTAAATTTCTATAAAAAACGGTAAATAATGTAATAATATATATTAAGTTATTGAAAGCAGAATATATCAAGATTTTATTCCAACCAAAACTGCTCTAATATGACATTAATTCTTTCTATACGCTGACAATGTTCTTAAATTTGGAGGGACTTATCGTTATAAGGTTTCCATATAAAACCGATTTTTGGCGGGTAACGTAACATATAAAAATTCACCGCAAGCGCATCTGGGCTGTCATTGTCAATGTTGTTAAGGAATATGGAAGAAAAAATATTGCCTTATGGGGAAAAAAAAATTGCAAACATGTAAATTTAGGGACTATATTATATTTTTTGAATTTTCGGTCGATCGTTCATCTATTGGGGGTCGGTCATCTTTTGGTGCCACTACCCTACTTAAAAATAAATACACTGTAAGGGTACATTTTGTTACCAACCTCTGTGAGAGTTGATAATGGTGGGAAATATGTGTAAAGGTATCCCAGTGTAGGACTATGCGAATATACATTACATTTAAAACCATCTGTCCCCATGACGGTAGGTTATGTTAAAGCATGTGCGTGAAAGTGCAATATTCAAGTAAAAAACCTTACGAGGGAGCATTTTAAATTATCTGCCGTTGCAATGGTTGATTATGATGGCGAATGTGCGAAAAACATTTATCTAAGTGAAGTACCCTGCGAAGAGCATAGATATTTGGGTTTTTTCTTTACCTACTAAAAATCTGCTTCTAAAGCATTTGATTCTAGTCTATTGAAAGGCAAAAAGTTTTTTGAACACCACCTGCCTTTTTAATGTGCGTTGAGGCACAACATCCAAAATAATACCCCGCGATTTCAACTCCCTGCCTGCCTGGGGTTGGTTATTATGGGGAATGTGTGTACGGGCACAACATCCAAGAGAATACCCCGCGAGGGTATATTAAAACTCACCTACCCCTGCGAGGGGTTGATTATTATGTGGAATGTGCGTACGGAGTACGGTCACAACTTCCAAAAGAATACCCTGCGAGAGTATTATAAAACTCACCAGCCCCTGCGAGGGGTGGATTATTATGGGGAATGTGCGTACAGAGTACGGGCACAACATCCAAAAGAATACCCTGCGAGGGTATATTTCAACTCACCTGCCCCTACAAGGGGTTGATTATTATGGGAAATGTGCGTACGGAGTACGGGCACAACATCCAAAAGAATACCCTGCGAGGGTATTATAAAACTCACCAGCCCCTGCGAGGGGTTGATTATTATGGAGAATGTGCGTACGGAGTACGGGCACAACATCCATAAGGATACCCTGCGAGGGTAAATTTCAAGTCACTGCCCCTGCGAGGGTACATTTCAAGTCACCGCACCTGCGTGGGTTGGTGTATGGCAGCTCAGACTAGCTTGCAAAGCGGGAGCATTTGATCATTTTACTATAAAGGCAAAAATGTTTTACCGTTTTAAGCACTGTAGTTAACTCGTCTGGTATTAATAGCAAACGGAATCTTTTGGTAAGTAGATTACGAACCCTCATTCCTCACTTCAATAATTTCAGACCACAAATAAGTTGTAATTACGTTAACTCAATAACAAAAAATCTACCTTCAAATATAACTCGTAATGTTTCGTAGACTTCATGTAGGTTAAATCACTGTCCTTATTACTTCGAGTAATTTTAGCACACAAGACCGTTTCTCAAATCTAAAAAGCCGGATTGAATTTGTATTTTAATTATTGAAATTATTTTCAATATGCTGTTTTACATAATAAATTGCTACACAAATTATTTAGATGGCAGTTGACACCTTAACACTAGGGAATGCAAACCGGTTTCACCGAAAATCGAAAAACCGGTTATTCGGTACGGTTTTGACCGACAAAAAAACCGGTTTCACATAACACCAAAACCGGTTTTACGATTTTTTTCGGTTTTTCTTTCAATGTTTGGAAAAACTAAAAAAGGAAGATTTGCCGCCGTTTTGTAAACTGAGTGCAATGCAGTGAGTATTTTTGTGATGAACTGAAGTGTGTTGATGTGTAGTTTGTTGAGCTGGTAAGAAAATAACTTAAAATAATGATTGTTTTTATGATAGATATAAAACATGTTATACTTTTTTTTACAATACTTAGGCAGCAAACAAGCTTACGGCCCGCCTGATGATAACCAGTCTCCGATTGGGGTCGGCTAAACCTAGTCCATTTCAACCCCACTAAGACACAAGCCTGCGCGTTCACCGCTAAGAAAACCCCATGGTCTGTGGCTCCACAATTCCAGAACACGTCCTTGAACATCAGTAACAGCATTGGGATCCTTGGCGTCGACATTTCTAGCGACGTTTTGTTCCGTAGTCACTTAGAAGACAAGGTTAAGCTGGCATCCAAAAAACTCGGTGTGCTCAACAAAGCGAAGCAGTACTTCACATCGAGGCAAAGGCTGCAACTTTATAAGTCGCAAGTCCGGCCTCATATGGAGTACTGCTGTCATCTGTGGGCGGGAGCACCTGGATACCAGCTTGCGCCTTTAGACTCGGTTCAGCGACGTGCTGCTAGAATTATTGACGATCCCGAGCTCACAAACGGTTTAGAGCCCCTCAGTCTGAGGAGAGACTTTGCCTCCTTATGTGTGTTCTACCGCTTGTACAACGGACAGTGTTCTGTAGAATTGTTTAAGATGATGCCCACGGCCACCTTCTACCATCGCAACTCTCGCCATCGACAGGGAATCCATCCTCACATATTGAAACCAGAATTGTTTCGAACTGTGCGGTCTCAAAGGAGCTTCCTTCCGCGGACGCTCAGATTGTGGAATGAGCTCCCTGCCGTGGTTTTCCCAATGGAGTACAGCATGGGGTTCTTCAAAAAGGGTCTGAAGAGATTTCTGCAGGGTCGGCAACGCGTGAGTGACACCCCTGGTGTTGCAAGCGTCCATAGGCTGCGGTAGCCGCTTACCATCAGGCGGGCCGTATGCTTGTTTGCTACCTAAGTAGTATAAAAAAAAAAAAAAAAAAAAAAAAAAAAAACGCACAGTATGAGAACATTTTGGTTCCAATGTGTGAGGATGGACTCCCCATCGGTGACTACGATGGATCAAGGTAACTGGGCATCAGGTCAATCAAACCTTCAGAACACTGTTGGAAAAGCGGTTGAACACACATAAGAAGGCAGTCTCTCCTCAGACTAAGGGGCTTTAAAACACTTGTGAGCTCGGGATCATCGACAATTCTAACGGCACGTCGCTGAACTGAGTCTAAATACCGAAGCTGGTATCCAGGTGCTCACAGAAGACAGCATTACTTCATTTGGGCCAGACTTGCGACTTATATAGTTGGAGTCTTTGTCTCGATAAGAAGTACTGCTTCGCTCTATTAATCACACCGAGTTTTTTGGATATCTTGTAGATGACTTTGGAACAGAACGTCGCTACAAATATTAACGTGAAGGATCCCAATGCTTTTCGTGATGTTGAGGGACATGTTCTAGAAATGAGGTGCCACAGCAAATGGACTTCTCTCAACGGAGAATGCGCAGGCTTGCGTGTGATTTAGTGGGGTTGAAATAGACTAGGTTTAGTCGACCCTAATCGGAGTCACTAGTTTGTGTACTCTCGATTTAAGACAAGTCCTTCGCGCCTTTTCTCCAATATTGAACGTAAGATACTTGCACGGTTCGTGTAATGAGCGTCCCATGTAATTTCATCTGCATAGCAATGAATGCTGGCAATAGAGAGTATATCATTAATATGCTGGAGGAACAGTGTTGGGGATAATTCAGAGCCTTTCGGGACGCCAGCATTAATGTCATGCTATCGGAGCAACTACTGTCAACGAAGGCTCTTATGTATCTGTCAGACAGCAAGCTGACTGATTGGTGTTATTTTTTACCCGTCTGCACAACAGCAAAAACTGGGTAATTTTTTTTTATCCAAGGAAACATTCGTATAATAATAAGCACGTTTAAGTGTACACGCAAGTTGCTGTGCCGCTACAATATGCCATGTATATTACGTGTGAAATTAATATTATAACTTACTCATAATACATAGTCATAATATCTCATAGCAATTAAAAATCAAGCAAAAGTTATATGTTTTTATGATTTCATTCATTTAAAATAAAATCAAAAGCAACGAACCGTGTAGTCTATATAAACGAGTATCTGATTTACAGAGTTAAATAAACTATTATTTCCATAAATTTTATGAAAGATGATATTGGTAAGAAACGAGTGAATTTTGGTATAACGGATAGAAGAAGCGTACATATTGCGCCGATCCCAAATTATAGGGAACAGGACAGGCAGATAGTGATGGTGCCTTTGATGTTTCTTTTATACCCACTTCATTAACTTTAACTGACAATAATTCCTCAGCTTGCGATTTTTAAATCTTAGGCACGGTTATTATCTATAATTCGTGCTATAGAAATAACGTGAAAAAAAAACGAGCGAATATTTAAAAAAAAACCGGTTTAAAACCGGTTAACCGGTTTTTTCCTCTCATAACCGAAATAAAAACCGGTTTTCATTTTGCCACGGTTTTGCATTCCCTACTTAACACTCCCTTGTGGTCATGATTTATTTTAGTTCAGAGAATTTGAACATCACAGCGATACCGCGATACCCGTTATCACAATTCCAACGTTGTGATTTATTACGGTCAGCACATGATGTATTAAATTATTTTTGTTCAACTGTATCTGAACTAAACTGGAACCAACCTAGGAAAAACCTAGGATAAAAATGTTATAGTACACACAAAAATATCTTTAAAAAGTGGGTAGACTAAAGTATTTAGGAATTAGTTTGTTCAAAGCTTTGAACATAAAATTTCAACAATAATTTGAAATATCGAACGGTAAAACCGTTAAAATTATAAATTATTTCATATTATTAAAATAAGAAGGTACAAATTACTTACATGTGTGCCTAGGCTACGCTAGCGCTAGGCACAACCGTGCGCTGCAGAAAACAAGACGCCAATGACGAGATCGCGCGGCTCATGCCCGCCGCTCTGCCTGGCGTGGATGGTAGGGGGATGTGCGAGCGAGATGGCGATATAAGGTAGACAAAGAAGGTACGATAAAGCAGAAAACAAGGAGGGGCCTATCTCAAATATAAAGTTTCAAATAACGGTCAAGTGTTTAATAACTAATTGCTGCACTTGAGATCCTACCTTCTAAAATTTGTATGCTTACCAAGTATTATTGGTATTATTAACCTACGAAAATCGTTGAGAACAGAAAAGAAAACAACAATTGAAGCTCTGTACATTTGTTTATTGAAGTTTCGAGTTACATATATATTTTTATGTAAAAATGTAAAATATAAGTAGTTTTTTTAGATAAATATTAAGACTAGCAATTTGTGATTAATGTTTTGTGAATTAAAACAAAATAAAATTTTAGGGTTCCGAAGTCGAACCACGAACCCTGACAGTTTCGTCAAGTCACTTCGTCCGTCTGTATGTTACATTAATTTTATGTCTATTTTGGCACATCATAATATGCACAGTAATATGTATGTAACCTCAACAAAGTTAGTAGAAAATAATGTATAAAAAAAACTTTTTTAGGGTACCGTACGTCGAAAGGTAAACGAAACTCTTATTGATTAACTTTGTAAGTCAAGACCCTTTTGCTCAGGAACGAATAGATGAATCAAGTTGAAATTAATATCAAATATTACCATATATTATTATGACCATAGAGGACCAAAGTGGACCTTGGAGGTACGAAACATTTATTAAGTAAGGAAATTAGTTAGACTTGTGGACAAATAGGTAATAAACTTTATTGCAATTGGAAGAAAGTCCACTTTCGAAAGCCTGTAATTTGCTTCATTCTAATAAAAGAAATGCCTATATTATAAATTTTTGAAATCGTATCAGTATCGATTCTAAAACTACTCGCAGTGTCCGTTTATTATGATACATGTTGTTGTCATTACTCCGGAACCCTTTTGTATAAGTATAGTCCGACACGAACTTGACGGGTTTTATTAAATTTTATACAAGCATAGTTTTCTGTATTATATCTACTTTATAATATTACCCCCTTATTAATAAATAGGTTTAAGTCCGTCTTGTAAAACCCAGCTAAAGTGACGGATATATTTAAAGCCTAGGTATTAACTATACTTGACTAACACCTTATTTATTAATAAGGGGGTTAGTGTACTACATTAAGTATTAGTACTGGGTGGGACAGAAAGACAATTTCGAAAATGACAGATTGAGCTGTATGTACTACAAGCTGCCCTGAGTTTGTGTTTTAAAAAAAAATTGTCGCTGTTACTCAATGTTTAAACTTACAATACACTTGGTACACCGCGGTGTAGGTAAAGGCCTTAAACTGAATTTTTCAAATGGAATTGTTTGGCCATTCGGAAACTATAGCTCGAGCGCGGCTCGAATAATTGGACTGTTTTACAAAAAACTTAAACCGACTTCAAAGTACACTAAGAAGTAATCAAATCCTGATCTGCTGACCATTGGAAAGTGTACCCTTTCAAATAAAAATAGAATTTTCCAAATCGGTTGATAAATGACGGAGTTACGAGGTAACACAAACATAAAAAAAAAATACAACCGAATTGAGAACCTCCTACTTTTTTTGAAGTCGCTTAAAAATGACATTTTTCCGTACAAAATGATCAATTTGAAGTTTCCATTGCAGTGGTTGGTAAAAATGAGCATATGAGAAATTGAGACAAGCGAAAAATCATTAGCTATTTATGAGAAATCAAAAATGGCATTTTTTGTAATTTGTTACACGAGTGGGAAAATTATTTCCGAACAATTGTCTGAATCGTTGATTATTCAAAATATAACCCTCGTTTTAAAAGAGCTCGTGACTTACACCACATTTCTCAATTTATCATATTTTCGGATTTGGCTATACAATCCCATACAAAAAAGTTTTTTCTAACAAAATAAAAATCCATTTTTTAAAGTACAGTACAACAACACTTTTTAATGTCATCTTCGAGAATCTTGTTCATTCTGTGCCACCACAATATATTTAAGCCAAATAAAAAAAAACATCAGTCGAAATCTTAACTAACTCAGCCTTAGATAAAAAGAAAACTGGTATTTCAAACACTGTACGAAATCTCTTCGTAAATTAAGTTTTATAAGAAAACAATATAAAATTCATATTAAATCATAACTTTGAGATACATAATTTTCATATAATTTAATGTTAAAGGAACATTTTACAATATTTTATTATTATTAATAAATTATTTTTATTATAGGGGGGACACTGATATAGTTTGAGAAACAGTGTCCAATTGTTTGACATTTAATATTAATCTTTGAGAACCTATCGTTTCTCATTGGTAGTATACAATTTTCTACTTATTATTCTACTTTTTTTTAATTTACTGTCTAACGCATAAAATGCTATTTGACAAAAATACTGTTAGGTCACGCAACTTTTGACCTCATTCCTGTAATGTAATAGGAATTGTCAAACCATATGATGTTAATTAGTAGGTGACCACTTCAACAGTTAAATAACGTTTTATGATAATTGTGTTTTTATTACAATAATTGCTTGCATTAAATGTGCTATTTTTCAATATTTAGCAATATTACTATTACAGATAGAATATAAATTTCTTCACACCCACCCGTGAACTATAGCGTAAATATCTTCGAGAAACAATGAAATTTACTTTTTACAAAAAACAAATCAATTTATTTACTACTTACATTAAAATGGAGACAATAGCTGGAGGCTTTTAATTCACTCTTTGTCATACGTTATGTTTTCTACACACGACTTTGGAGCACACATTTAGTGCTCGTTTATAGTTCATGGTGTCCCTCGAAAAAATTACAAAAGAGGGCCTATAAAAACTTTGACAGTCACTGTCCTAACCTAAAATCTCCTCGGGCGACTCCGGGGAGATATAACCATCTAGAATCTGCTTGCTTTTTATACAAGCGTCCCAAACTTTGAGAGCCACGCTAGCATCTGTGTCCGTACAATTGTAAGTAGCATTAGGATGTTTCCTAGTATAATGTCTTAGAACATTCTGTCTATGAGAAAACTTTTTAGGACAAACATAGCATGAAAAATATTTCTGATCGACATGGATTCTCATGTGGTACTTCAAACGACTTTCTTTTGGGAATTTTTTATTGCAAATTTCGCAAACTAGATTCTTTATTCTGTTGTGACTTAGAGCGTGTCTTTGCATGTTGTGTTTATGAGAAAAATGCTTGCTACAAAACAGACATTTGTAAGGCTTCTCGCCCGTATGAGTCCTTAAGTGAGGCTTAAGTAACGCCGAGTGCGTGAAAGATTTATTACAAAACTTGCAAGAAAACGGCCGAATTCCATCATGTAATTGTATATGACGAATTAAAGTACTTTTATATTTAAATGTCATATTACAATGGTCACAACAATACGGCCTTTCTGACGTATGTCTTCTCAAATGACTCTTCAATAAAAACTCTTTTTTAAAAACTTTATTGCATATATTACATTTAATAGGCTCATCAATAGGCCTTTTACATCGACTTTTTCCCTGATGTTTGATTAAATTAGATTTTATAGCAAAACTTCTGTGACACTGCTCGCAGAAAAACGGTTTAACAGTCAAATGAGATTTTTTGTGCTGCATCAAATTTGATGAGGTTTTGAATTTCTTTTCGCATTGATCGCAGGCATATGTTCGTTCGTTTGTGTGTGTGATCATATGTTTGTCGAATAACTCCTTTTTTCGGTACTGTTTGAAACAGACAGGACAGTTGTAAATGTCTTTATTATGTAATAATAGATGGCGCTGTACGTTCCCTTTGTTTGCGAATCTTTTGTTGCAAACTGGACAGATGTATCGACCGTCTGCTGTTGAGTTCTGATTTAGAATTTCATCTGAAACTGTTTATAAATTTTTATTAAATGAAATTGGTGCAAATTCTATTGTATATAAACTAATTTAACATTACTAAATATATCTCTTTCTAAAAAAGAGTATAAGAAAACGATATAGGTATAGTTTTGTCAAACTATCCCAATTACTTGTTATCAAATAGTCGCTATAAAAATTGGTAGTATCTTTTTTCATAATGTTTGTAAGAGACGGATCGAATTGTGATGAGATTAAAATTAGTTTAGAGCGATTTGCAACAACATCGGCATCATTGTATATGTCACCGTATTTTTGTGAGAACGTTAGTTTATAATCTATCTAGCGAGATTGTAAACTGTCGATAAATTGTGAACTGTACCCTGTACCATACTGCATACACGTTAAGCTTACTGCATAACGTTTTAATTTTCGATAGTTTATAATCTATCCTTTTCAAACCGTAATATTGTGAACCGGCCCTGATTGGTCAGTCTTGGCGCACAGACATAATAAATAATAGTACAAGCGCGATAGTTCGTTCTGTGCCCATAGAGTTAAATAAAGAGATAGCACGTTTAATTACCTATTTGAGATTAAATATTTTAATCACAAAAACGATTAACAACCACAAAAACATATGTTTGCTTACGTTCGGTGACAACGTAAGTGATGGCGGCATGGATGACACATGACGTTCAACCAATCAGCGCGCCCTGTGCGGTGCGGTGCGGTGCGACGTTCGGTCACATTCAAATATGATGCCAGTTTACAATTTAACGGTTTGTCATGGATAGATTATAAACTATCGGAAATTAATAGGTACGTTATATTGTAAGCAGCATGGTACAGTTCACAATTTATCTGCAGTTTATAATCTCGCTAGATAGATTATAAATTAACGGTGTTCACAAAATTACGGTGACATATACATTATTGGTTTTTTCTGGATTCCCCGAATCTGTTACCGAGATACATTTATTTAACATAAAGAAAACATACACTTTCTTACATAATGACGATTAAGAAGAACATTAGTTATATTCTTTGATACCAAAAAAAATGCAGATAGCTTTAGCTTGAAAAACATCGTGAGGAAACCATAGCACGGTGGTAGGGTACTTTGTAGTACCCACCTGGCTGGCTACCACCCTCAAGTTGAACTGTCACCAAGCAACTACCGGTGTGTTCCAACAGTTGCAATTGAGAGCCAGTACCTAGTCTTGTAGGCTTTGTACTATCACTAGTAAAAAATACTAATATTATGTAAGCGAAAGTTTGTGTGTATGTGTCCACACCACCACTCGGCTCCATAATGGCGAATGGATTTGGATGAAACTTGGCACATACATAGATCATACCTTGGAAAACATAGGATCCATCGGTAACGCGGATGAAACCAGGGGCTAGTTGAATGTAAATTTAATTTATACTTACTATTATTAGTATAAAAATAGTTGGAGGTGTGTGGTTGTTCTGTTGGGTCATTGCCAAAACCGCTCAGGAACTGAAATTAAAGATTCTTCAATTGTATAATTATGAAGATATTCAACTGACATTTATCAAGATAAATATAATGATAGCGATCACAGACAATTATTATCTTGATAATGATCAAAGATAACCTACCTACATTTATCAAGGTATGATAATGTATTGAATGTCCCACTGCTGAACTCAGGCCTACTTTCACAAATGAGGTCGACAGGGAATGGGCATGGAGTATATGCCCATTCCCTGTCGACCCACGCGTGCCCACTGCGGATCGGTAGAGGTAGGCTAGTGGTCAACCTACTGTTGGCAATTAAAACCGCCTAGAGATCGTTTAACGATTATCACAATTTAAGTGACAACACGAGCACTACATCATGATAATGATCACAGATTTTAATTATCTTATATAGAATTATCTTGATAATGACTACAAACAATCATCTTGATAATGATCAATAGATAATTACGCTTGGGACTCGGAAATCAGTAAGTTCTCATATTGTCTTAATGTGCTTGCATGCAACCTTTGCCCATATGATTATTTGCCATGGCCGTCATTATTAAGTTGTGGTCAAACTAACATCAAGACACGCAGGAGCGTGTCAAGCCAAGTTCAAGACAAGGAAACTGGCGAGCAGCACCGTGTGTAATATTACACGAACCATTTGGAGCCACTTTTGAACCCTTCATATTATAATTACAAAATACCATAAAAATGGGTCATTCTTTTTTGTCATCAAAATTAATGGAGGATTCTGGAGACCAACGCACGGGGCCCGAGCGAGCTTTTTCCGCCAACGCATTAGCTTGGCCATCCAAAGAGGAAACGCTGCCAGCCTGCTGGGAACCTTGCTTTTAATTGTTAGCAGCGGTACAAATCAGCCCGGCAGATGGCGCTGCAGTCGATAATATAACCTAGATACCGACTGCAGTGGGTAGGTTAGGGTAACACCACGCGAACGAAGTTGCGCCAGGCAGCTAGTTATACAGGTCGTTGTTTTGGTCAGCGACGAGCAACTCAGGGTCAATAATACAAATGATACTGGTGCTAAAAAAAATATAAAAAAAATACTTTATTTTTTTTAAATAATAAAATTTAAAAAATTAAAATTTTGAAAATCATGTAATAAGCTAAAGTGTAGACATAATACTCAACGGGAGTACGAGGGAGTAAAGGGGTGGGGCGATGGTGGCTTGCGCCTAGCTCTAGTCTGTGCACGTGCCTAGTAACCATACTTTCCGGTAATTTTATTTCAAATTGAATAAGGTATTTCTCAACATATTTACAGTATTTAATGGAATTAAGTCCATTTTTGGGGAATATATATTTTGTACTACCGCTCCTGGGTCGCTTGTCGCCGACCAAAACAACACCCTGTATATAAAATGCCATAAAATGGTCTTTTTAACATTACAAAAAAATACTTTTTTTGATCAGCTTTGCCACAAAATAACATAACGTAAAACTCACTGGGATCAATTCTACTGAGAAACGTATAACATTGAATAACCTTAAATCACAGAATAAGAAATAGTGCTACTGTACAGAAGGTTCATTCCCTAATAAAATCTGTGTTTGTCTCTTTAGGACGCGGGCCTCTCACTCAATGCATCGATAGCGAGCGACCGACGGCTCCGCCGGCACCAGCGGGGTTATTTTAAAACGGTCGGATTCGGAATCGGGAGCGGAATCGGAAACCTTTATCCGATGAAGTTCCGATCGCGGAAAGTTGGAGTGCGTTTACAAAGTTTGTTTTCAATAATGGTAGGAAATGGTAAACCTAAACTAAAATAAAAGTAAAATCGAAATGATTACGGATTTTCATTGTTGTAAGGCCTCATTTAAACACTCATATCAAATGCATAAAGACAGATACTTGTTATTTTTTATATTTTAGATTAAGGTCTACATTGTGTTATATGGATGTATAAACATAAAAAAATGGTTTTCTAGTTTTATCGAACTTCGGAAACTGACTGATAGGTCAAAGTAATTGTTGTTTATAATATTCGAAAAAGTCAGGCAAAGGTTTGAGCCATACAGCTTAATCGTATTTGAGTTATACCTAAGTTCTAGTCACAAAATAAATCACTTTCATAATAGTACGCACTGTCAGTCACAGTCTATAAACGTCATGTGTTACTAAAATAGTGGTCAATAAACTAAAACTTCTCACGGACTTTTTGAGACAACTTGAAGTCACGATACACATAATTCATTTAATTTCCCTTCATTGGTGCGCGAGGATTGATCTTTATAGGATAAAACACCACAGATAATATGCAATAAAACTCAAAATACACGAATTTTTGAAAATAAAACGAAAACGCAACGTCACTTTGCAAGTTTCCGCCAAAAAGCCCTCTATGTCAAAGTATTTTTTTTTTCAGTACATTCATGGAGAATATAATAAAACAAATATTTTATGATTACGTAGATTTTTTAGTGGTAGTGAATCTAGCATCCAACTTGAGTAACGGTATTGAGTGACCAATATGTTTTAGTTCCTACGAAGTTTGAGTATGTAGCTATTATTACTTTTACCGCCGACCTTTCTAATTCATTATTTACCTAAAAATAGGGGCAAACACACTCCGTTTAGTACCAACTAACCTTTATATAAGTTTAAATAATGCGTTTGTATTAAATAATGGTCAAAAACGAACATTAAATAAAATTCGGAAAGAATTCCGCCAGCTAAAAGCTATCGAAAACTTTTAGATGAATCGGATTGATATTTCCGTCGAGAAACGTCAAACTATTCGAATTCGGAAATTAAAATAGCAATGGGCGCATCCGGAATATATTTATTTTAGTTTAGGTTTTATTTGTAACACTTAAATTGTACTATTATCATACTATGTTAAATAAATATTGATGTTCTTATTGTTTTGATTGTATTTTAATGTGCAAATACATATTTTTATTATTATTTTATCATGTCGGAAACTCATCTCGGAAGTTTCCGATTCCGCTCCCGATTCCGAATCCGACCGTTTTAAAATAACCCCGCAGGCGCGCTTCTGTACGTATATTTTAGAACCTAGACCGCGGAATGGGCCAGGCTTGACATGCCAATAGGAATATACAATATCAAACTCACATGTTCATCCAAATGGTCGTCGGGTTCTATTTTCACCGACACATCACCAAAATTTGTGTAAACTCGTGTCGTCTGCGGCTCTCCGTCGCCTGGCGTTTCTTCTTTAATACTGTAAGTGAAATATTAATCATTAGTTACAATGCTGTTCTTTATTCCACCTATGGGTCCGTTAACATACACCGGCTCGGAGAGAAGAGCATATTTTGATACGCGTTTAAAAGTAGAGTTTAGGATCATTGAAATAAGGTTTATTTTTACATTACACTTCTTTTGTTAGCGTGTTAGGTCGGCTCTTCAGCATTCAATGTAAATATAAACCTTATTTCAGTAAACCTAAAGTCTATTTATAAATTCTAACCTATTTGGAGTGCCCCCAGTCGAGAAAAAGCGCAACAATTTCCTCATTTTGGTGATCATTTACTAATTTTGGTGGACATTTACTAAATTTGGTTTCATAGTACAATTTTAGGTAACAGAGGTTACCTAAAATCATTATTAATTATTATTATTGGTCAGAAAATTCTTTTTGGTGGTCATTATACCTATTTTCTGCCTTAAAAATACAGTTAAACTTCTACTTAAAAGAACCTGCAAAAATTTCGGCAAGGTCGGTAATCTTTATGATCCGAATATTTTAAACATGCCTTGTGAGTACTTAGCATTAGTATTCGATTATTAATGATAAGAGTCGACTTTGTAGATTTGCCGCTGGGACACGCGATTAGAATGTAAATGTTATGTAATGAATCTAAGCTTGTTTTAAAAGAGCAATTAATTGCTGAGTTTATTGCCGGCTCTTCTCAGTAAATGCAACCTTCCGTACCGGTATATTAGAGTCAGACTATTCATTCGCCGATCCCACAAGGAACGGTCTAGAGTTCTGCGGTCACAGTTCTACGTGCGTTCTCCTTTGACCGCCGCTGTCACAGTGCGCAATGATCAAAAACAAAACCAAAAGCGCGTGAACGTTAAACGCAGAAGTCTCGCTCGCTAAGGATAGGTAGGACTATTTTAATAAAATATTTTTGATTTAGATTTATTGTTGACTAGCTTTCCACCCGGCGGTTTCGCCTGCGTTCCACTTTCCACCCTCTTAGGGGGTTGAATTGCCTAGTGTGCCTTGCCTACATTATTTATGGAAACGGGTGCAAAATTTCAAGTTTCTAGATTGCATCTGTCAGTCCTTTTTATTTGAATTGTTTAAGGCTGTTAGCTCTGAGAGTCAATCACTCAGTTTCTCCTTTTATACAGGATCTTGCTAGCATACGGCTGACTCAAACGGTTTTACCACATTTGTCCGATTAAATATTGATAACATACCGCCTTCGCAAATATATGACACACAGTTTCCTATTAAACCTTATCGCTTATCTATTGAGTGCGTTATCTTATCCCGGTACAATGGATCAGGTAGTATGCTATCAACATTTGCAAAAGCAATATCGTTTTAATAAATAAACAGTGATAAATTAAGTAATAAAAATGTGCTGCGCGGGATTCATTGCAAAATATGTGCTGTTTTTCGCTAATGTTGTGTTTGCAGTAAGTTATAAAAAATAAATTTCTTGGAATAAAGTGGACTTGAATTTTTTACCGTCTCACATGAATATTGGCCAAATCACGGAAACTGCTTATCTGATTAATAATATCCTGGGACCTAGGAAAGGCCCATCGCAATAGGATTAGCCGTTTCTGAGAATAGCCAATATTAACAGGTTCAAGAACAGAATGACATTCTCTCGACGGCCGGCGCGGGCGCACTGTAATTTATGCAAGTTCTTTTTAATTTCAGCTCGCAGGCTTAGTAATAATAGGGCTGGGGGTGGCAGTATTCTACCAGTTCAAGGACATTTTGGAGCTGATTCCTGTCAACATAAACCTATTGCCTACATCCCTGATAATCTTGGGATGTTTTATATTCGTGATCGCATTCCTGGCTTGTTGCGGAGCAATCAGGGAATCGAGATGCATGCTTATATTGGTAAGTTTGATTTATTTTGCAAGCTTTTGTTTAGTTTCACCTGTCCGATGTCTGTAATCGAAGCTTGCAAGTTAAATTTGACCCACTTCCCAGTGGCCGATTGAGCTGAAATTAGGTATTCTTTAGTTTATTGGATGACAATGCAAGTACAGACAAAAAAAAGCAGTCACCATAAAAAGTTTGTATTAAAAATGTATTTTTTACCAAAAACTTGTACAAATAGACCTTCGTAGGCAAATATGAATACTTAGTCTGACTCCAATGATATTATTTTATCACTGTCTCACTCTAATACCGCTATTGCTTTTGCAACCAAAGAGTTATGAATAATACCTATGAAAGTTTACGGGAAGAGGAAGACCGAAAAAGAGATGATGTACCTATTGTGTGAAAGATAATATGAGAAAGAAAGGAGTGAATCTTTATATGATTGATTGATATTGATATGAATGAATGATAGAAAGGCGGAATGGAATTAAATAATTTTTAACACCATTTTTTTCCAGTACGCAATCTTCATGGCAATCTTGGCCGCCATAAAGATCTACCTAGCAGTAGTGCTGTTCAGACATCTAGACAACATACAAGAGACTGTGGAATCTTGGATTACTTCTGCTTTCAGGCAGGACAACCTTAGACCAGTGTTCTTTGTAATGGAGGGTCTGGTAAGTGGAATTTATTTTAAACTGCTTACACTACATAAGTCTATTAAGCTATTGGGTCGTTTTTTAGAGTTCCGTAGTCGATAAGGAACTAGTTTTTTTTACTAAACTCTAGCCTACTCAAATTACCACTACGAGTACAGATATAAACTTCTCGTTGGCTCCCATTTACTGTTTTTGTAGAGTACTTCATAAAGAAAACTCTAAGCTACTGGAACCCCTTTACAGTCTTTCAAGACTCAAGACCCTTATTCACAAAAGGGTAGATCAAGTTTAAATTAATATCAAATACTATATTAAGGTCTAAGATAGATATTGCAACCCGGTATGTTTTTCAACCCGGCCGGGTCCGGCAATATTCGCCGCCAGCGCCCGGCCCGGCGGGCCCGGCCGGGTTGATGTGTTAGGATGAAACCTTTAAAGTATTTTATGACAATTTGGTTTAAGTAAATAGAGAAAAAATACAATGATTCAAGGTTACGTAATAATATTTATTTCAAACCAGCAAATCAACAATAATCAGTCTTAATCAGTCTCAAAATCACGAGTTTTTAATACAGAATTAGTTAGTTTCACTTATGAACGGAATAGTAACATTAGTGTTACTAATTAAGTATAAGCAAGCATTAGTATTCAGTAATAAAGTTTAGGATAGAAATGATCTACCACGCGCTGATGAAATGCCTGGATTTAGAGGATTTCGAGAAAAAGTTTGGAAAGTAGTCATTATTTAAGAAGTCCCCCGCAATTTAATTACTAATACTATACAGATTAAAGAGAAAGACCTGCTTGCTTAACCCGTTGGTTCTCGCGAGGGACGCACGTCCTATTATAACAATTGATGTGATTGTTAACGCAGCCTAATGTCTACTACTAAACTTGTATTATCAACTTCGATAGATAAACTTTGGTAGATTTAGTAAAAACAAAACAAATTCTTAAGAGCAATAACAATATTCTTTTGATAATAGCAATAACTTTAGGTATTATGTATGACTATTGAGTGTTAATATACTTAACTATAATTGAGAAAATAGCAAAATCTTATAACTACTGGCTGGGCTGCAATGTAACCGTAACTGTAAACAATTAAACTTTTATATGCATACATGGTCTCAACTAACTAAGTTGGGGCTTCCGTGCCGCAGTTTTCGTACCTACCGGGCCCGGTGGATGTCTAAAAGGGCACCGGGCCCGGTTGGCAATCTCTAGTCTAAGATCCCTTGGAGGTGTAAAAAATAGCCTCTAAAGTCTAAGTCAACGCAATCGTAAGATATGGTCATTTGTTGATAAATTAAATTAAAATACATAAAATATTTTGACACTTGCAAAACTCATTCATCAACCCTAATAGGGTACTTCTCTTTTATCTAGAATGATAAATACGACCAGAAAGGTCTCACAACACGTTAAAAAAACCAATCGGCAAATAGTATTTTTTTGTGATTACAAACTTACGTTTGCAGTTCGAGCATTACATTTATACGAAACCCTCAGGCAGGGCGCGAGTCTTGTTCGCACTAGTCTGGTATTATATCTATCCGAAATATCAGAGTATGGATCACTAAGGAGGAGCAAGGTGGTAGACTCCTCCATTTAAAAGGGACAATCTTCCGCCAAGCTTGGTCATCTTGTGTGCGGTCCGCAGTCCAACTGTACATGTTGGACAGTTGAATATATATATATATGGAGAATGTGGAATTAAATTTCATCAGCGCGATGTAGGATCTTGTGGCGCCATCTATCTACCTACGGGTGAACAATCTTTGTGTAACTGATAGATGTTGCTAGATAGGTAATATGCGAGTATCCTATTCCACATTATAATGGTAAGCAATGATCTTCCAGTTCAGTTGTTGTGGCACGACCGGCGCGTCGTCGTATGTAGGAGTCCTGCCGAGCCTGCCGCCGTCCTGCTGCGCCAGCCCCGTCAACAACACGTGCACGCTGCAGAACAGCTTCCAAGGCTGCAACGACCTCGTCGGGACATACTTCGAGACCTTCGGGGACGCCATAGTCGGTGTTATTGTCACTGTTATCATCATTGAGGTAATCTTCATTTTATTATCTGTTTTCGAATCACCTTTTGGTAAGCGGTCGGTTACCAGAGCTTAAAGGCTATATAGGGATTTTCTTCGCTGCCGACGCTACAAAAATCTCTTCACACACAAAAGAGCTTTGAAGAGGGGTTAAGAGGAGTCGTGCAGGTATCGGTAGCTGAAGGGATAAAATTGTGTACAACTTGGCTGGTCCCATGTAGTACACTATGTACTACTTACCTGGTCTCAGGTACTCCTTGTACTACTTGGCTGGTATACTAATATTATAAATCTTAGGAGTTTGTATGAATATTTGAACGCACTAATCTGAGGAACTATCAGTCAGATAGCCCGTATATAGAGGAAGGTTATGAGCTATATTTGAAGGGATGGTTGGTAAGACACCTTACCTACCACGCCACTGGTAATGGGTTAAATTTCGACACAGGATAGACATGTGTGCATGAACAGGTCTTCCTGTCCTGAGTCTGTCTGTGTGTAATGTGGGCATGGGTTTTTGAAAATTCAACCTATACCTATAAAGTGGATAAATGTGGGGGTCGCCGGTAAAACGCGGGGCTGAATGACAGGGTGGACATATTTTCAGTAAATGCTTTTATTTTTCAGTTGGTAGCACTGGTCTTCGCTAGTTTCCTGAGCCACACCATCAGGAATAATAGGAAGCAATACGCGTGATACTAATATACGTACCATGATCATAAAATAAATTACTTATACGCATATTTTAGAGGTGTTAAGAAAATAATTAGGCATTGAGTTTAGCCCAGGCACGAAATTTCATACGAAATAGGTGTTTTCAGTAACGACTTTCTATTCTTTAATGTTCATTTAATACTTGGTATCATTGAACAGATAAAGTCTTTGAAAAATACAATTGTAATGACTGTCCAATTTCTCGTATACGCCATTTTGATTAGAATGGACAATACATTGTTCATTTTTGTATGGAGTGTGAAATTAAAAATTTTAACAACTTGGCAAATTTGATAATTGCATCATTTAAAATGGCAACACCTGCGGGAAGGGAAATGGCTCTTAAGTGCAATTTCCGGAACATACTAAAAGGAAACCAACAGATTTTCATCTCGAGGGTGGTAGCCAGCCAGGTACAGGGCTACTTCAAAGTACTCTACCACCATGCTATGGTTTCCTCACTCTGTTTTCCTCATCAACAATGAAACCAAATAAGCACAATGACATTCCTTTTGGTTGAAATATATTCCACCTCAAAGACACATGTGCTCTGATTGGACAAGTCAAAAACACATTATGCAGTGATTGGTCGTTACTGTTCAAAATTAGTGCAAAATCACTGACTAGGTGTGGAATTTGATTGGTCAGTATTACTACTCTAAAGGAATTTTTCCTCAATGGTTATCCTTCACCAAAAGTTTTATTATATTTCAATTCAAATGAGTTATTTATTTTGTGGAACAGTAGTTCTCAAATAAATTCAATCCTATTTTATAACCACCTGTATGTGATTAAGTTTTTAGTATGTAAACAAAAACCTAGTTATAAATAATATTTTTTACTTTTCTACTATTGCCAAGACGCTGGTCTCAGCATAACACTGAACAGTAGGCCATATTTGTTCTTTACTTTTTTTTCTTTGTTTACTCGCAAATTCTTAATGTTGTTTTTTTCAATCACTATTATTCCCTCATATTATTCCCATCTGCAAGTAAACAGGTTAAATTACCTACTTATGCTTCCTATTTCATGGTTGACAAATAAATTTTATTTCTTTATTTCTCTTTCTTACTATACAAAATAAGGGTTGTGAAGGGGAAGTACCTTAAATATTAATGCTAGTTAACTTGACTCAAAGGAAACATTCCTTTATTTAAAACAAGTAAAAATACATTCTGAGATTTTTTTTATGTTGCTAGCCTCAGTTAAAAATCATTGAAAAGTCAAGCTCTTTGTTGGATTAGGATGTGTTTAAATTGAACCAAACTATTAAAAATAGCATCCTACATTGCATGTGAGGTAATTTTTATCAAACCATATTTGAAGAGCATAGATAGGTCCAAACATTTTTGTGATAAATATTCTTCAAATTCAAAATTCAAATTCATTTATTTGCTTAAATGTGGGTTAATAAAGATGTCATTAATTTTACAATAATGGTATCCAACACATTACTGTTCCCGGCATGCAAAAAGAAAGGCACTTACATTTTTGTGATGATAATTACAGAAAACAATAATCATTAATCATAATAATTATCATGATTATGATCAAACAATAATCATTATTCATAATAATTATCATGATAATGATCAAACAATTGTACCTTCTTATTATTACTTAATGCAGAGCTTAGCCAAATAATGTAATAATAACTTCCTGGGATATTCTATACATGCAATCATCTGACAGACTAAGCAGAACCAGTTGTGCTAAGCAATCAGGTCAGAGAGTGCAGCAATCCCAGTTTAGTATGTAAGTTCAAAAGTTTTATCTTAACTTCACAATGCTGTACAAGAATTGTGTGTTGTGAATTTAATTATTTGTTAATAAGTCAAATAAAAATTACATTACTGAAGAAGTTTTTTTTTAATTCATTCGGAACCCTAGCACCTGAGCGAGTTTCCAATCTGATACCAGTGAGGAGGGAGTCAAACTACTGTTAGGCTTAGTTTATGAATACTGCGCCACTGAACCCCCACATTGCCAGCACAGCACATCCTTATATAGCTCTGGCTACCTTACTCACTGCAGGAACACGCACAGGATCATAAACATCACATTATAAAAGATTGGAATGGAAGAAAAAGAAACACCCATGTTACTAGACACTTCATTAGGTCTTAATTTACCTAAAATGACTGATTCAGACCAAGTAAGTAAACGGTATATGTGAAACATGCACGCGAAAAATTGTTAAGACAATAGTAGTCATTTCACACCAGCTAGACATAAAATCGGTCAGTAAGCCGCAAGAAAGCCCACAAGCATCTTAAAATGAACTGCTTACCTGATATCTGGCATTTCATCCTTAGGTTCTGATTTTATATTTATAAATTCGGGCTCTCCAAAAGGGGATGTAGTTCTGCTGCCTGCAGCCCCTGCAGTTTCGGATGGCTTTGGAGGGCCCGCAGCGGTATCATCGTTCACAATATTATTTAGAGACATTATTGTTCTTTTACAGCATCAATATAATACACATTTTTGTTAGATATTAGGTTATCAACAATCACAAAAATAAACTACTCTTTATAATACGAAACACGAAATTGGATCGACAATATTATCCATATCCTATCACTCAAATTTCACCAATTTCGCGAACGTCAAAATTTAAAAACGGTACCTAGCTAGGTATGTGCTCTAAAAATCGGTATATTTGTTCCCGTAATCGGTATATGACAAGAAACAATGTTTATTTCAACTCTTTAGTGAATAAATTAATATCATTAGAAAACGATATGATATTTATAACATATTTCAGCGATTGTGTCCCATCATGTTAAAAAAACCGTACCGAGATTAGAATAATAATAATAACCAACTCAATTTTGTTTGCAGCTGCTAGAATTGATGGTTTTCATGCAATAATGAGTAGGAGGATTTATTATTTTAGGACGAGACTATGTCAAAATAATAATGTTATTATAATGGCTTTATGTGAGAATGTCTTTAATGTAATTGACAAGAAATGAACGCGAATAGAGTCTGGCAAACGAAAGTTGAGCCTGGCTGTAATTGAAACTCTTTACATGGCAACATTCTATTAATGTCACCCGACTTAAAAAGTGTCAACTAAGTTTACCAGAACCAGTTTTGATACTAACCCTTTATTCATAATGGCTTTATAGCTAAATCAGTGTTATAGTGACCACCTTCTCATTCTTTCGACCACCTTAATGTTCTACAATATGCTAAATGAACTTCTACGGTCGCTAATCACTGAAACATCTATCCATATTGTTCTACGAAAGTAAAAAAATATAAACTAGAAAAAAAAATCCACAATTGTTTAATTATATTATATATTTTGGGATCAGATAACCGTTTGTGAGGAATATCCCAGTATATTTATTTATTTATTTAAAAGCATTCTATATAAAAATAAAATATAACGAGTTTATGTAAAATTTTACTCATTTATATGCAAATATGTCTTTGGAAAATCAACATAACTTAATATTTATATATTTTTTTGTAAAGTATCAAAACAATTTATTCCTACTATACTGATACCACATCTAGTATATTTAAATTTGCCGCACTTTTTCAGGTAACGTATGACAGATTATAGTGACAAGTGAAAACGCAAATCTGTGACATGTATAAATTGCCTTGCTTTGCTGTAACTACCTACTAACAATATTTTTAAGACATTCTTTGTAACTATTAACACACTAGCAGTCTTAGTGTTGCATAGCAATAGTGAAACTATCGATAGTCTACTATTATCTCACGATACTATCGTGACCTCGGAATATAGTAACAATATCGATATTGTGCGCTATCGATTGTATCGATACTATCGATAGTATCCATTGAATTTCAATACTATCGATACTACGATGATATTGAAAAAAATCTATGTAGATAATACCATCTACATAGTTTTTTTTAAAACTATCTATAAATAAATAGTATTGTAGTATCGATCTCGATACTATCGATTGTATTGAGATTCAATAGTATCGATTATATCGATAGTATTACCTTGATCAATAGCGTAGAGTGAATATGACTAGAGTCCGTTTTGTCGTGGTCAGTTTGAGATAGAGAATGAGCTATATGTAGTTATACGATTTTTATACATGTATAGAACTGGTGTTACCATATAATTATTTTTACTCGGCTTTTGGGAAATTATTATGTGAGTTCTATAAAAAGCTTATTTAAAATTTGACATAAATTTAGAATAATAAATATCCTGGGTTCACATATATAATGCGTCAAATAAATCGTATTATTTCGTGATAAGTATTATTTGTTATTATAGCGGCAATAGAAAATTTCAACTGTCTACTTATTACGGTTCATGAGAACCTTACTGTCAGATAGACGGACTGACAGCGGACGCTTAGAAATAGGGTCCCATTGGCAGCCTTTGGGTAGGGAAGTAAAAAAAATATTAATTTGTAATCTCCTTCGTATAGCCCCACAAACTTATCTGGCCCCGTGGCCAGGTTTAGTTTAACTTTGACGGCTATGATTTGGGATTTCATATTTACGATTTATAACGTATTAAAAAAGCTACTTACTAAATCTCGTTCAAACCAATTTTCAGTGGAAGTTTGCATGGTAAATCATATATTTTTTTTAGTTTTATTGTTCTCTTATTTTAGAAGTTACAGGTTACACACATTTTACCATTTTGGAAGTGTCTATCGCACAAACTATTCACATTAGAAAAAAATTATATTTGAAACCTCAATATCATTTTTGAAGACCTATCCATAGATAACCCACACGTAAGGATTTGATGAAAAAAAATTTTGAGTTTCAGTTCTAAGTATGGGGAACCCCCAAAATGTATTGTTTTTTTTTTCTATTTTTGTGTGAAAATCTTAATGCGGTTCACAGAATACATCTACTTACCAAGTTTCAACAGTATAGTTCTTATAGTTTCGGAAAAAAGTGGCTGTGACATACGGACGGACAGACAGACAAACAGACATGAAGAATCTATATGGGTTCCGTTTTTTGCCATTTGGCTACGGAACCCTAAGAAGAACTTATTATATCTTTCGAAAACAATAGCATAAATTAATGTGATGAAACAATATTTCTTGGCATAAAGTTAGATGATAAAGCAGGATATGTAAGAAAGTTAATCCATTTTTTTTGCCTTATGGCGTTTGGTGAACATTGCAGGTGAACATACGGCCATACAGGCAAACCACGGCTATGTATGTTCTGTCATTATATATGGTATAATCGAGTGGGGAAATTCATGCCATTTCAATAGAGTATTTATTGCGCAAAAGCAATGCGTGCGAGCAATCTGCAATGTAGATAGTTTGACTTCTAGCAAACCATTATTCAAAAAATTTAATTTGCTGACGGTCCCTTGTTTATACATTTTTGAAGTGTGTTTATTTGTTAAAATGCATATTATGCAGCTATTTAATCGATTTAGTGATGAATGTAGTCTTATAGTAGATTGCCAAACAGATTGAGACTATGAAACATAAGAACAACGCTTTATAGTAACAACTGTTATCCAATGGCTGTAAAAAATTACAATAAATTGCCTGAAAGTATTAGTAATTTACCATTAAATAAATTTAAAATTATATTTAAAAAAATGTTATCATGTGAATGTTTTTATTCAATAAACGATTATTTCAATTATAAATTTTGGTATGAATAAAAATTTAAAAATCTTATAGATATAGTTTATGTTATGTGAATCTTAAATCTGTTTTATTGCTTAATTTATTTTGTGAATGTTAAAACTCAATATATTATTATTTTCTATTGTATAAATTTTTTACATTGTATTAATCAATTTTGCATACCACTTGCTGGTGAAGAGTGAGCACGTTTATTATTATGACCTTGTGTGTACCACAATTCGAGCAAAATAAAAATCATTCATTCATTCACTAGAGTGGGAGACTGAAATTTTATGTTGGCAACACAGATTTGAGAAAAGTTGGCAATACCAAAACGTCTTTGGAATGTCATTATTTATTTCGCGAACTAGTTCGCAAACATTGTAATGACCTTGAAAAACCGACATTCGAGTAGGATAAAAAATGCTAGCGCTCTGTCTCGTTTCTTAACGTGTATTTCCAATAAGTGTTTCTCTTTCTGTGTGAATGAGTCAGAAGATATCTCAAGGTCTATAGCTTTCTCTGTCTACGATCAATAGTATCAATAGTATCGATACTATCCTATACTGTCGATATTGTAACTAGTTTTCAAGGCCAACTATCGATAATCAAACTATCGATAGTTTGAAAATTTTATTAGTAAAACTGATTCAGTCTTACTAATAAAATGTTACACGCAGTGTACACACAGCTACACATCAAGCTATACATTTCCAGTATAAGCTGACCTCTCATCCTTTACAATGCACGGAAATCCTTTACAATGCGAGATAGCCCAAGAGCCCACGACGATCTGACCTTCGTCATTTTATAAAACCTGAAAGTTTCTCTGTGTATGTCCCTAATAGAGGTAAAAACGATCCCCGAATATGAAGTTTGGATCGCGGTGGCTTTGGAAGTTATCAGGTAGCAAAGGTGTCCAAAATTGCACCTCAAATTCGTTAAAGTATAAAGGTCAGTTTTTATATATTTTATTTGGACTGATATTAGAAATCACGTCGTCCATTGTCAGACGCTTTGAATGGTGGAAACCCCCTGTCAGACACCCTAAAGTATTAAAAAATATTATTCAACTTTCGTCATTTTATAAAAGCTGAAATTTATATGTTACTCAAATTCAAATTCAAATTCAAAATCATTTATTCAAATAGACCTTCGCAGGCACTTATGAAAAGTCTGACTCTAATACTCTAATACCGGTTCGGAAGGTTGCATTTGCTGAGAAGAGCCGGCAATAAACTCAGCAATTACTCTTTTCAAAACAAGCTTAGATTCATTACATAATATTTACATTCTAATCGCACTGACAACAATTGCGTGCCCCGGCGCGGCCGCAAAACTACAAAGTAGACTGAATCTATATTTAATAAGTAAATAAATAAATGGCAAACTTAAGCAGACCAACCCCCACAAGCAGCACCTGTTCACAAGTATGACGCGTGTGGCAGCCATCGCCCTCCTCGCCATATTGGAGGGAAGTGAGCGACCCGTCACACGACGCCGCCGCAAGCAAAGGCCTTAAAGTGAGCATGACTTACTTAAGTCTGGCTTAGAAATAAAAAATAAACTAAAGGGAAACTACTAAACACGCAATTTGTTATCACTGTGACTATTGACAAGTTTATACTAAATATCATTTAGGTATATGCATAGAAAATATAACAATTAAGGAGACAGACATAATCTATTGAAGAATTTAGAAATAAATGAAAAACATTAAATTGAATTAATTACTATAAGTAATAATCTGTAAATTAAACAAAAAATAAAAAAAAAGATAACTTATAATAATAATAGCATACTTAGAATTAAAATGGACCTTGAACTAGCTGCTAAGTGAAGCAGGTGCAGAGAGAAGCTACTTCCATACATCCTTGTCGTCAATATAATGAGACACTTTATAATAGGCCCTACTCAACAACCGCTTTTTGATATGTTCCTTAAATTTAAAAAAGGACATACTGGTCACGCTATGAGGAATTTTATTGTAAAATTGGATACAATTCCCAAGAAAGGACTTATTTACTTTAGCTAATCTAAATCTAGGCACAGTTATTTTGTCTTTGTTTCTAGTGTTTCTATCGTGATAATCACTATTGACTGGAAACAAATTAATGTTTTTACGAACATACATAATATTTTCAAAAATGTACTGAGAGGGCAAAGTTAATATATTAATTTCCGGAAATACCTTTCGCAGAGATTCGCGAGACCCCAAACAGTAGATGGCGCGAATTGCTCTTTTTTGCAATACAAAAATTGATTCCAAGTCTGCGGCAGAACCCCACAGCAAAATACCGTAAGACATAAGGCTATGAAAATATGCAAAATAAATTAATCTGGCTGTATTAATGTCCGTCAGTTGCCTTATTTTGCTGACTGCAAAAGCAGCGGAGCTCAGTTTACCACCTAAGGCTTCCAGGTGAGCACCCCACTGCAATCTACAGTCTATGGTCAGACCAAGAAAAACAGTCTTATCTACTACATTAAGTTTAGTACCGTCCACAATAACATTGGTATCAACTTTTGGTACGTTTGGTAATGAAAATCTTATACATTTAGTTTTTTTAGAATTTAGCATTAGATTGTTGGCAGCAAACCATTGAGACACAGTTTCCAGAGCGTGGTTAACTTTTAAAAGGTCTTTGTCTTTTCTATCTACTTTAAATATCAGAGACGTATCATCTGCAAACAAAACGACATCTGATAGTTCTTTCACCATGTAAGGTAGGTCATTTATATAAACTAGAAACAGAAATGGGCCTAAAATCGAGCCTTGAGGTACGCCTAATTTGACTAAGGAGCCCGATGACACACTACCATTGATTCCTACTTTTTGTTGGCGCCCTGAAAGATAGGAAACCACAAGATCGAGGGCCACTCCGCGAATTCCATATAACTTAAGTTTAAGAGCTAGCGTTTGGTGATCTACGCAATCAAATGCCTTGGAGAGATCACAAAAGATACCAATAGCATCGTGTGAGCACTCCCAGGCCTGAAAAATATGCTTAATAAGTTTAGCTCCCGCATCCGTAGTGGACTTACCTCTTGTAAAACCGAACTGATCATCATGGAGTATCTTGTGGTTATTAAAATGCCTTAACATTTGGTTTAGCACAATCTTTTCAAAAATCTTGCTTAATGCAGGAAGTACTGAAACAGGTCTATAATCTGAGGGATTGTTTTTACATCCCGATTTAAAGATTGGAACAATTTTGCTGTATTTCATTAAGTCAGGAAAGTTGCCCTGTTCGAGACATTGGTTAAAAATTAGGGCTAAAATAGGGGCAATATTGAAAATAATTGACTGTATAACCTTAACTGACAAACCCCATAAGTCTTCTGTATTTTTCATATTTAGTGACTTAAAAGCCGTGATAATGTCATAGTCATTAACCTGGGTGAATGCGAAGTCTGGAATATTTTGTTGAAAATTATTCTGTAAAATCGATTCAGCTAACGTGGAAGACGAAGCAAGATTTTTAGTAGCCTCCATAGGTATATTTGAGAAAAAAGTTTCAAAAGCAGATGCTACTTCTAATTTACCTGAGATTAATGTATCATTAATTTTAAGAGAAAAAGTATTATCTTTGATTTTATTCTTACCAGTCTCTGTATTAATAATCTGCCACACTGTTTTAATTTTATTATTAGAACTATTTACCCTATTGCCTATGTAGATGGCCTTTGCTCGAATACAAACCTGTTTAAATATCTTGGAATAGTTTCTAACATATATATGAAAGTTTTCATTACTATTGTAAGATCTCTGATGGTAAAGATCATACATGTTATCCCTACTCTTCCTGATTCCTTTAGTTGCCCAGTTACAGAATTGAAGTTTATTATTATTTACCTTCTTAGTTTTGATTGGACAAGATACATTAAATTCGTTGCAAATATCTTTAAATATTTTTTCATAGTTTACATTTGGATCATCAGAAGTATATGTAGTGTTACTAATTTTATAATCCATATTGACGCTGAAATTATTTAATCTTGTTTTATTAACTGACCTAAATGTTTTCGTTACGGATGAACTAAGTTTTTTACACGGAAACTTTACTAATTGGGCCAAATGATCCGAACGGACGCCACTTATTATTGACTTCTCTAAAACGTTACTGTTGGTTATTATGTTATCAATACAAGAGGAAGTAGTAGCCGTCACTCTCGTGGGCTCATTAAATAGATGAGACATATTAAATGATTTAAATAACGTAATAAAATTATTTCTATCTAATGAGGGTATTAGGATGTCAATATTAAAGTCACCACAAATAATTACTGACTTATTACATTTTGATAATTTACTAAGTATTTGTTCCATTATGGAACAAAACAAAGTAAAATTTGACGCAGGAGGTCTATACACACATAAAATAATGGAGCTTTCAATCTCTGCACATGCCACCTCGCATACGCGTTCCACAGAATGACAAGTAATATCAGTACGATTCTTATATTTAATATTACTATTTAGCAAAATGAGGGTGCCGCCACCCTGAGCAGTCACTCTATTGTACGCACTGGCAACAGTAAAGTTATTTACATTAAAAAGCATTCTGTCTGGTTTTAGCCACGTTTCTGTAAAACATAATATATCGATTCTGATTTCATCACATAATAATTCAACGTCAAGTATTTTGCCAGAGAAGCGATTAATATTCTGATGTAGTAAAGTAATGCCATGAGTATGCTTCTCTGTTGTCGGAGTTACAAGTTTAAACAACTAATCACGGTATTATTAGTACTACTAGACAATACCGTTTTGTCACTAAGGCTACATTTAGTTATATTAGCTATAACCGTGTTAATATTGTAAGCTATCAGTGTAGCGATCAAGTTTTTACATTTTTTGGGCATAAACAATGAGTCCCCAGTAAATTTTAGTCCACTAACAAATTTATTAGTGTCGAAATAAGAAAAAACGTCACTATGACGACATGTCAAACTATATATAAAATTGTTCAAAAACAATATATACCTATTTTGTTTATCCGTATAGTTGACGGAGTATGGCAAAGCACATAGAAAAACATTCATCACCTTTAGTTTGAGGAATGTTTCAAAACTATTAATTAATTCTTTGAATTTCACGTTCAAACCATTTCCTATAAGTATCACAACAGTGGTTTGTTTGTCAAACTTAGCACTTACAATTTTATTCATTATATCTGTATAGGAAGCTCCCGGCATACAATAATTAATAACTGGCTGATCCACACGATTATTTAAAATTGGTCCAAAATTGACCCCAATTTGGTCAGAAAAAACAACAGTTTTCATGATTGATGCCACAGAGCTCCCCATAGAAATATTGACACTGACATGTGGTTCAGTGCTTAGAACACCCGGAGCGCCCGGAGCACTCAGAGCGCCCGGAGCACCCGGAACACTCGGAGCACTCGGAGCACTCGGAGCGTCCAGAGCACTCGGAGCGCCAGGAGCACACGGAGCGTCCGGAGCACTCGGAACGCCCGGAGCACTCGGAGCACTCGGAGCGCCCGGAGCACTCGGAACACTCGGAGCACTCGGAACGCCCGGAGCACTCGGAACGCCCGGAGCACCCAGAGCGCCCGGAGCACTCGGAGCACCCGGAACACTCGGAGCACTCGGAGCGTCCAACGCACTCGGAGCGCCAGGAGCACACGGAGCGTCCGGAGCACCTGGAACGCCCGGAGCACTCGGAGCACTCGGAGCGCCCGGAGCACTCGGAGCACCCGGAACACTCGGAGCACTCGGAGCGTCCAGAGCACTCGGAGCGCCAGGAGCACACGGAGCGTCCGGAGCACTCGGAACGCGCGGAGCACTCGGAGCACTCGGAGCGCCCGGACCACTCGGAGCGGCCGGAGAAGAGAGATCAACGCATGGTAATGGATTAGTAACATGACAATGACATATCTTTTTCAATGTTAGGGAATCAAACCGTTCTTCATGATTTTTGCACATGTCTACCAGTTTTGTGACTGCAACTATGTGCTCGCTGATCTCTTTCTTAGCACTGTTATATCTGCATGCTAAACCATTAATTAAATCCTCCTTGTGCTTCAGATCTGTTTGTAACTGCAGCATGTCAGTGTCATATAATAACCTCATATTTTGCAAACTGCTATTACATGTTTTTAATTGAGTAATTAGTCCTATACGTTCTTTCCTAAGTTTTATATTTTTACAGAAACTTTCTTTACATTTTATGAGTTTCCTGGTTTTGGTAATGAATTTATTTATTTTAATGTACTTTTTAATTCTATTATGACTATTCATTAAAATCGGTTCATTAATGGTTGATACATCATTTGTCAAATCAATGGTCTCAATAAGCCTAGAAGTAGGTAAATGACCAGGACAACTCACAACAAGTTCATCAAATAGGCTAAGTGTGTTTTTTTCCTGATGACAACTTTTCTCAAGTTCATACTTAGTTATAATGCCATTGGCCCGGCTCAAGCTGAGTTCAAGTTCAGAAATGCGAGTCAAGGCCATTTCATGATTGTCACTACACTCTTGGAACTGTAACAATAGCTCCTGCAATTTGTTTTGGCGATCATTAGCCTCCGTACAATTTTGGTGAAGTTCAGCCATTTCACTTTTCAACTGACTATTTTTGTCTATGATTTTCTTAATTTCCTCCTCACTTTCCTCTCGCTCCTGCAGCAACTTAGTGCAGTCATCCTGGGAGACCTTGAGTTCTTGCAAGGTCTTCTTAAGTTTTTCCTCCATGTCACGAGCGGTAGCTCTGCGAGTCGTCATTTTAATTGAAGTAGACCTGGAATACACACAGGACGGTTTAAGCAAGTGGGAAGATAAGGATTAATATTTGAGAACCTACACCACAGCCTATACAGTAAACTGAGTTGTAATTAAGAGAATTATTCACAAATAATACAAGATGAGGTACTACTAAGGATTGTGTAAATATTTAATTATTAGTATTACTTATGTTTTTGTGAACTTGGTATATCTATATAATAAATTATAATGTTTAATTTAGTGTTTCTCTTACAAGATTACTGTAATAAGTACTACTTGGGATTGGGTGTCTAATGGAATGCCATAAAGTGTTAAACATTAAAATGCAAAGTTGAAAGTGAGGGGATTGCCAAAATATTGAGTTTATATATCATCAAGGTTACTGCAGTGTTCAGTATGTTAAGTTTTTAACTCTTAACACAATTTGGCAGACAAAATAAGTTGTGAAAATCCCTGCTGGTGCATTTGCATCTGTATGATATATGTAACTCAAATTGACAAGGAATCATAAAGATATGATTCCGGTTCAAAAGATTTTGCTACTATTGATATTATAAGTATAAAATAAGACTTATTATCACAATACTCCCCAGGTTTATTGTTGGTTTTCAAATTCCTTCCGTTGGCTGTCACTTCGCCGGTGAATATCACAGCTGATTTTCGTTATTTTTCGTAAAAACACTTTATGTTTTTATTTTCCAGGAACATTAATCATAAATACTATTTAATTACAATGAAATATAATGTATTTTACTAGAATTAGAATTATAAATTAATTAAAATACAGGAGACAAACTTTTGACAAGTTCACTACCTACTACTTGACGAACTATCAAACGATGATTTCTCAGTTGTCTCAGTTGTTCTCACTTTCGATGGTGGCTTTGCCGTGTCAGACACATTAAAGATCTACCGTAGGTGCGAGCGCGAGGTATATTCAATGTGATTTTTTTTTACAAACGAAAAGAGATAGACCCATAGTTATTTTGGAAAGTTTGTAGATTAAATCATGAAATTAATAAATAATGCAAAAAAGTCTACATCAATGACCCAGTTTTAGAGTTACAGATCAAAAATCTAAAAAAACACTATTTTTTTGAGCATTTTTTAATATAATATCGTTATTTTTATTAGATTTTTGTTCTATATTTTTATTTTATTTCTACTTATCAACCAGATAAACTTTCTAGCTTTCAAATGACACTACTTTGAACAAAATTCACCGATTACTTAAAAAGCAACAAGGAAAAAACTAAAAGATGAGAATTTCATTAAAGAATAAATTAAGGCGCCGAACGTACTATTAAGGCCCTATTTATATTTGTTTACTTGGAGTGTAAAGAATTAACGTTAATTTCTCCCATAAGTTCTAATTTATTGTAAACGCAAACGCGATAGGTAGTTTACTCACGTTAATTCTTTACACTCGGGCTACCTACTGAAGCATATTTTCATTTACCACCGTAGCATATTTTCAAGGGTCAGTCAGTTTTTATATATTTTATTTGGAATACTATTAGAAAACACGTCGTCCATTGTCAGATACTTTGAACGGTGGAAACCCGCGTCAGACACCCTTAAAGTTTTAAATAATAATGCTCATCAATTCGTTTTTTTCCTTGTTTCTTTTTACGTAATCGGTGTATTTTGTTCAAAGTAGTGTCATTTGAAAGCAAGAAAGTTTA
This sequence comes from Polyploca ridens, assembly GCA_951394255.1. Lineage (NCBI taxonomy): Eukaryota > Metazoa > Arthropoda > Insecta > Lepidoptera > Drepanidae > Polyploca > Polyploca ridens. The sequence goes on from OX596243.1 coordinate 17,560,648, forward strand.
TCTGGTTGATAAGTAGAAATAAAATAAAAATATAGAACAAAAATCTAATAAAAATAACGATATTATATTAAAAAATGCTCAAAAAAATAGTGTTTTTTTAGATTTTTGATCTGTAACTCTAAAACTGGGTCATTGATGTAGACTTTTTTGCATGATTTATTAATTTCATGATTTAATCTACAAACTTTCCAAAATAACTATGGGTCTATCTCTTTCGTCATTTGAAAGCTATAAAGTTTATCTAGTTGATAAGATGAAATAAAATAAAAATATGGAATAAAAACCTTATAAAAATAACGATGATTCTTCTTCTTCCTTGCTCTATCCCACTTTAGGTGGGGTCGGCTCTCCTAATTTTCGGGCGCAAGGACAACCTGTCCTGGGTTTTCGGGTCGGGCAGTTCTTCTTCCAATAGAAGTTTCGTCATGCTGGTCCACCACGTAGCCGGAGGTCGTCCTCTACCTCTCCTGAGCTCAGGCAGTTGCAGTGCCTTGTTCACTACATGTTCCTCGTCTCTTCGCATCACGTGACCATACCAGCTGAGACGGCTCTCGGTTAGTTTCTCCGATATAAAAATAACGATGATTATAAAAAGAATATCAAAATAATTGTGTATTTTTAGATTTTTGATCTGTAACTCTAAAACTGGGTCATTAATGTAGAATTGTTTGCATGATTTATTCAATTTCATGATTTAATGTACAAAGTCTCCAAAATAACTATGGGTCTATCTCTTTTCGTTTGTAAAAAAATAACACATTGAATATACCTCGCACTCGCACCTACGGTAGATCTTTAACTTGTCTGACACGGCGAACCCGCCGTCGAAAGTGTCTGACAATGGACGACGTAATTTCTAATATTATTCCAAATAAAATATATAAATACTGACACCCTTGAAAATATGGTATGGTGGTAAATGAAAATATGGTTCAGTAGGTACCCCGAGTGTAAAGAATTAACGTGAGTAAACTACCTATCGCGTTTGCGTTTACAATAAATTAGTCCTTATGGAAGAATTAACGTTAATTCTTTACGCTCCAAGTAAATAAATACTAATAGTACCTTAAGAGGACTCAATTTGTCATACTTTTCATACAAAACCTCTGTACTTATTATGGCGTTGTTAAACATTTTTCGTTAGATGTTTTGAACAAATTAGTATCTTGTGCACTATATCTAGCCTTGTATCTAGGCGTAATTTAAAAAATGTGTGAAACAAATTCAGTCAAAGCCTCCGATAAACAGCGTTTTTGCCTGAACTTTGGCCATATCTAATGTACCTTTAAATTGTAAAAGCAAAGAAAATATTTAGATACCAGGCTTGCAAATGTATTGGAGATTCTAAATAACTAACTATTTTTTCACAAACTTGTAAGATTTTTTCACAAGAAGTATACTCCTGGAACAAGTTTTATGAATGCGAAATCATGAATGACGACCTAGCGAAGCGGCCGCGAGTGATCAGCGGAATTTACCAACTGATAACCGACGGCTCTGATGCTATCTCTCTTTTTTCGCAGTCAAACATTACGTTGGATGAAACAACACGCTTTTAGACTATGCTCGCGTTGAAGTTGCGCCGGCCACAGAGGGCCGCCTTAATAGTGCGTTCGGCGCTTTAATTTATTTTTTAATCAAATGCTTATCTTTTAGTTTTGTCTTTGTTTCTTTTTAAGTAATCAGTGTATTTTGTTCAAAGTAGTGTCATTTGAAAGCTAGAAAGTTTATCTGGTTGATAATTAGAAATAAAATGAAAATATGGAACAAAAATCTTATAAAAATAACGATGATTATAAAAAAAAAACAAAATAATTGTGTATTTTTAGATTTTTGATCTATAACTCTAAAACTGGGACATTGATGTAGAATTTTTTGCATGATTTATTAAATTTCATGATTTATCTGCAAACTTTCCAAAATAACTATGGTTCTAACACTTTTCGTTTGTAAAAAAAAACACATTGAATATACCTCGCGCTCGCACCTACGGTAGATCTTTAATGTGTCTGACACGGCTAACCCACCATCGAAAGTGTCTGACAATGGACGACGTGATTTCTTGTATTATTCCAAATAAAATATATAAAAACTGACACCCTTGAAAATATGGTATGGTGGTAAATGAAAATATGGTTCAGTAGGTACCCCCAGTGTAAAGAATTAATGTGAGTAAACTACCTATCACGTTTGCGTTTACAATAAATTTGTACTTATGGGAGAATTAACGTTAATTCATTTCATTCCAAGTAAATAAATACTAATAGTACCTTAATAGTGCGTTCGGCGCTTTAATTAATTTTTTAATGAAATGCTCATCTTTTAGTTTTGTCTTTGTATATTTTTATGTAATGGGTGTATTTTGTTGAAAGTAGTGTCATTTGAAAGCTAGAAAGTTTATCTGGTTGATAAGTAGAAATAAAATAAAAATATCGAATAAAAATCTAATAAAAATAACGATATTATATTAAAAAATGTTCAAAAAATTAGTGTTTTTTAGATTTTTGATATGTATCTCTAAAACTGGGTCATTAATGTAGACTTTTTTGCATGATTTATTAATTTCATGATTTAATCTACAAACTCTCCAAAATAACTATGAATCTATCTCTTTTCGTTTGTAAAAAAAATCACATTGAATATACCTCGCGCTCGCACCTACGGTAGATCTTTAATGTGTCTGACACGGCAAAGCCACCATCGAAAGTGTCTGACAACTGAGAAATCATCATTTGATAGTTCGTCAAGTAACATATATAAAATTCAGCTTTTATAAAATGACGAAAGTTGAATAATATTTTTTAATACTTTAGGGTGTCTGACAGGGGGTTTCCACCATTCAAAGCGTCTGACAATGGACGACGTGATTTCTAATATCAGTCCAAATAAAATATATAAACTAAAATAAAATATATATATTGTTGTCAGTGCGATTAGAATGTAAAATTATGTAATGAATCTAAGCTTGTTTTGAGAAGAGTAATTGCTGAGTTTATTGCCGGCTCTTCTCAGCAAATGCAACCTTCCGAACCGGTATTAGAGTATTAGAGTCAGACTTTTCATAAGTGCCTGCAAAGGTCTATTTGAATAAATGATTTTGAATTTTGAATTTTAAAAACTGACCTTTATACTTTAACGAATTTGAGGTGCAATTTTTGACACCTTTGCTACCTGATAACTTCCAAAGCCACCGCGATCCAAACTTCATATTCGGGGATCGTTTTTACCTCTATTAGGGACATACACAGAGAAACTTTCAGGTTTTATAAAATGACGAAGGTCAGATCATCGTGGGCTCTTACTCTAAGATCTTTATACTGGAAATGTATAGCTTGATGTGTAGCCGTGTGAACACATCTGTTGGGCAATTACGTAACTAAGGGTACATTCCGAAATGGATAATATCGATCACAGCGATCACAGCAATAATTTGCGTACCGAATTTGATATCACGCTTATGACAGCTGAGAACTATCAACAATTCGGAACGCCCGTTATCGCGCTCACAGTAATCAAAACATAACATTTGAGAATTTAATTAACATCTGAATTATCAATGCGCTAGGACTCCTTATATCTTTTATAAGCTGACTCGCAAAAAGGAATATCTGCTTTTTTTTATTATTTTTCTCTCATAAAATCATAAAAAGTATCATTGCCAAATAGAAAACCAAGAATCTTATTAGATTTTTGCCGTTACTTTTGACAGCGCTCACGGTGATATCAGTTTAAGGCATGGTTATACATGGGTCCCCGTTTAATAATGCAATATTTTTTTATATTTTACAACTTCATTATTTGTTGTTTTAATATATTTTATTTTTTATTTCATTTTATTTGACCTCACACGTAGCTATTATATATTCTGTGACTTCACCAACCTACACTGTGATTTATATTATAGCATATCATATTCATATATATTATAGCCACGTCTGTGATGGACTGACTATATTTGAGAGTCAAAGAGAGGCAGAAGCTACGCAGAAGCCACGGTTTCACCCGCGTTCCGAGATCTAAACTTTTCACGGGATAAACTCCAAACAAAATCACGATTGGTTATGCCGATGCCGTTAAGACATCAAGAAGTAACAAACAAACAAACAAACTCACTTTAGCATTTATTACCTATATTTGTAAGATGTTGTAGTACAATGGATCAATTAATTTACTAAGAGTTGATTGACCGTGAAATTAAATGTTGTAACATTATTTTTCATTAGTTTTTCTATAAGTCATGCTTTTCAAAAATAATATAATTTTAGTAATTCTTTTAAGTAAGTTGAAATTGTATAGAAATAATAAAATCGATTAATTATGAATTATCCTATCAGTTATGAGGACTTACTTGTCTAGATAGGGTAATAGCCTAGAAAATAATACCTACACTTCATTATTGTACACAAAACATAAAAAATAAACAAATAAAAATATAGTGATAATAACATAATAATATCATGATTGTATCCTAATTAATTAATTTGATATTAGGGGAAAGTCCTACAGTACCGGCCGGCATCCAGTACCGGCCAGTTGGTTCTTACCAAGTCTAAGCCCCGAAGGGTGGCGATCTGTCGCGACGTGTTTATTGACAGTGTGCAGATTTGTGTTTTACGTGGTGAACGCACAATACACAAGTAAAGTTCAGTGGGTGATTTCAGAAGTTTATAAAACGAATTAAAAAAAGTTAAACCTGGTGTGTATTGATCATTTATATACCTATAATAAAATATGTTTTAATTCAGAATTTATACGTAAATTATTTTCTAGGATCGAAAATTATATTTTTTCCGCTTCCTACAGTACCGGCCATAAAATTGTCCTCCAGTACCGTCCATAGTTCAATTTCACTTTTGAGTGCTTTTTTCTTCTTATAGGTACTAAAAGATGCCAGGCGATGAAAATGATAGTGAGGTGTAGAAAAAGAAAGGCGCTTGGCATCCCATCAATATCAGATGAATCCACCCCACAAACCGATCCAGGAAGAGACAATTTGTCCTTTGAGCCTTGAATCTCATGAAGAGGATTGAATTTAATGTGGAAACTGCTAGATTTGGGTCCAAGAGACTTGTGTTAACATATCAGAGCTGTCTAACCAATATATTTGTAGTTATTGTCTGGTATAACAGCTCATATTTTTGCTGGCCGGTTCTGGAGGCCAATTTTGTCCATGTTGAAATTTCATAGTCTTCAAATTTTATTAATAAAGTTGATTATTTCTAAATATATCAATGTTTTATTGTTTTTATTTATAGGACATGAGTTCTTAAACACATTTAAGCTGATATTTAACATAAAACCCAAGAGATTTTTACTTAATCTTGCATAAACCTTAAGGTGACGGTACTGTAGGACTCTCCCCTACATAATAACATAGAATGTATTTTGTACATATTTATTCATTCAATTAACATATTCTGAAATATTCCAGCAATAAATAATCTTTATTTTGTTTTTATTCTCAGTGAATATGTCGAATTCATACGGAAGAAATATAACACGAACACTAAATAAAAGAAACAAAACAAATCATTTAAGACCTCAAACAGAGCGTAAACAAAACAACAATCAGATCAGGTAAGTTGAAACGTCGGAACCATGTACCTAAGTAAGGTATGGTCAAAACTCAAACTTGAAATGATTGCATTAATGCAAACAAAAACTAACTTGTTGAACTAACTTTATCAGTACGTGGACTACGTAACTTTATTTCAATCAGATTCAGGTTGAAACAGAACTATAACAAAATCGAAATTTCATTTCCAATAAAGTACTGTATCCCGAGTTTAAAGAATTGACGTTAATAAACGCTTGCTAATTGCTATAGTATGGGAGAAATCACTGAAATATTTAGCCATATTGTTATACGAAGGTAAAAATCAATAAAAAAATATTAAAAAAACCCGCTTCATGCTGAGCATGCAAGTATAAAAGTTACTCATCTACATCGTTTTCAGAATGCCGAATATCCACTTGAATCCATTTATGCAACGACGACAATTCGAACCAAAAGAAAAACCGAAATTCGGGACCTTTTCTAACCAACTCGAGAGATATTACGAACCATACCATGTAGGCGGAGAATGGGTATTTTTAAGGTAAGCTACACTAATTCTTTCTTCTATATACTTCTTTCTTTCTTAATTTGTATGATGATAATTAATTTTACCTCAATGGGTTCCACCTGATGGTATGTTGCCACTGTCACCTATATTCATAAGCTACAACAAGAGAATTTCTGATGTTTTGCTGGCCTTGAAAACCTCTTTTTACACCCCTTTTGAAGATACCCATGTCGTAGCTATTTTTCATAATTTTATCTTCAATTTGTTTACAGAACGGTGGGTCCAACGACAACAAACAAATATCAAGTTAATATGACGATGCCGATCTTTACAATGACACGTAATTATACCAAAATCAATTTGTTTTTAACATATTTTATGAGGATATCATGTACAATTACAGCATACGTTTTAATTTTTTACAAGCTTTTTATTAACTTGCAATGTACTTATGTATGTATGTATGTATATTCGGGTCAAATCTTGCAAGTCGAATTTCACCCACTTCCAGTGTTTGGATTGACTTGATATTTGGTATAAGTACATTAATTTAATTTATTAGTAATTATATATTGGAAGGCAATGCAAGTACAGTCAACAAAAAGTACAGTCTCCAAAAAAAGCTTAGGTTATTTTAAGCATAGGTACCTACTTTTACGACCGCTGCTCGCTTCTTGTTCATCTACTATTCTTGGCAAAATTGCACACAACAGTTGAGTTACTTTTAAGAGACACAAAATTGAATTGTTTCATATATAACTGGGAATTAGCCCAGCGTGCTTGACATACACGCCTCTTTTGTTATTTGTTAGAAACCTTCCCCAGCCTGTGCACAACAACTCAACAAAAATTCAACATCGTAATCGTTATAGGAACCAATACATTACAAACAGATAAACATAAAAACATTGATGTTTATACATAGATAGAAAGAAAGAAAGAAAGATTTATTGACAACAAAAGAGTAAGTAATACAGCATAAGATTTAAAATTAGGTGAATAATAAATGAGCGTAGATTGCCGGTTTCTTAATTTTTGTCATCCAGCGATCCATTAACTAGGTTTTATTTTAAGCTGACACTACTACCACTGTGCGGACGACCACAGTACTGGTTGCGATGGATTTTTACCGTGCCTGCCAGCAAGTGTGTTTGTATTTATACATTAGGTGAGTAAAGTTTGAAACGATAGCTCAGTGGTATTGCATTGATACGTCGAATGCCGTGACGAATGTACATGTACATCAAAAAAAAAAAAAAAGTGATTTCGAATCCTAAAATTATTTTTTTCTGTGAAGGAAACCACATCACGGTGGTAGATTAAGTATTTTGTATCTAGTTTTCGCCTATCTGGCTTCCACCCTCAAGTTTATAACCGTTGCCAAGCCGGTGTGTCGTAGCAGTTGCACTTGAGAGCCATTTGCCTTTTAGGCTTTGTAAAGGTCAGCAACACATCCCCCTGATATTGCCAATGTGTATAAACGAAAGTAACCACTTACCATCAGGTGGTCCGCTTACATCAGTTTGATAAGCTTCTGACATAAAAAAGACAGATTTTCGGTCCGTAAGGTTGCCTAAGCTGAGAAGAAGAGTCGCCGTTACATTCAGCAATTACTCTTTTCAAAACATATTTTCATTACATTCTAGTCTCACTGACATCAATTGCCTACCTCAGTGGCAAAACTACTAAGTAGATTAAATACCTATAGTAGACTCAAGTAAACCAGCCCCCACAAGCAGCACTCACAAGTATGACGAGTGTGGCGGCTATCACCTGAAAATTAGGGGATCGCCGAGTGCCGGTGAAACTGTGTAGCGGAAAGCTAATCAAATTTAAAACACCCATCATTGTTTCAGCTTCGGTAGAGTTTGCGGCAAAAGAATGGATACTAAAACGTGGGTTGTGAAATTCCAAACATTCAAAAATATTTGTGAGTTGGAATACGACAACTGCGTATCTCCCAGTAAAAGTAAGGTTCTCTTTATTCATATAGCTCTCAATGTCTGTATTTAGTGTAGATATATAATATTTTAGCGGAAGCTCTTTGCTTAGGTACCCTAAGCAGCCTAGCCTACATAATTTCTAGTTTGTTTTCTATAATTCCTAATGATATCGTGATTAGTAAGGGAGTGATAACTTTTTCACTATCATATATTACCTTTTATATACCTAACCTATACAGGGTTTTGTTTTGGTCGGCGACAAGCGACCCAGGAGCGGTAGTACAAAATATATATTCCCCAAAAATGGACTTAATTCCATTAAATACTGTAAATATGTTGAGAAATACCTTATTGAATTTGAAATAAAATTACCGCAAAGTATGGTTACTAGCAACGTTGCCAGATTTTTTTTCGGGCAAATCGGGATTTTGAAGCCTCTTGAGTAAAAATAGCGGGATTCTATCGCCGAAATCGGGACAACCTATTAAAAAATCGGCCAAATGCGAGTCGGACTCGCGCACTGAGAGTTCCGTAGAAACTTGGTATGTAAATAGTCCATTCATCAAGTCTCGAAGATTGTTTCCCTTTTTTTCGATTATGTTTCATATAATATTCACTTTTTTTGATTTCTTCCTTTACTTGTGCTACATGGAATTGCTTCTTGCCAAATTTTATGATTGTAGGTCAACGGGAAATACCCTATAGGTTTTGATTCCTTTGCGAGCGTCAAAATATGCGGCATATACTTTGGCATAATATACGGCCGTATCTTTTGATTGCATTGACTTAGAAGTTAGATTTTTTAATGTCAGTGTCATTTAGCGCACTTTGGGGCGGTTCTCCATAAACACCACTTAGGTGTTTAGACGTGTCACGGAAAAGCTGGTGCCATTTCTGTGCAGTGGTGTCTTTATAACCCACTTCTACGTCCACCGATGATTTCACCGTCGAGTAATCCTCGAAAAGCGGGACTGAGCCTGTCCCGCGCGGGACATTAAATTTTGGGCTAAAAATCGGGACGTCCCGCCAAAATCGGGACGTCTGGCAACGCTGGTTACTAGGCACGTGCACAGACTAGAGCTAGGCACAAGCCGCCATCGCCCCACCCCTTTACTCCCTCGTACTCCCGTTGAGTATTATGTCTATATTTTAGCTTATTACATGATTTTCAAAATTTTAATTTTTTTATTTTTGTTATTAAAAAAAATAAAGTATTTTTTTTATATTTTTTTTAGCACCAGTATCATTTTTATTATCGACCCTGAGTCGCTCGTCGCTGACCAAAACAACGGCCTGTATAGATTATTATTAATAATAGTTTATTTTATGTTACAGGACCAAGTAAGTATAAATCACAATAACTAAGATGGGGAGTTGTGGACACAGGATTTGGCTTTTGATACATGTGGCAAATTGTGTGCGAAAGGATCTTTTTTTGTCAATCATACCAAAGTTTATAAAAAAAAATAGTGTAATTTTTTTTATAAGCGATTGTCGCGGTAGCTTTAACAAAAATGTTGTATAGGAATTATTTCCATGAGTGTTCCGTGAGAGGCGATGTACCTACCAATTTTGAAATAACGACAGCCAAAGGACACCAAGAACTGCGTTATTTTAAATATTGAATATTAGGATACCTACCTACATTCAAAGTCAAAGCCGTTATTTAATTTAGGACCCAGAAGGACACTTATGAAGGCCAAATTACTGAAGTTACCACCGGTTCGGAACTCGACCTTCAACTGAGAATAATCCGGCAAGAAACTCAACAAGGTTACATTTTTTAAAAGAGTAAAGTTTATCCCTAGAAAATGATTTCCTAACTCAAAAGAAAAGTTATTATTTACTAATTCAATATTTCAGTGTGGTATCCTGCATACAGGGGAAAATGTAATGAAGATAAAGTAGGTTATACTTTCCCGCACGACGAAATTGCGATTAATAGCCGTGCAGATTTTTATCAGAACAAGACATTCCCCACAGATCCAACAATCAATTATAGACCCAAAAAAAAGGGATAATCTCAAAAACCTGAAAAAGAAACAAGTCCTATAAATAAATAAATAGGTAATCAAACGATGTTTTCTTTTATTAAAACCTACCTGTACCTACTTACTTTCTTTTGGTCTTTCTCTAATTTTTAGGTATGCTAAATGTATGAAGTAACTTGGAAGTAACATAAGATAATATCATAGATTTGCTAACTAGACCTACATAGCATGCATGATCCAAGAAAACAAGGTCTGTCTCAGATATAAAAAGGTACTCTTTGGGTCTGGCATTCCGGGAGAGACACTTTTTACGTCACTGTCCAGTTGCCACTTTATTGTAACGAACCACTGAACTATGGAAATATTTTCAGTCACTATTTCTGTGGGCATGTCGAACGATTCTTTAGAACACTCTCCGTTGAACAAGCGGTAGAACACACATAAGGAAAAGTCTTTCCTCAGACTGAGGGGCTCTAAACCGCTTGTGAGCACTTGATCGTCAACAATTCTGATGGCACGTCGCTGAACCGAGTCTAAAGGCCCAAGCTGGTATCTAGGTGCTCCCGCCCATAGATGACAGCAGTACTCCATATGAGGCCGGACCTGCGACTTATAAGGTTGCAACCTTTGCCCCGATATGAAGTACTGCCTCGCTCTGTTGAGCACTCCAACCTTATTGGATGCCAGCTTAACCTTGTCCTTTAAATGACTTCGGAACAAAACGTCGCTAGAAATGTCAACGCCAAGGATCCCGATGCTTTGACTGATGTTCAAGGAAGTGTTCTGGAATTGTGGAGCCACAGACCATGGGGTTTTCTTAGCGGTGATCGCGCAGGCTTGAGTCTTGGTGGGGTTGAAATTGACTAGGTTTAGTCGACCCCAATCGGAGACACAAGTTAGTGTACTCTCGATTTCCGACACCAGCCGTTCGCGGCTTTCCTCCACCTCGGAACGAGGGATATTTGCACGACCCGTGTAATGAGCGTCCCCTGTACTGTCGTCCGCATAGCAATGAATGCTGTCAATAGACAGCATATCATTGATATGCAGAAGGAACAGTGTTGGGGACAGCACAGAGCCTTGTGGGACGCCGGGATTTATGTCCATGCTATCGGAGCAGCTACCGTCGACGACGGCTCTTCTCTCATGCATCTGCTGGACAGAAAGCTGGCGACCCATTTGCTTAATCCCTCGGGAAGCCCGTAAACTTCGTGAGAAGACTCCTGTGCCAGACCCGATCGAATGCCTTCGCCACATCTAGGCTCACTGCCAATGCCTCTCACCTTGACTCTCGATGGCGTGTGACCAACGGTGCGTGAGATATACAAGGAGGTCACCAGCTGAGCGACTGGTGCGGAAGCCATATTGTCGGTCACTCAACAACTCGTGATCCTTCAGGTATCTCAAAAGCTGAAACGTCATCTGGACGTTTGAGGTTACCCTGTTTGTGAAATCAATTGCTCAGTATTTAATAAAAATTAAAAACTACTGATTTAAATAGATACTTGCAAACAACTCAAAAGATTATAAATTAGGTATGATTATGATTCGGTTATGTTTGAATTTATTAAATTAATGTTTAAATTCGGTTATGTTCTGGTATATTTTAAAGAAGTTTATCTATACACACCGGCACAATTAGCGGAACACAAAAAAAGCAGGATTTTAAAATCTTTTACTTGAGGAACTGGCCAGTTATGATATTTTTTTAATTTATTGTCAAATTTGAAAATAGAAAATTAGATGACATACACTTTTTTCATTCATTTGTTTTATTTTCCCGAACAATACGTTTTGTCAACTTGTTCGAATAATAACTACGTAAATGTATTTTTTTTGAAAAATTGCACTTAATTGTTTTTTATAAATTTGTTATTCTATAGGCAATTTTGTTTATTAAAAGCTCTTTATTATGCCTGACTTAACATCACTGGAAATCATTAGGGCTGATGAAATGAGAAGAAATGGCCATACCTACAGATCGATTGCCTCAAGGCTTCGTCGAACAGTATCAACGATTCATCGCAGCATCCAAATTCTCTTGTGAGGAGGAGGGGTCAAGGTAGAAAAAGATGTAAATCGAGGCGAGATGACAGTTTTTTACAACTTGGGAGTTCGTAGGAATACGCGATTAACGGCTGTACAAGCTCGAAATGAACTGGAAGACGTTCGAGGAGTACGAGTAAGTGAGCGTACAGTTCGCAGGAGATTTGAAGAAGTTGGTTTAGGGTCGTATATACCTGCCAAAGGCCCAAAACTTGAGAGACGTCACCGCGTAAACCGATTAAGCTATGCGCGAGAACATCGTCATTGGGATTTGAACGAATGGCAGCAGGTTCTCTTTACTGATGAGTGCAGAGTTCTTTTAAAACAGATCGATGGGAGACAGCGACTATGGAGACGCAAAGGAGAACGCCACATACAGTCTAATTTTGAACACACAGTGGCTTATGGTGGCGGCTCGATTATGGTTTGGGGAGGGATATGTTTGGGAGCTCGCACGGAGTTAGTGATAGTCACAGGAGGGACCATGACAGCAGATCGATACATCAGAGACATTTTAGAAGAACATGTTGTACCATTTGCCCTATTTATTGGTGACGACTTTATTCTAATGCAAGATAATGCTCGTGCTCATAGTGCACAATCGGTACAGGCATATCTGAGCCACGTAGGTATACCGGTGATGCAGTGGCCAGCAAATTCCCCCGATATGAATCCGATAGAGCATGTCTGGGACTTGCTAAAAAGAAGGGTTAAATCCAGAATGCCACCCCCCAACAATCTGAATGAACTTGGAAACGCATTACTTGAGGAGTGGGAGCGGTTGCCTCAAGAAATCATCGATAACATAATCTGTAGCATGCCCAGACGAATGGAAACCGTAATCAGAGCAACCGTAATAAGGGACACTCGTTATTAATTTTGCTTTAATTTTATTGTTAAATCATTTAATGCTTACTTTTTTTTATTTTTTGTGATGGTTCATAATCATCTAAAAATTTCACTTATTTCAAATTTCTTTATTTTTCAATAAAAAATAACGAAGACTTTTCAAAGTCGTTGTTAAAAGATGTTAATCAATTTGTTATTTTGTGTCTAATTACATTTTCGTCAAATATATGCGTTATTATCTCATAGTCTCACTTTTTTTTCTGTTCCGCTAATTGTGCGTGCCGGTGTGTATAGTTTGTTTCAGTTTTATTTGTTTTGTTTCTAATCAAAAGTAACTTACCATTTTAAAAAAAATTATCACCTGATTAAAATTAATGATTATGAAAAAATTCAGTGAAGGAAAACATCGTGAGGAAACGGTGTTAGGGTACTTTGTAGTACCCATCTGACTGGCTACCACCCTCAAGTTGGAAATCTATCGCCAAGCACTTAACGGTGTGTTTCGACAGCTGCTCTTGAGGGCCAGTTCCTTCTAGGCTTTGTGTGCTTAACACCTTCGGCCACATCACACAAATCACCATGGTGAGATTGCGGTCAAACACAGGTCTATACATACATAGTAAAAAAAAAACATTGCAGCTGTCCCGATTTGAAATCCAAAATCCCGATTATTTTATCCTTACGTTCCGTTTGACACACGCGACCTGGCAACACTATACTCTATTTCACATAAGATGAGTCGTCAAGGTCAAGGGTTTTTTACCAATATCTAGTGAAATTCCATTTGATTACTCTGAAATAATATTCACAATATTTCGTGAAACCTAGCTCTATCATAGTATTCCTTTATTATATCGAAATGAACATTAACCATTGAGAAATTTAATAAAATACCATGTGTCACCGAACTCATGTTATTTGAAATATACTATAGTACCTACCTACTATTTCAGAGTAAACAAATGGAATTTCAATAAATATTGGTAAAAAACCCTTGACCTTGACGACTCATCCTATGTGAAATAGAGTATAGTTCCGTCTCACTCGCAAGACACGCCCCTCCGCACGGCGCGCGCTAACATGGCGGCAGCTGCCGACCAATAGCGTTTCCCGCGCATTGAAAATGTATCTTCTGCGCAGGTACATCGGTAAGCCATATTAATTGGGTACTACTTGTACCTATGTAACTCACGATTACTTTTTATTTTTGTCATACAAATCCCGAACATTCATTTTCGTCTCGTCTTACAATACAACTAGCTATGTTTTTATTGTACATGCAATTTCTTTGGTTATACTCCGTTAAACCTTCTTTTTTAGAAACTCAATAAAAATGACAGATTATATTCGTTTTCAGCAAGTTTTCCTTAGAAAGTTTTCAGATATAGGTATCATTTGAAAGTTCTAGATAGGTATGTGGTATAAACAATTCGATTGTGAATAAAAGTTACAATATGAATAAAATGCGAAATAAAATAGGTGGAAAGAATTTCCGGACTCGTCTTCGTCACTCACATGAATGATAAATTATACCTAATATTATACCTATATTATTCCTATTTTCACATAACATAAGTTGGGTGACATATCGATAGAACGTCTCAAGTCGCAACTATGACGCACTATAATATATAAGATTCTTGGACGCACTTGAAAAAAAAACAGGCATCATAATTTTATTTTTCAAACCACCTGCTCGACAACGTCAAAAAATCTAATTTCGTAGTATAATTATACTATCTGTACCATAATTTTGTGATGTGTAGTATTTAGTATCATAATGCCATTATACTACGCGAAAATACCATAATTTTACCTTTACGTCGATTGGGTACTGTTATTACGGCTTATTCCCGTTTGTCTACGTTCCCGTTTGTCAACGGTATATATAGTTACCTATAGCGGTGTATTGCGTGCACCAAGTACAGTCAGTATGTTAAGTCTAATTTAAAAAAAATGTAAATATTGGTTTGAAATTAAATAAGTACATATTTAAGATTTTAATAGTGTAGTTTTTATGTATTGTGTAAAAATATAATATATTATGACGAGTAATTAATTAACCTATGCAAAGCAAAAACAACAACATACGTTACTATAATATACAATGGGTAAACGTTGTTTATTAATTCGTAATGTTTTTATCTAATTGTGACTATACAAAAATAAAAATAAAAAAAGTAAAAACACAAGAAAGTCGAAAATTAAAAATTACAACTTAACAAAGTAAAATCAACAAGTGCAATTAAATAATTTGGTACACTAAATATAACGTATTTCAACTACACAACACAAAAAAGCAACGGAATAATAGGTAAATAAAATATAAAATAGAAGTTATTTTATCGAAACATTGCAAAATCAACAAATATAATACAACAATTAAACTACTAAAATTAAAAATAAACGTATCACAAAAAAATTACTGAATAATAGAAATTAAAAAAACATCTATTAAATAGCCGGCAAAGAGAAGATACTCGCTTCAAAAAAACTTTATGTCACATAGACCATGTTCATATTTGTTGAATATTTTACCTGTGTTTAAAAAATATATCGTCAATTAGATAGGTTACATGTATTCTATGTAGTTCTTAGTCATTAATATGGTAGTTTTAAAATATACAAACAAAAATAATATTAAATAAATTCGGCACACAACTTTTTACTCTAACCGTACTTTAACGTGTGCGAAGGTAGGTCATATATACAAACATAACCAATGTATATGTACCGTTGACAAACGGGAACGTAGACAAACGGGAATAAGCCGTTATTACAATATAAAAAGCGCCCGTACATAACTACATACAGGTGAAGCAACGATGCCCTATGACAATCTTTGAGATGAAGCTAATAAAAGCGTGTTATAAGGTCGATCGCATCTGTCATTTTAGGCCACGAAATAAAAAATCAGATAAGGTAGTAATTTCTCTGAAGAGTATATACTTAGATATAATCATAAAAAAGGAAAAAAAAAACATATAACACGTTTATTTTCCGTATTTTCCTTTTGTGGTCACCCCGTTATCTTACCCGGTGGTCAAAAGAGGAACTAACGACTCAATTTTGAAATTTCAATCGCCATTGGTTAAAGAGAATGTAAACACTACGTTCATTGGTGGTTTGCTCCACCAAATGCGATCACAGCGACTCTCTCACCGAGCCAGATAAGATATTGCACTATAATATCCGAGCCGGAGCCATGCGGGCTGCGGAAGGGGAGCTGACGCGGGACGCGGCGCGGGACGGTGCACCGCAAGCCGCAACGCAACAAACACTCCCGTCCCGCAGTCCGTGCCGCATCTACAAATAATCCGTATGGCTCTCTCGCAGGAAAACGACCGTACAAACACACACATCACCGAAAATATTATCAAATCTGTACGAAAGAAACCTTTGTTATACAATCCAGAACATCCATTCTATAAATGTAGAAAATCAAGAACCGCCGCTTGGAACGTTGTTGCTCAGGAAGTCTGCCTCAAAAATGGTAAGTTTATTTCTATAGACGCGTTCATATTATTATTATCGCGCCTCAAATCAAGGGTGAAGTGTTTGTTTGATAACATTTCGTGCGGGTGATCGTTAAACCGAACGCGGTTCGTGTTTGGCGGGAATTTTAAATGCGATATAGAATTTACATTACGTTGCCAGTAATATACCTATGTCAATGACATAGGTATATTTCGAATTCGACGTCGCACGCATTTATTTTATACGCTATGCCTTTTAAAGATACCCGTATTTGGTCACAATCTCACCATCCATGGTAAGCGCCTTTGCACACTATAAGAAAATTTCTTGTGTCTGATCAGACAAGACATAAAATGTATGGGCGTGTCTGATCCGACATTTCTTGTAATATGCACGGTCTCATATAACAACCAGTGCGACTGAATGTCTTATAAGACATGTCTTATCAGACACAAGATTTTTTTTTATAGTGTGCAAAGGCGCTAATAGACCGAGTAAACCGAGATCCCAAGGCCGCCAGACCTACCTCAGAATTTAATAAAAGTATGTACCTACCTACCGACGTAATGTCCTACAAAAAATAGTACATTTCATGTCTGGTACCTGTAATTCATACGTTTGATTGAAGTACTTAGGTAGGTAGTAGGTACGTACTAACAACTAACACTAAGCTCAATTCTATAAATTCTGTCCGTCAGAAAATAAGGCAGGTCTGGCGACACTTGGATCTCCGATGATGTGGCCGAAGGTGGTCAGCACACAAAGCCTAGAAGGGTACTGTTCACGACTACACCCTTTAACATGCCTCTATCGTCCCTCGACCCGCACATAACACATTATGCTATGTATGCCTGCCCACTCCAATGTAAATAAAGATCTTATAATTATATTATATACCTACTTTACATAAGCTAAGTTTAGAATAAGAAATTTTATATTGTTTACTTTAAGGTTGTAGGCTATTGTTTATGTACTAGGATGTTTTGTTGTTTGTTATTTTGTAGTTATTGATAGTTTTACATTGTTTTTGTATTAGATATAAGCATTTTTAAATAAAGAATTTTGATAGGGCTCTCGCACGGTATTGCCACTTTTCAACATTGATCCGTTGCCATAGCAACCGATTGTATATTGCTAATAATAATAATATTGCACTGTAATCATTTACAAATCTGACATAGGCATGCGCAAAGATTAAAATTACAATATAAACAGCGCAGTCAGGCCCATACGGCACTCATTTCTCTACGCACTCTCCTTACATGAACAAGTCAGAAAGAGGCAATACTGCAGTACAAGTTTCAAGATTATTTCACCGCACAAATCGAGTTTCATTTCAAGCTGCTCGTACCCGTCCAGACCTCTACTCCTGGTAGGGTTCGTCAACAGCGTTTGGTCCATCGACGTCGGATAGAAAAAAGAAAAATCAAGAATCAGTGCAAGAAGCTTCGGTATTCTTCCGCTTCGGTTCGTCGGGCTTGTTAGCAACGAACATTGGAAGATCGGGGCAGATTGTGCAAGCTGTGGGTTCTCAAGGGCATTGGGATTGGCGCGGTTCGAGGGGCAGGCAACGGCCGCGAACGTTGGGTTCGAGGGGCAAGCCACAGCCACGAACGCAAATCGGTGCCCAGCGGCGAGACTACACGGCGGGTATCATCGAGACTACTGCAGCGTGTGGACGACACGGCGTGTACATCGAGACCACTGCAGCGTGTGAACAACACGGCGGGTATCGTCGTGACCACTGCAGCGAGTGAACAACACAGCCGGTCGAGACTTCGGGTTCACCGAGGAAGAGTGGCGGACACAGTCAAACGTCTTTGTTTCTTACGCGGTGCGCCGCGGCTCACGTCTACCACCTAACGGTGACAAACGGTAGAGTGAGTTAACGCCTGTTGGCGGGAGTAGTGGACCGGACGACACTACCAGTGGTGCCTTTGTCAAGGCGCACTGTACAGTCTGATCGCGCCAGTAAGGTGTGGGTGAAGTAGACGGCCTCTTGAGGGCACGGCTGAGGGTGTGGACGATCCCCCCATACCTGAGCACGCTACTTTCACTCATATCCCTCTGCCGGGCGGTTCCCACCTTTCCAATCCTGCACGTTTCCATTCCTGGGAGAGCGTGTTCCGAAGAACCACTCAAACAGGCTGATAGGGTTGTAGGGACGTTAGGGAGGTAGGAAAATAGGGAAGACGGCATGGAAGATCTCCCCCAGGCGAAGATGAGCACCAGGAGTCAAGCAAGAAGAAACAAGACGCAGTCCAGGGAGGAAGAGGAGTCAGC
Source organism: Polyploca ridens (assembly GCA_951394255.1). NCBI lineage: Eukaryota > Metazoa > Arthropoda > Insecta > Lepidoptera > Drepanidae > Polyploca > Polyploca ridens. The sequence continues at coordinate 17,579,302 of OX596243.1, forward strand.
TCCGGAGAGCAGCATGAGGAGTTCTCAGAAGGAGACTCCTAGCACGGTGCAGAGTGGAAGCACCGAGAACACAGACAGCACGGGTACGGGTACCGAAAGTACAGAGAGATCCGAGCAGTCACGGAAGGACAGAACGTCCAAAACCAAGGAGGTACGCGTGTCAAGGGAAGGTACGGTGGTAAATCGGACCGGGCCACGAAGAGCATCAAATTCGGTGATTTCATCAAGTTCAGCGCAAAGGAGAGCCGCATTAGAAGCACGATTGGAACTCGAGCGAAGCCAGAAAGAGAAGGCAGATGCGGCTGTTGCAATGGCGAAGACCAAGCTGGAATTGATCGAACTTCAGGACGAGGAAGACTCATCGGATGCGAGTGACGTGGACAACAGCGATTACGTATCGGATTGGGTGGAGAAGTCACGACAGAAATCCATTCAACGACAGCGCGAGGGAAACCTCAAGAAAAATGGGATGCCGGCAAAAGGGGACGTGTCAACCCTTGCATCCGCGATCGTGAGCGCGATCAAGAGCGTGAAGGAAAGCAAGCCTGCTCCTGCACCGAAGTACATAAACGAGTTGCATCATTTCGACGGCAACCCGAGAGAGTGGATAGCTTTCAAGGCTATCTATAGAGATACCGAAAAATATTTCTCTGACATCGAGAATGTAGCCAGACTGCGAAGGGCTATCAAAGATCAAGCAAGAGAGTCCGTCAAGTCGCTTCTGTATACCAACACGCATCCTAAGGAAATATTGGAAGCATTGGAAAGAAGATTTGGTCGGCCCACACATCTCATAAAGAGTGAGATAGCAGCTATCAACAAGCTGCCGCCCATGTCCAACGACATAAAGGGCATAGGCATATTTGCCAGCGCAGTGGCAAATAGTGTCAACGTCATCAAGCAAATGAATCGCAAGGATTATTTATACTCAAGCGATTTGTCAGAAAAAATAATTGACAAAATGAACATGAACGTGAAATTCAGATGGTACGAGTACAGATCAAGCAAAGAAGACGAACCCATACTGATTTCACTATCAGAATTCCTCAACAACATTGCGGATCAATTCGAAGCATACGACGTGTCAACTACGGAGTTCGTCAAGAAAAAGAGAGAACCATTCCGCAGTCGACCACTACGCAGTCAGAAGGTCAATACCACCAACTTTGCACAGTCTGACAGCGAGAGCGACACTGAAACTGAAAACAACTACGATAGCGACTCTGAGTTCGAGAGAGAGAGAGCTATTACGTTGAACGAGACACCGGTGAAAGAGAGAGAAGATATTGTCCTCGCAACTACCGGAGGAAAACAACAACCAATCACATGTCTCGTCTGTAAAAAAGAACATGGACTAGTGAAATGTCCTCAATTTCTCAAGGAAACCGTGAAAAATCGATGGGAAATTGTTAAGAAATTAAAGGTGTGTTTCAAGTGCCTGAAATCGAACCACAGACACTCAACATGCAAAGCCAACCCGTGTGGAGAAAATAATTGCACGAGGCAACATCATGCATTACTTCATGAAACATTACCCAAAAAAGAAGAACCGAAAATCGCGTCTGTAAACCACCTAAACTCAACAAAAACATATGTAAGGATCGTTCCTGCGGAACAATGCAAACCAGACACACCCAAACCAATTTCTTTCGTGGGTCACATTCATAAAGAAAACGAAGACATCGAAAGCTCAAGCAAGTCGCACTTCGACCTTGACTCTTTGGGTATAACACCCATGAAGCCAGCAAGCGACCCGGAACCACGAGCGCTCGCAACACTAGATAATCCAAAGAATAGTCTATCCGATGGAAGATTCACATGTGGGTTATTATCGCATTCCGATAACGAAACGAAGCCAAATAACAGCGCAAACGCTATGCAACGATTAATAGGTATTGACAAGAAAATCAAGAAAAACTATACCATACAAATTCATAACCTATTAGCGAGCGGATACGCAGAACCGGCGACGTGTCAACCTACATTACCTCGGACATGGTACTTACACCATTTTACAGTGGTACACCCACAAAAAGGCGAGCTACGTTTATTGTTTGACGCAGCGGCACATACAAACGGAAAAAGCCTCTACCACGCATTATCGTCTGGCCTAGACTTACTGCAATCCTTATTTGGCGTTGTGATACGTTTCCAAAGCAGACCGATCGCCATTGAAAAAGACAACAAGAAAATATTCTTGCAAATACGCATGCGCAAAGAAGACAGAGATAGCCTGCGTCTTCTATGGCGAAAGAAAGAGACAGATGCCGAACCGCATGAACACAGTAGGAAGTCTCTTTTCAGCACGACATCGTCTCCATGCTCAGCTACCTATGCAAAAGACAGAATTACTAAGGATTTCAGCAAAGAACACCCGCAAGTTGTATATGCCATACAAAGATTTCATAATGTGCACAACTACTTGCAATACGATTCTAATCAGTGGCCCGAAGATACGAGCGACTACTCAATACCTAACACGGGCAAGAAAAAGTCGAAAACCATAGCCACCATACGACGAATCAAAATACCTATTCCCGACTTATTACGATTTTCATCATGGAAACGACCACTACGAGTCACATCACGTTTCCTATATAGCGTCAACATGTTCAAGGCCAAAGTCAAGAAAAAACCGGAACCCGTCGCCTTTATCAAGAAAACCGTCAAAGTCAAGTCATGGAGAAAACGCAAACGTAAACAAACTCCCACCGAACGTGTACCGACGATTACCACCCGTACCGTACCTTTACCCGTAGAGTACCTACAGTATGCCGAGACACTGCTCGTCAAAGCCATACAACAAGAAAGCTGGGCGAGCGAATTAAAATCGCTACGAAATAACCAAGTACCTAACGAAAAAGATTCGCGCCTAAAAAGGCTAACATTGACGCTCAGAAACGACATAATAAGAATCGAAACTCGTATATCATCAGCTGACTGTGTGAGTGACACATACAAGGAACCCATAGTACTAGACGGCAAGCACCCGATTACAAAGTTGCTTATACAACAATATCACTGCGACTACAATCACGCCAATCATAATACAGTTATGAATGAAATACGCCAAAAGTACTACATTACTTCGCTACGAAACACGCTGAAGCCTATAACGCGAGAATGCGATTGGTGCAGAACGCACAAGTACCTACCTATACCGGCCCCCATGGGCGACTTACCACCAGAACGCCTACAACAACATCAACCGCCCTTCACATGCACCGGAGTTGACTATTTTGGCCCTCTTATCATATCAGTAGGCCGCAAACAAGAAAAAAGATGGGTCGCACTCTATACATGCCTAACTACACGCGCAGTGCACTTAGAGATAGTGCCGTCTCTGTCTGCCGACAGTATGATCTTATCACTCCGCCGAATGATAGCACGGCGAGGAGCGCCATCTATAATGTACAGTGATAACGGAACCAACTTTGTAGGCGCTAACAAGGACATGCAAATGGAACTGAAAAAACTGACTGATAAGGCTCAACAGAAAGGCATCAAATGGAAGTTCATACCTGCTGGGGCACCTAACATGGGTGGAGCCTGGGAGCGCTTAGTACGCTCTGTCAAGGTCGCGCTATCTGCCACCTTAAAATCTCGTCAGCCACGTGAAGAAGTCCTGCATACAATATTGTTGGAAGCTGAACACTTAATAAACTCACGTCCACTTACCGACGTCTCATTAGACCCTCAAGACAAAGAAAGTTTGACTCCAAATCACTTCTTAATCGGAAGATCGAGTGGCAACGTGATAATGGGTACATTCGACGACAAAAATCTAATAGGTACAGCCAACTGGAAAACTGTACAAAGATTGACTGATTTGTTTTGGAATCGATGGCTCACCGAATACCTACCTACTATAACACCTAGGTATAGTGCCAACTCCAAGGGATTCACCAACCCAGAAGTCGGAGACATCGTGTTCATCATCGATTCATCATTACCTCGAGGAGTATGGCCGAGAGGGCAGATTACCCATACTTACCCAGGCCCCGATGGCAAAGTTCGAGTAGTAGACGTTAGAACCACAGCTGGAGAGCTACGACGACCCACATCCCGCATAGTGAAGATAGCATGACGTCGTGAAACTCTGTATATGGTGCTCAGAAACTCATCTTCGCACGAGGGGGAGACTGTTCACGACTACACCCTTTAACATGCCTCTATCGTCCCTCGACCCGCACATAACACATTATGCTATGTATGCCTGCCCACTCCAATGTAAATAAAGATCTTATAATTATATTATATACCTACTTTACATAAGCTAAGTTTAGAATAAGAAATTTTATATTGTTTACTTTAAGGTTGTAGGCTATTGTTTATGTACTAGGATGTTTTGTTGTTTGTTATTTTGTAGTTATTGATAGTTTTACATTGTTTTTGTATTAGATATAAGCATTTTTAAATAAAGAATTTTGATAGGGCTCTCGCACGGTATTGCCACTTTTCAACATTGATCCGTTGCCATAGCAACCGATTGTATATTGCTAATAATAATAATATTGCACTGTAATCATTTACAAATCTGACATAGGCATGCGCAAAGATTAAAATTACAATATAAACAGCGCAGTCAGGCCCATACGGCACTCATTTCTCTACGCACTCTCCTTACATGAACAAGTCAGAAAGAGGCAATACTGCAGTACAAGTTTCAAGATTATTTCACCGCACAAATCGAGTTTCATTTCAAGCTGCTCGTACCCGTCCAGACCTCTACTCCTGGTAGGGTTCGTCAACAGGTACTATACTCTCAAGTGCATCTATCGGAACACACCGGTAGGTGCTTGGCGAAATATTCTTCAACTTGAGGGTGGTAGCTAGCCAGACGGGTACCTATTACAAAGTACCCTGCTACCGTGCTATTGTCACCAAGCTCGCTCAAACTAATTGTAGGATTCGAACCCGCCAGACAAATAATAAAACCACTGACTAAAGACAAACGCTAGATTTTTTAAACTCATACATTTAATTATGAGTAGTGTGATTATTCTCATGATATTTACCAACAGAATTCGGCTCAATTTGTTGTAATTTAATACTCTCTTTTAAATAAATGAAACGATGATCGGATTCATGCATCGTTTACCGGATTCAACGTTGACCAAAACTTTGTGTAATACCTATATTATCTTTGCCCTTGCTCAAAACGGCAGGCCAATACTCCTTTTATAGTTTCGGCTGGTGTGTTGCAACAGCTGCACTTGAGAGCTAGTTTCATTGTAGGCTTTGTGTGCTTACCGTGCTTAATTTGGCGGTAATTTTAACACTGTTTCAGGATATGTAGCGAAAACAAAATGGCGTAACATTAAAGATTGTTATTTAAAACATATAAGATCGCATCAGCGACCGTCCCAGCGCCACCGAGAAACGACTGGAGTGTTTACAAAAGATTTCGATGGGCATCCGAATTAGAATTTATGAAGCAGTACTTACGGTCACGTCAAAGTATTAGAGGCATTACGTTAGGAAAGCCGAAAAAAGAGAACAAAATCGACTACGAAGACGATTCAGACGATCAACACCAAAATATAGAAGAATATTTTTTGGATGAGACGGAAAACAGTGATAGTGGTGACCGTAATGTGGTGGAGCCTAGTGTATTCTTGGAAGTTAAAGAAAAATCGACGAACGATGGAATTTATCACCTTTTTTCAAAGTTACGCGGAAACGTTTAGGAAATTCTCCCCTCGAAGGCAAGCGTTAATGAAAGTTGAGTTAGCGAAATTATTCAGTGGAGCCGAAATGGATGAGCTGGAGGAAAATAAACATATAATAAATGGATTCATTTCGGACTGATCTTTTAATATCAGAGGGTCTATTCCGAAAAAATATACGATACCTACATAATAGTCCTATCCTCTATCTATGTCCTATAGTTTGGGAATATCCAATCGAATTGCAGCAAAACTGAGAAGTATTTCTTTACCAATAATTATTGGTTACCATTTCAAAATGATTTAAGTACTATCGTGTATCGTTTTTCGGAGTAGAACCTCAGATAAGGGATATCTGGCTCTTAATTTGAAATTAGAAGTTTTTCTAGTTTTTGTAAAGATGGACCTAAAAATAAAAAATAAACAGTTTTGTAATTTTTACACTGTTTTATTAATTTTTATCTATCATTACATCCGCAAAAGCGATATCGAACATGTTGACATTTTCAAAATTATTATATTTAAAAATGGCGGGAATGGAGTTAAAAAATAAATTAGCAAAGGCAGACTTAAAATGATTCGTCTACAAAAGCTATACCAGATAGTGATATTGTTTTTGAGTAAAAAGTCCACTATTCTTATAAATCAAAATCGGTATCAACTTTACTTCCACATAACTCTAAGTTAAAGTCTGTAAATAAACTTTAACTCACATTAAAACACACTTTTACACCGAAATAATAAATATATTGTATATTTTACATTATATCTACATACGTATGTACACTTCGATATATTTTAGGTTTTGGAGGACAAAAGCTTCATTCAAAATCTTTTAAACACATCAAATTTAAAATTATTATAAGCTGGCGTATTATGAGCTCTATTGCCATCTTAGTATTAAAATAAATTAACCATGCCGAGTTTATTCTATGACTTCCGAACCGGTGGTAACTTCAGTAGCTTTACCATTCTAAGTGTTTTCGTTGATTTCAAAGTAAATTTAGGTATCGTATTTTTGGATATATGTAGTAAATACGCATCTTGAAAAGCTAATCATACGCCATCCATCTAAAAAATTGGGACAATACTTTCAGTACATACTTTTTTTTATTAATTTGCTTATTATTATCACAAAAACTTTTTAAAATCTATATTATACGTAGCATTACGAGAAATTGGTACTTAATTGAGAAACATAAAAACATGCACATTGTCTTTTGTCTTCGTTATTAGAAATATGGATTTGTTTATATTTATTTATCTTTATATCGACACAAAGTTGTTCATTTATCGAAGACAATAAGGAGTTTTCATTCCATAGTTTTATAGAGTTGGTTGAAAATACCTGTCAAATCGTGTACATAAGGTTCAAATTTGTTCGAATTATCAACAGTGTGACAGGTATTTTCAACCAAACTCTATAAAACCCTATGGAAAGAAAACTCCTCATTGTCGGCAGCCATCTTGGCCACAGACTAAAATCAGGGCTCAAAAGTAGCTGACTGATCACATTAAATTTTCATAATTACAAACCGTCTACAGAATGTAATCAAGATTAATGGTAGGGTATGATAAAAGTGACAATCTAATGCTGACTGTACTAGACAACGAAAATTATTATCTATGTATTTTCAGGATTCATATATGCATGTCATAGAGTTAGAATATTATAGACTGATAGCGTTAACAACGTAATCTTGTGCGAAGCATGAGAAGTTATCATATAGATGCATTCACACTTATATCATACACTAGTTGATTTACAGTCAGAGTTCAGAAAAAATGTCGATGGATTCCTTGTAATTTGTTCTCGGTAAAAGTATCGATAATAAACGTGAAATTGGCATTAATTATATGTATTTTAGTCGTTCAAACTTTGTACGCGCACTTCGTTTCATGGCATTTTGCCCGTACCCGTGCTCACGCCCCGTACTTCTAGTATAGTGGCTCTATTAATATTCTAACTCTATGATGCTTGTATGTTTGTCAGTTTCTTTAGTCCAATATAACATCTAAATGCTTCAATTGAAGTGTGTGTATAAATAATACCTAATATTTCGTATTGACGGCAAACATTTTGATCAATTTAGTTAAATTTTTGTATCGGCAGTCGTTTTTTTTCCTGTTGCCTAGGAATTTACAATATATAGGGTAAATTCACAAACAAGTATAGCAAATTATTATTTTGATTAGATTTTCTAGTATGAAAAGTTTTTTTTGTTTATATACTACGAAGTCCGTAAACAAACAACCGGCCCCCCTGATGGTACGCGGTTACCATAGCTATATGGACACATGCAACACACGAGGCATCATAATACTTACGCGTTACCGACCCTTCCCCCCACCCCGATGAGCTCTGGCGACTTTACTCACTCGCAGGAACACAACGTAAAGTTATTTCGCTGCGGTATTCTGTAAGGCGGAGGTACTGTGCTTCCCCAGTCGAACCGCTCTTTGAGAAAATAAACGTTAATGCTATAATGGCATCGATTTGTACAAAAAAAAAGTGTTTTGAATGTCTTCCAATGGTAATATTATATTAACCGCAACATGTGATTTACGCCTGTATTATAGAACGAGAATCTTAAATCAGATCAATCCTCAAGACTAGATCGTGTTTATCGTAACTAATTTTGGATAAATCCTGCGATGACTCTCGTTTAAATCGGACGAATTTTCCCTATAAGCATTATAAGCTCGCAAAGACACATTTTTTCTACATTACATCAAATATATTATATCTCTATGTATATTATATGTTTTTATAATAAGACATCCAATTTTGGTGTTCCTTGACTAATTTTATAATTTATTTGTCATAATTTTTCGCCTATAACTACATGGAATTTTGAGACACTAAAGTAAGGCTAAGCTAAGAAGCTATATTTGAAATGAGGGCGTCTCTTTTTGGCACAAATATATATATGGAGTGTCAAAAGTGACCTATTAAGACGGTCCTAGTATAGAAGTCAGTAAATTAAAAAAAAATATATATCCTGGGACATTCTTCCCACACGGATATCTGATTGCAAACTAAACCGAGATTGAACTATGGAAACTACTTAACTGATATACAAATTTTTGTTTGTAAATACATACTTAATATACATAATTACACCCTCAAAACATGTAGACATGTTTATGCACATAAATGCATTTTCTGGGTGGGAATCTACCCACGACCTGCGGCGTAACCACCCGTCTAAAGTAAAACTAATTCATAATCTTTTCCAGCATCACAAAATAGTTCTAATAGAACTTTTGTTTATTTAGTTCGCCAAAAGGCAGGCAAAGCTTCAGACCCATACAGCCTGGTATTATTTGAAATTTTTAGTTGGTTCTACTCATAGACATAGAGAACTACTACATCTAAAGACCTTTTTGAGACAACTTGAAACGTCACCATACACACTTTTTACTTCACTGACGACAGCAAGTAATTTTGAGTCATCCACAAGCAGCTTTATCCACAAAAACATTTATTTTAACGATTTGTTCCAATTCTTTGGATAATTTCCCATAAGTGTGAGTCTTTTTGCCAAGCTATGTATGCTTGTATGTCACTATCCAAGTTCTTCTTTATTTCTTTTAAACTGAATTGATTGAATTCATTCAATAGGTTCATAATCCATATCCCCGCAGTACTCTGCCAAAAAATCTAGGAATAATGTGAACTTCCCTGTAGAAGATCGGGACCAGCGGGAAGATACAGACTTCATGCAGGTTGATAGACTCTCCAGTATTGTCTGTAAAAAAAAGCAGTAAAGTTAGGAAACTTTGAACATTTGGTTTGAAGACACATTACATTGATAGCAGCGAGAAATGGAAAGACCAAATTCTAGGCTATAATCTTTTTCTTGGTGTCAAACGATATAAAATTGACAAAAAACTGTCAAAAGTTTATGTTATTTATTCGTAACTTGAAATGTGGGTAGCTAATTATCAAGATAATTATGTTCACTGATGATTAGCATCAGATAATTATCCAGTATTGTGTTGAAAATGTATTTCATAGAATCCTTTTAATAATAACACAATAATACCTGAGGCCAATCCTGTCTGTAAACAGCCAAGCACTGCTCCGTCAAAGAATCCTCACTCAGATAATCGTGTCTCAACAAAAACACTAGCACAGTCGCCATCGCCTCCCACACATCAATACTTTTACATTTTGAAGCACTAAGCAAAACTATATTCCTAGGACACAGTATTCTATCAAAGAATTCTATATATTCATTATTTTCTTCCACACAACTCGTATCTTCTTTTTTAACCTCAACATTAATTTCACTTTGACCATCTCTTCTTTCAATTTGCACATCTTTTCTTTCATTTTGTACACCTTTTCTTTCATTCTCGGTTTCTTCATCACTGACTGGTGTAGTTACTAGTTCATCATCTTCAAAGTTTCTGAATTCTGGTGAGATTTCTTCTCGTCTCTCGGGCAGGGTGAGTTCTTGCGGTGGTGACTTCTTTCTATCCGGACAACATGTGTCCCAGATTGAGTGTAGTTTGTTTAGGAGGTCATCCGTGATGTCTTGGGGTTTTTTGCTTACTGTGGAAAGACATTATTGATAAGAATATTTTCAGATCATTTAAAAATCTAAGGCATACTTTTACTCAACTCAAGTCGAAAGAGAAATAAACATAATGGAGACAAAAGAGAATAATAAGGGAAAGTTGTTTGGCCATTTTATATAACACAACGAATTTATCAAAAACATAATGAATGTAAGATAGAGGGAAAGCGAGGAAGACCAAGGATAAGTCCAATTGAAGGCAAAAATAGACGTCTTGTCGTATAAGGAAGTGCAAAATGTTGATAACGATGGAGCGGAATTTAAAAGGCTACACCGACAAGAGCGCACTTTTTAAATAAAGAAGAGTCAGCTATAAATATATAAATATCCTGGGACATTCCTCACACACGGTCATCTGATCGCAAACTAAGCATAGCTTGTACTATGGAAACCAGATAACTGATATAATAATACATATACCTACTACTTTTTTGTTTGTAAATACATACTTAACATACATAATTACACCCAGACTCAGGACATACAGACATGTTCATGCACACAAATGCATGTCCTGTGTGGGAATCGAACCCACGACCTGCGGCGCGTAAGGTGAACCTTAACCAACTGCGCCGACTGGCCCGTCAAATACTAGGTGCTACTTCAAGTCAAGCTGCTAAGAACGTAAAGAAATAGGTTAAGTTAAATAATAATGCCTGGAATCACTAGGGGATGCAGGGGTGGGGGGGCTAAGGGGCCCAAGCCCCCCCATAAGCATCTGGGTCCACCCCTGATAAATCTTGATAAAGGCTACCCTCAGTTGAATCAAGGCTGTGAAAATTTCAACTGTCTGCCTATTACAGCTCATGCCCAGCCCACTGACAGACAGACAGCGGAGACTTAGTAATAGGATCCCGTTTGTCACGGAACTCCAAAACACAGATATTAATAAATAATAGATGTCTCACCATAGACAATGCAGAGATCAATGGTAAGTTGCAGGATGGCGCGGCGCGGCGGCGGGCGGGAGAACAAGTTGTTGTTGGAGCACGCCGATACACATCTAGACACCAGTGGAGATAGATCGGGAGGATCTATGTCTTCTATTAGTAGGCACAACTGTTCCTATTGGGAGAATATAAAACATTTTTGTTCAATGATGTTGGCGTCAATTTTTTTTAGATGTGACACCCACCTAAGTTGTGATACCCACCAAAGTTGTGACACCCACCAAAGATGTGACACACACTAAAGATGTTACCCAATAAATGTGACATTAACCCATCGAGGAAAAATTCCTTTTGAGTAGCAATACCGAGCAATCCTATTCCGTAACTAGTTCACTGCATCGACGTATGTGCCCTTGACTTAGCCCTTAGTATATAAAACACCAACTTATAAACGTAACACAAAACATTGTTATAATGTGCTGCAACATGGAGTTCTTAAAATAAAAACGTTAAAGTAGTTGGCCATTGTCCTAGCATTGCTAATATATAATGCATAGGCGACGGTGATCGCTTACCATTAGTCCACCTGATACGTGCTTGACAAGCTGTTTAGGCGAATCAAATCCTACTGTGAAAGTGTGTATTTATTTGTGCCTCAATCACGCTCAACGGCACATCCAATCGTGATGAAATTTGGCAGACAGACAGATCATATAGGACACTTTTATCCCGGGAAAACAATAGATCCCGCGGGAATGCGGGTGAAACTGTGGGACGTAAACTAGTATACATAAAATACCTTCAAATGTATGATGCATTCAGCAGGACTGACGTTGATAGCTTCGAACTGCGGCGAGGGCATTAGCATAGCTTCTACATCCAGGTTGCTCTTTTGTGCTTGCGTGATCGGTACATCGGATAAAGCTATGAATATTTTCATCTCTGCTTCTATGTCTTTGCACAGGATCGCTGTGGAACGATCGTTTGGTAATTTGACTCAATAGTAATTAGGCAAAATGGTTGTTTGACTGAATGGTAATTTGATTTAAAGGTAATTTGGTAAACTGGTCATTTGACTGAACAGTAATTTACCTGAATGGTAATAAGACTGAACAGTAATATGTTAAAATGGTCTGAGTAGTAAACTTGGCAAATGGTAATATGATATTTTTTCCGAATGGTAATTTGATTTAAGGTAGTTTGATAAACTGGCCATTTGACTGAACAGTTTACCCTCTGAAATCTGATTAGACTGAATGGTATATACTTAATTTGACTTAGGAAGTAGTTTGGCAAAATAGTAATTTGACTGAACAGTAAGTTATAACAAAATGGTAATTTGACTGATTAATAGAATTGAAAGTTTTATAGGATTACCGGTTAGTACCGCTCAGTCAAATTATTAACGGAGCGGAGCAAAATATTTATTTAACAGATACTCAAAAAGTGAATTCTCTACTTTTCGTTCCAACAAACAAAACCCACTGACCAGTAGTGTTCCAATTATCAGCGAGCCACTTGAGCAGCCTGTTCCTGCAGCTCCTGACACAGAAGGCGTGCAGCGGCGGGACGGCCGCGGGCAGCAGCGCCGACAGAGCTGACGAGATCCTCGCGCGGATCACACCTTCCGTCGAGGATACCGCGAGGGTATGGAGACGAGAGTGGTGCTCCGAGTATAGGGCTTGCAGGGATGGTAGCAGAGTTGCCTGCGGGGGGATTGACTTATTATAGTTTTTATAGGCTCCGTACTAAACGGGTGCCATTACTAAGCTTCCGCTGTCCGTCCGTCTGTTTGTCAGGGGCAGCAAGCTCTTTTACCTTTGAAATAATTTCAAATACAGTGCTATAAGCTAATATTAAATTAGAGAAAACCTAGGTGTATTCAAGAACAGAGTGAATAGACTTATACTGGGTAAGCATGCTACATCTTCGGCCTCGTCATAACTGCTCATGGGGTCAGTCGAAAGCTAAACGCAAGCACATTCACACACCCCCACAAACACACACACACATAAACATACCCAACACAAATATGCATGCACAAACACACACTAGTTACTAATTATCCTTTTATTTAATTAACTTGTAAGCACTATTCTTTTTGTTTTATAAATTATTTAATCAATTGTTAATAAAAATTAATTTTATTAGTTTTAAGGGGGTAGAAAGTGTCGCCTGTCATACAATTATTATATAACTAGCACAGGCGACATGGCTTCATGTATTATGTAATATCGTTTTTTGTGAACAATAATTTTTTTTTTGCTGAAAACAACCTCTTTCTTTTGTATAAAATTTCGAGCTTGGGTCCAATTCAATGCAAGTGAGGGTATTAGTAGTACTTACGGTATCCTCCCCCACAGTATCCCGGACTCTTCTTCTGGCGTGTTCCCGGGCGGCATCTCTCGCTTCAACCAGCGCTGTGGCAGTCAGCTCCCTCACACACGATGATGTCACTCGCTCTATCACCAGCTCTAGGACCCGACGGGTCGACGATGGCTGGCTTTTGAGGAGCTCCTCTTCTAGACGACTCTACAACATAATTATAATACGCTAGATACATCAAGCGGCAAGTAGGTGCAATGCACCAACTTGCTGGACTGCTTTGGTTTGTGACTTGATTTTAGTGTATTATGACACAGATGGACGAATATCAAGATGCCTTGTTTGACTTTCGAAGAAAGGTTTTTCTTTTAAATCTCAAACTAACATTAATTACACATTACTTTCAATTTATTATATTAAGATTTTTTTTTTTATTTTTTTTTAATGATAAAAATACTGTGTGTATAGTTGTATACTTTGAGGCTAGTTTTATTGAAATAAAAGTAGCCAATATTACTAGCTATAACATCAGCTATCTGCCAGTGAAAGTCCCGTCAAAATCAGTCCAGCCATTTCGAGGTTAGCCGGAACAAACAGACCGACAGACAAAAAAAATTGTATTTTGATATAAGTAGGTACCGCGTATAGGTATACTCTCATACGCATGTATTTAAAACTGTAATTTTGGCATTACAAACAGATACTTCAATTTTATATATATGTATAGTATGGATATAACGCACCTGTAATTCCTTCTCCTTGTTCCTCATCCGATCTTCATTGTTCAAACTCAAGCTAACCGGCGTGATATGTCTATAGCTACTCTCTTTTCGTTCCTGAGACACTCTGCACGTAGACAACAACAAATTAACATCCTTCAAGCACGGACACAACTCAAATATCACCAACTCATCAATTAAATCCACACAATCGACATTATTCTCACTGGCAACACTCAACTTTAGTCGATTCTCATAGAACAAATCTTGCGGAAAATGAGGCAAATCGAACAACCACCCTAGAATCGACTTTAGAAATATAATAGTGTTTTTTTTTAGTGTGGACTTGATATTTAGTTTTAGTTTGTTTTCGTATATTTCGAATAGTATTTTTAGTAGTTGTTGGTAGTATTTTGTGCGTAGTGATGTGTAGTCAAGCACAGATAAGTAATGGATTAGCCATGGTATTGTTATGCAGAGGCGGCCTTGAGTGTACGCGTTTGTTAACATCCCTTTTAAGTCTATGGTAGGTTGGCTCTGTAAAAAAAAAACATAAAATATATGGACGGGCCAGTTCGTGGGTTCGATGCCCACCAATGCATTTGTGTGCGTGAACATGTCTGCTAGTCCCGAGTTTGTGTGTTATACAGGGTGTTGTTTTGGTCGGCGACAAGCGACCCAGGAGCGGTAGTACAAAATATATATTCCCCAAAAATGGACTTAATTCCATTAAATACTGTAAATATGTTGAGAAATACCTTATTCAATTTGAAATAAAATTACCGCAAAGTATGGTTACTAGGCACGTGCACAGACTAGAGCTAGGCACAAGCCGCCATTGCCCCACCCCTTTGCTCCCTCGTACTCCCGTTGAGTATTATGTCTACATTTTAGCTTATTACATGATTTTCAAAATTTTAATTTTTTTATTTTTATTATTAAAAAAAAATAAAGTATTTTTTTTATATTTTTTTTAGCACCAGTATCAATTGTATTATCGACCCTGAGTCGCTCGTCGCTGACCAAAACAACAACCTGTATACATATTACAGTGGGACTAATCTAAGACGTTTAAGAACGTCACGGCAAAAATTACCTTACTGCTTCACAATAAGGTTTATCTATTCAATCTATGGTCATTTATATAATATAGAACCTTATTGTAAATAAGGACTACTTTTCTTTGTATTTATAAATATCAAAAGCTATTTATTTGTTGAACTGTACTATGGAAACCATCCATAGTACAAGCTCTGCTTAGTTTGGGATCAGATGGAGTGTGAAGAATTTCCAAGGATATTTATATTATTTACTACTATTACTATCATATTAGATCCCTCGAGAACGCGGGTGCAACCGCGGGGCGAAAACTATAGTTTAAAAATAAAATCATAAAAACTCACATAGTTCCGTCTCCCGACATCGTTTTCCAGTACTTTTTCTTTAGGTACCACATAATTGTCTATACCCTTTATATGCAAAACCTTAGGTGTGTCTATAGTAATCTGTGAGTACGGTAGCGAAGTCAGGTATCCTAGGAACTTTGATAGTAGACCTAGCTTCTTGACTAGTTGTAGGTAATCCCGAGATATGTCTGGGTTGTTGGCTGCAAAAAAAATAAAACATTAAGTAACCGGTAATTTTACCGGTGTTTTTTAGTTCGGAGCTAACCGAGTTTTCTGCTAGGACGAAAGACAAATTGGATACAAAAATATTTAAAAAACCGCTTTTTGGAATAATACTAATCTTATGAATGTGAATTTTTATTTATTTATAGACGAGCAGCTTGTAAGCTGATGCGTCTATTGCACACAGTGTTGAAAGTCACTCCGCACTTATACACTTATTTTTGGTTGGATATTAAGCTACGGCTGAACGGATTTGGATGAAACTTAGCACACAGATAGAATATGTTCTGGATTAACACAGGTGATTTTTATCCCGGGATAAAGTTAGTTCCTTGGGAACAAGGGTGAAACCTTGAGTCAGAAAGCCAGTCTACACTAATACTATAAAGAGGTAAAGTTTGTATGTTTGAATACAGTAGGTAATCTCCGGAACTACTGATTCGATTCTGAAAATTCTTCCACTAATAGGAAGCTACAGTATCCCCGAGTGCAATAGGCTACTTTTCGTGCCGGGAAGTCGGGTAAAACCGCGGGGGAGAGGTAGTACCTTATAATACTAATCACTACCATATTCTCACACCCCGCCTCATGGTTAGCGATTACTAGCCATTTGGAACACTTGCATCCCCGAGGCTCTCACTCATAAATGTCTCTCAAATGTTCTATCTCACAAAGCCGAAACCGCTGGAGTTATAAACTTAGAATTTTAGGAAGATCGCAAAGCTAATAAAAAATAAATATTATAAAGAGGAAAGATTTGTTTGTTTGTTTGTTTGCCTTGAATAGGCTCCGAAGCTACTGAACCGATTTGAATCATTATTTACAAAAAGAGTTGCGACAGTTTATCTATACATATAAAATGCTTTGTCCTGAATGACTGACTGACAATCAACGCACAGCCTAAACCGCTGATCGTAGAGACCTGAAACTTGGAGGGTGTGTTCTTTGTATGACGTAGGCATCCGATAAGAAAGGATTTTTCGAAATTCTACCCCTAAGGGGGTGAAAAACGGGGGCAAAGTTTGTATGGGACAACGTGATTCTTTGGTCCGATCTACTTCAAATTTTGCATACACATTCCTTAACAGAATGGATGGAAGACGTGTTTCGTATTTCATTGAAACTCATCGCCTAACGGGGTCAAAAAGGGGTAGAAAGTTATTTTAGGGGTGATTTGCATCGAAGTTGATATCAATACTCCTTAGGACTTTTGTTTTAAATTACATTTTATTTTGACACATGTTTGAAAACTCAATCCGATTTAAACAGTAACAAAATAAGGAAGATGGAGCGCCCGAAACACGGGAGTGAGGCCAAAAAAGCAAATACAAGTTGTAAAACACATACCTGGCCCCATTTGACCAAGCTGATAGGTGGCAGGTGAAATGTGACAATTTACAGGTGACAGGTTCTAGGCGACAATTCTACAAATACGCATTAGATTACTAAGGAAATGCGAAACGTTGTCAAAAAAATCGTTTCATAAACATTTATTGTTTGATATAATGTTTAGATTTATCTACAATTGTTTTACAATGACAGGCATGACAGGTAACTTTTTATGTTTGATACAATGTTATTTTTTACAACTCTACATATTTGTAGATTTGTCGGAAATAATTGACATGAGGTAAGAGCTGTGTCGGCTTCCTCTACTACAATTGTCGTGTTTTTGTTGTGATCATTACAAATTAGCTCTTCGCGAAAGCAGTAAATAGGTAGGTAGTGGTGGCGATAATAGATTCAATGATTTCTCAAACTATAAAGAACGAACATTTAAAGAAAATCAGATTACCTAGCGAATCTTTTTTATTAATTTATCTTTTTGATTATCCATGATAAATATGATAATTATTATATTTAATTTGAAACGCTTGTAGTAAATGCCATGTAATTATTTATGTATTTATTTAATTGTGTAATTTAATTCAAATTAAATATATGTTCGAGAATAGCCCATTAAAAATAAAATATAAACAACAAAACATCTATGTAGCAGCAAAAATATATATAAGTATGTGTGGAAATTGGTGGTGATCTTATGGCCGATCCCTATAATTGACAGACCGAATTAAGACTCTTATATCTTTACTAATAATGAAGCAAACAGCTTTGCATAGGAGACCCTCCCATATGGAAGTAGCTATCACAGGTAAAATTAGCTTACGAAATGATCTATATGCCCAGTTTGGCAATAAAAACACCTACCATTGGTAAGCAAAAGCGATTCGTTTTTGTTTATAGAAACCGGGCATTAGTTAGCCCTACCAACGGCGAGACGTGAGAATTGTAATTTTTCAATACATAACGCCTGTCATCAGCCGACATACTGTCGGATTTTGTTGACATATGGTAGAGGTTTATGAAATAATAATTATCGTAACATATCGGCAATTGCCATATTTTCATGACAATTGTCGTACCTGTCCGTCTGGTGAAATATCTGGTATTCACTTTTGAATTTGTATTTTCTTTGTTTATAAAACTTTATTTAACGAAAATACCTTTCGTTTAAATAAACTTTGTGGTTTTTTGTCCTCACTCCCGTGTTTCGCGCGCTCTATCTGCCTTTTTTTCTGTAATCTGAGCAGATTATATTCAAAAAACTTGGTGCAATGCAATACTCTTTAAAATTGGAATGTCAAATATAAAAGAATATTTAAATCGGATTAGAATTCGAAACTTATTTTTTTTTTGTTCTTGAATATTTGAATGAAAAACTTACTTTAGGCGCCGATCCCATAGAGAGAGTTCTAGAGTTCTGCGTTAAGAATTCTGCATTCCGTGTTGACTATTGTGCACACAGCAAGCAGTCTAGAGTTCTGCAATATTCGCTACTGATCACAAATCATACACTTTTTTTTACTTTCAAAGGCGCCACATAGCTTACAGTCAACGCGGAATGCAGAACGGAACTGGGAACTCTAGAACTTTTTCTGTGGGATCGGTGCCTGCCTTGACTTTCCTTCGAAAATTCCATGGAGATCTCTTAGAATACCTTACTTAGCGAATATTTGCGATTGCTGTATAATTTGTTTGGAAGTTCATTTTCACTATTTCATTAGAATATTTTGAGTGTAGTTAATTTAATTTCTTTTTCATTTGTTGTAATAACAATTAAATAAGATTCTTTGAGTTTTATTTATTAGTGTATAATATTGGTTTTTAGTATTAATAGTAAATTATCCGTGTTTGATTTTTCCGGGTGATTTGCACCGAGGTTTATAGCAATACTCCTTAGTGCTTTTGATTTAAATCTTCTTTTATATTTGACATTCCAGTTTTAAAGAGTTTTGCATTGAATAAAATCGGATTGAGTTTTTAATAATTTTTGTCTGTCTATTCCGGTTCATAGCTGATGTTATAAGGAGTAACTTAGGTACTTTTATTTAAAAAATAATAATAAGTGTTCCGCGCAAAAATATTCAAACCATACGCGGGTGAAACCGCGGGGGTCTGCTAGTGTCTAACTATTATAGTTATGCCACAATAAGTGTTCTTTTATTTAAAAAAATTAATTGAAATGCCGCCGCTAGAAAAATCTGTTTATTTGTGTCTTGGTATTAATCCTTATCAAAATAAATTACTTCATATTCAAGACTGCTTCAATACCTTTGTATAACTTTTTGAATTATTCAATTCGGACATTCCATTCGAAAGATAACACGAGTTTAAAAATGTAAGTATTAGAACAGTGTTTGTAAAAAAACTCCTCCGAGACGGCTTGACCGATTCTTATGAGATTTTGTGTGTATATTCAGTAGGTCTAAGAATAGGACGGGGCAGGACAGGGCAGGGCAGGGCAGAGCAGGGCAGGGCAGGGCAGGGCAGGGCCGGGCAGGGCAGGGCAGGGTACGGCACGAAAATCTATCGACACCTCATTACGACATTGCACCCGTGCGAAGCCGGGGCGGGTCGCTAGTAAAAAATATAAAATACTTACATTGACCCCGGTCCTCAATAGCGATATGCGTGGCGTCTAGTATAGTTATCTCTGAAGCCAGTTCATCCTTTATATGGACGCGGAAACACTCGTTTTCTGCGTGAGTCAGAAATTCCCTGGAAATTACATTAAGTTTTGTTTATTGGTATGTTTTATTCATCGCCACAGGCCGTGAGTTCGATTCCTATTGCTCTGTAGTGGGCTTAGAACAACTGTTAGTTTGTACTCTATTTTTTTATGTTTGCTTGTATTTTTTCCAAGGGATATTTCAACTTGATATCTACCTGTTCCTGAGGTAAAGTGTACAACAAAGTTATCCTATAACTCCACGAGCGAGTAAGGTCCTATAACTGTCGTTGAAAAAGTTTTATTTAGTGCGTCAGGTCAATATGATCCCACCAAAATCATTTTTATGTAAAATGTTGCCAAGACATATAGCACTGTCAAAAAGTTATCAGATCTCATGTAGAGCCAAGCTTATAACTCTACTTGCCCTTACTCTACAAGCCCTAACTTCACAAACTCTACATCTTAGTCAAAATATGTGGCTTGGCCGTTTCGCTACTGTTACATGAGAGTAAGGTGAAAAATGTATTCACTGTTGCTTTTTGTTTTATAATAGTTCTTGTAGTAGTGAAACGGTTTTTTAGGTATCAATAAAATCTTAAGTATAAAAGCTATGTTATTGATATTTAATAAGTTCACTATTGACATCATGTCCCGAGAATTTTGTTTAGCTGGTATAATCCAAAGTTATGAGGCTTCAAAAAAACGACGAAGCGTTTCGAGAAAAGGTAGGTAGCTACCCTTGCGCTTCGCTTGGCTGTCTTGGCGGCGGGCACTCCCGTGCCCCTAGATTGATAATAACCAAATAAATAAAATACTGATTATGCATCAGTGTTGTGCTGTCCCGTTTTGTTCCGAAAAAAGAGGAGGAAATACGTTTCCGAAAGACACAACTCGACTCGCCTAAAACAGGAGATACGTGTTCCGTAATTAATCAGGGATGGCACATTTTTAAAACAGTCAATATTTTTTTTTTATTCGCCATGAAACGTTCGCAAACAGTAAACTTTCAGTTACTTTTGACATTTCTAGATACCCACGCTACACTACCACCTCTTACGAATATTTCAAGCGCGACACGCAGTTCCTAGAATTCTATACAGGTCGTTGTTTTGGTTAGCGACGAGCGACTCAGGGTCGATAATACAATAGATACTGGTGCTAAAAAATATATATAAAAAAAAAAAAATTTTTTAATCATAAAAATAAAAAAAAATAAAAATTTGAAAATCATGTAATAAGCTAAAGTGGAGACATAATACTCAACGGGAGTGCGAGGGAGTAAAGGGGTGGGGCGATGGCGGCTTGCGCCTAGCTCTAGCCAGTGCACGTGCCTAGTAACCATACTTTGCGGTAATTTTATTTCAAATTGAATAAGGTATTTCTCAACATATTTACAGTATTTAATGGAATTAAGTCCATTTTTGGGGAATATATACACACCGGCACAATTAGCGGAACAGAAAAAAAAGTGAGACTATGAGATAATAACGCATATATTTGACGAAAATGAAATTAGACACAAAATAACAAATTGATTAACATCTTTTAACAACGACTTTGAAAAGTCTTCGTTATTTTTTATTGAAAGATAAAGAAATTTGAAATAAGTAAAATTTTTAGATGATTATGAACCATCACAAAAAATAAAAAAAAGTAAGCATTAAATGATTTAACAATAAAATTAAAGCAAAATTAATAACGAGTGTTTCCCCCTCTTGCTCTGATTACGATTTCCATTCGTCTGGGCATGCTACAGATTATGTTATCGATGATTTCTTGAGGCAACCGCTCCCACTCCTCAAGTAATGCGTTTCCAAGTTCATTCAGATTGTTGGGGGGTGGCATTCTGGATTTAACCCTTCTTTTTAGCAAGTCCCAGACATGCTCTATCGGATTCATATCGGGGGAATTTGCTGGCCACTGCATCACCGGTATACCTACGTGGCTCAGATATGCCTGTACCGATTGTGCACTATGAGCACGAGCATTATCTTGCATTAGAATAAAGTCGTCACCAATAAATGGGGCAAATGGTACAACATGTTCTTCTAAAATGTCTCTGATGTATCGATCTGCTGTCATGGTCCCTCCTGTGACTATCACTAACTCCGTGCGAGCTCCCAAACATATCCCTCCCCAAACCATAATCGAGCCGCCACCATAAGCCACTGTGTGTTCAAAATTAGACTGTATGTGGCGTTCTCCTTTGCGTCTCCATATTCGCTGTCTCCCATCGATCTGTTTTAAAAGAACTCTGCACTCATCAGTAAAGAGAACCTGCTGCCATTCGTTCAAATCCCAATGACGATGTTCTCGCGCATAGCTTAATCGGTTTACGCGGTGACGTCTCTCAAGTTTTGGGCCTTTGGCAGGTATATACGACCCTAAACCAACTTCTTCAAATCTCCTGCGAACTGTACGCTCACTTACTCGTACTCCTCGAACGTCGCACTTTATTCTAATGCAAGATAATGCTCGTGCTCATAGTGCACAATCGGTACAGGCATATCTGAGCCACGTAGGTATACCGGTGATGTAGTGGCCAGCAAATTCCCCCGATATGAATCCGATAGAGCATGTCTGGGACTTGCTAAAAAGAAGGGTTAAATCCAGAATGCCACCCCCCAACAATCTGAATGAACTTGGAAACGCATTACTTGAGGAGTGGGAGCGGTTGCCTCAAGAAATCATCGATAACATAATCTGTAGCATGCCCAGACGAATGGAAACCGTAATCAGAGCAAGAGGGGGAAACACTCGTTATTAATTTTGCTTTAATTTTATTGTTAAATCATTTAATGCTTACTTTTTTTTATTTTTTGTGATGGTTCATAATCATCTAAAAATTTCACTTATTTCAAATTTCTTTATTTTTCAATAAAAAATAACGAAGACTTTTCAAAGTCGTTGTTAAAAGATGTTAATCAATATGTTATTTTGTGTCTAATTACATTTTCGTCAAATATATGCGTTATTATCACATAGTCTCACTTTTTTTTCTGTTCCGCTAATTGTGCCGGTGTGTATATATTTTGTACTACCGCTCCTGGGTCGCTTGTCGCCGACCAAAACAACACCCTGTATATTTTTTACCAAAGCCAACGGGTTTTTTTTTAATTAAAAATGTCTTACTTGTAGAACATCTCTTTGGTTGTGAAGTGTGGTAGCCTGTGCGATTGTGCCGCGGCGGGGCTCGTCAGTCGACGCTGTAGTTTACTGAGCTTAGACTCCTGCAATGTGTTGTTTACTTTTAACAAAATATTCTCCAATCCATCTTGATGTTCAGAAAAATATGATGAATTTTAACTTCAGCAAATGAATGAATAAATCTTATATTAATTCAAATTCAAAAAGCATTTTTTCAATTTAGGCCCTGATATGGCACTTATGAACGTTAACAAATGGCTCTACATTAAAATGTTATACATAGACTACGATATGCGATAGAATATAAAAATAAATGCCTAAAGCTATTTCCGTCATTCCTAGGCGCCCCCGCCCTCCCCTCATGACTCAAAATAATTCAAAAAGTCAATAAGACCTTCGCAGGCACTTATAGTCAAGACTCTAATCTCGATTCGGAAGGTTGCATTTGCTGAGAAGAGCCGGCGAGAAACTCAGCAATTACTCTTTACAAAACAAACATAGATTCATAACATTTACATCACTGACATCAATTGCGTGTCCCTGTGCCAGACTGACTGATATATCAAAAATAATAGTAAATACACAAACGCGCGCGGACAAGTCTAGCGATAATCTCTTATAAGCGACATGGAAACTGGCTCTCAAGTTCATCAAGAAAGCTGACTTCCGAGCCGGTGGAGCATCTTCAAAAGTGCCCTCCTAGGAGTTCAACTAAATAAATAACTTTGACTTTATTCAGTCATTTATACTGCAGTTACCACTGTTTCCGAAGTCAGCCTTCAAGAAGCTCACCAAGATTACAATTTTCTACTCTAATATTGCAGACAGGCAAAGATGTAGGAGGTAATCTCCCCGGAACTACTGATCCGATTCAAAAATTTTTTTCACTGATAGGAAGCTACATTGACCCCGAGTGCTATAGGCTACTTTTCATTCCGGAAACGCGGATGAAACCGCGGGGGACAGCAGCTATTTTCAATATTTGTACCACATACCTGAGTATTACTAGGCAGACATTCAGCCAACATGTGGGCCACGAAAAGTGCGGCTAGATGCGCGTGGTTGGCTGGTGTGGGGCCACAAGATATGAGAGTCTTGATTCTGGCCCGAAATGTCGTGCGGGAACCACCTGATGTCTGAGTGTCTTGATACCATCTACAAATGATCAGCAGCTAGGTTCAATCTTGGAACATTCTTAACACACCGCCACGGAATAAGAAAAAATGATGTGTAGGTCATTAGTAATAAAAAAAAAAACAGAAAAATAATCCGTCTTATGGTTCAAGAGAAAAAAAAACAGAATTGAACTTAATGTAAGTACCAAATATTAATTTATAAATAATGTAGTATTTTCAATGTACGGATTAATTTTCTAATATTGTTTTTTGATTACTAATGTCCTATACATTCATCCTTCAAAATATACGCCAAGACTTTAGAAGGACCTTATATGTATCTAGCTCTTATACTATAAACGCCACAAGTTGCAAGACGACCTACATCGCGCTATTGAAGTTTCAAACATCTGTAGTTGAAAAGTTGAAGGAGTCTCTACCACCTCACTCCATTTTAATAATGAAGCGCTTTACTAGCTACTGCCAGCGGTTTTACTTACAATCCTTAGAGTTAAATAAATGGTATCAAACATACTAACAAACTTTCACATTTATAAACATTAACCTAATTGGTACCCAACTGATAAGGCGCGTCGTGAATCTTCGTTCGCACAGATAAGAAAGTATAGCCCCGAAGATTAACGAAATAATGCTTAAAACTTACAATCAACCTTAGATCACTACTATAAGGTTCATAATACACTGCAGCTGCTAGTTCCGTCTTACTCGCAAGTCACGCCCCTCCGCACGGCGCGCGCTAACATGGCGGCAGCTGCCGACCAATAGCGGTTTCTCGCGCTTTGAAAATGTACAAAAAGTATACTCTGCGCAGGTACATTGGTTAGCCATATCAGTTGGGTACTACTGTAGTTGGTCTAGCATTTACTTAATATATAAATTGATATTCTTTTTTTCTGTAATAAGCAATGCAAGACTGTTTTTTATCCCAAATAAATAAATAAATAATTGCAAAGTAATAAGGTAAATTTTTCTATAAAATAACTAACCTCAAAATTTCATAAAACATATCCCGTTGCTTTTTAAAGTTCTGAAAGCTGAGCATCGATGGGAAGTTCTCAACGTTGTCTGTCTCAAAGTTGAAACATATTACTCCATTGGATGTGGCTTCAGGCTTCGGTCTGTCCTGGGTTTCAGCCTCACATTTCAACCCGTAGCAGTTGAGTAGGAACTTAGCTAAGTCTGGGTAGAAACTGCGGACTTTTTTGTTTTCACCTATCAAAATGACAAGTTCCTATTAAATTAAGTAGTGTGAAGTATGAACGTAGGCATATGGTATTATAATAAATCTCTATAGCTATTCTAGCACCATAGAATGCGTACAATGATTTAATAAATTAATTAACAAATAACTTTGTAACATGACGTTTTAAGACACCCTAGCAAGTTTTTGTTCGTATGAGTGTCCCCAATCGATGTACCTACCTATATAGGATTAATCGTGCGCCGCCATTTAAAAAAACAAAAACAAAATGGCGCCCGAAAAGTATGACAAAATCTTCAAACTCCTTTTATGCTGTTCGTTTGTAAGCGCAGTACTTGACTTGGCTGGACCGATATCGCAAGTTTTTTTTTTCAAGACAATTTCTGTTGCATCGTCTAGTTAAATATAAGAATATTATTGCGTCATATGGTTAACTAGCTCTTCGCCCCGCGGTTTTAACCCCGATCCCGTAATTTACCTTTCTAGGGTTTTAATTTTGAAAAACCCTATCTTAGTTCCTTCCTACATTATACAGGGTTAATTGTAATTCACCTGCACTACTTTAAGGAAGTACTCATCAATGGAATCTTCAAGTGGAACAGTCTTTTTTTTTTCTTTTACTTTTGGTAATTGGACCAACTCTGAAATCGTGAAAAAAAAGTCATACATTTTTATCAAGCATGAAAGTGAAGAAAAGACCCTTTGCAGTGGAAGTGAATTAAAATTAATCCCGTATAATGTCATCCAATAAGAAACCTGTGTAAAACATTCCAGACAAAAATAGCAGTCAGTCCGTTTCTCCTTTAATATATACAGATAGATAAATAAGAAAATCACAAACCTTACCTAATGTCTTCAAAGAATTCTTATCCAAAATGACTTCCAACACAGATTTCTGATTCCACAGAGATTTGACAGCAAAATATGTACTGTTATGTACAGTTTTGAGCAAAAAACTCATATTCTTTTCATTCAAACTTGATTCCGCATTCAAATAATCATCTTCACATTGTTTTGATATCAAAATACTTATTAAAAAGTATATTTCTGTAGTCACACTCAAAATTAAGTTGTTCTTTAGTAGTACATCATATATTTCTACCAGGCAATCGATTTTGTCTCTTAATAGTATTTTATTAGAGTCCGCTTTGATATAACACTGATTCTTCTCTGTCATATCTTTCTGAGAAACTTTAATCTGTGGCATAGCTATAGCTTTTGGCGACGAAGATGTGTTTAAAATATTAAATTTCTCCATCAACTTATGCCGTTCTTGTTTCAATATATTTCTTTCTACTTCAAAACTTGCTGTTTCCTTTGGTTGTAGTTTTTGTTGTTTAAACGCTATGTTATCTTCTAAAGCCAATGGGGATGGTTGCTGAAAACAATCCGAATTGAAACTGTTCAATGATAAGCTTTTCTGTGATTTATCTATGTTAGTCGGTTTGATTCTTCGCTTTTCTGAACGTAATGAACTAGCTTTCCTTGCACCTATTTCAGGGAACATATCCGAATTACTAAGATCCAAGTCGATTTTAGAATCATCTTCATTTGATGTGTTTTTAGCTTTTTTCTTCTTAGAACTCTTTGTTGCAGTAACTATATAATCGCCTAAGCAACTTTTCTCTGATGACCTTGAATGTCTGTGACTCAATCTAGGAGTATCGCACCTCTCATACTCCTTAAAGCTTTTAGAATGTGGTGTAACTGGACTGGTGACATTAGGATAGTCTGACAGCTTTAAACCATTCTTCATTGGAGTACTAGATAACGCTATACGGTCGACTCCTATACTGATTCTCGATTCATCAGAAGATATTGACTGATTTTGGCTTTCCTTCTTTTCCTCTGTAAAGAGTTTTGTTTTAACTCTTCGTCCTGTACGTTTTTTATCTTTGCTCGGTGATTCGTGGCTTCTCTGCCGGTCTGTTTTTATGGTAAGACTGTCCATTGTACGGTCATCGCTGGTTGGATCGCTGATAGATCTTCTGTGCTTTCGACGCGAGTGGAGAATCTTTTCTGGTGTACTGTGGTGGAGGATCTGTGCCGCATTACTATTTGTTTGTAATATGCTGGAAATAATATGTATTATTGTAATACTTGGCACTTACTCTTACAATAAAATAAAAAATGTAGGTACTGTTAGCGACGCGAACTAATTATTGTGTGAAGTGCCTAAGTGTAAATATTTAAGTTTGATTTGTGTTTTAACTAAAGTTGAACATATGTAAGAATTTAAGTGTGAAATGTAATTATTTAAGTGCAAGTATTCATTTAAGTGTCAATTGTTATTATTATTCATTTTTAAGGTCTTAGATTAAGTTTAGAAATAAAGATTTTGGGATGGTTGTGTAAAATTATTTAGAAAATGAGACTCCGAAGACTCCGCGGCGTTACTGACGCGAGAGCCGCTTAAGGTTTTTCAATTTTATCTCGTAGGAAAACAGAGATATTCATGTAATTCTTTTTATATATATGTAGAAAAGTAAGGTCTACCTAGTCAATAAGTTTATTTTGTAATGAGAAAGCCATTTCCTAAGGAAAACGTAATTATAAGGGAAAACCGCTATAGAAAGAGATGGGAACACGGTTAGAAAGGGACAGAACACCCGTAGAAAGAAACGGGACTTTGTAAAAAAGAGATAGCATCAAAACAAACCGCGGAATTGTGTCATGGTCAGGACCTGCTTTCTGATTGGCTATTAATAAATTTATTCCGGGCTTCTGATTAGTCACAGTACATTGGCCGACAATATAAGAGTAGCGCGGTTTCCTTCGGAATGGCATTTCCCACAACAGCAGCTCTCAAGAAAACTGGAAGAAATATAAGAAGAATTGGCTGTTTTTATTGGGAATCCTTGGGCAAAGGAAGACCCCCACCGACTGCAGCTGATATCTACGCATATCCATAGCCCATATCCAAGATATTGGCCCTGATTCTGTTGTTCACAACTAAACTAATTTTAATGTCACTATGTCTCTTTCTAACAAAGAACATAAGAAAAGGATGTAAGAAATTTAGTCCTGTCAAATTAATCCAATGCTTGTTTTCAATATAAATTTAGTCGCCATCTATGTACAGTATATGATGTTTCACCAACCAATAACCAATTGCCAATACTAATAACCTTTAATGGGTCCAGAATTAAAGTTTGCAACTGAATCGGATATTCCAGAAACCCCATAAGTCAAATAAATTAATTTTCCAGGAGATGCAAAAAACTGTTTTGATACATAAAATTGTTCTGAACTAACTTTATTTTATTAACATTAGGAAAGTTTAAGTAATAATGCAATGTTTTAATTTTATAAAATTCATTTTTCTTGTTTTTAGTGCCTAAAAAAATCACTTAAAAGTGATTTAAGTGATTTTTTTAGGTTTTCTGAAATACAAGAAAATAAAAGTTTTTTTTTGTTTATTATTTAATTTCTTTATTAATAATTTGCAATTTGAAACCAAAATTCAACAATAGATTTAACCCTCATTGTTTTCTCGATCTGTAACTGGCCATTTCAAAGTCAAAGTATTTTATCATAAATAAAATACTTTGACTTTTCGAGTTCGGTTCGAACCTCGGTCGACAGCGGTCGCCTACACGTGGTCGCTCGGTCCCTAGACGGTGCACCCCGGGGAGCACACATATTTTTTTCTTTTTTCGCGCGTATCGCCCTGAGTGCCGTGTAGTGAGTGTCAAGTTTGGCGAGCATCAAGGCGATTTGGTGAGATCTTTCCTTATAAATCCTCTACTAGATATATATCTATAGCATCGCAGCTGAGACTGTGGCATATAAGCACCATCATGGTATCGGCCACAAATACCTACGAAGGCGCTCTGCCCTGAACGCCGAATAACGGCCTGTCGTCGGGTAGCTGCCAGTGTATCGCAGTATTTACAGTGGCTGCTATCGTAAGAGTATCAGTGGGTTACCTTTAGGTCTTGCAGGGGCTTGGTGTTTATCTCCAAGAAGTTGACCGCTTATGCTGGCGCTCAGACCGTCAGCTTTCCGACGTTAAGGAACTAATTGCTTGGCCTTTAATATACGGGAAACTGATTCGCTCAGTCTACCTGTACCCCGTACAATGTGATGTAGAATATATCTATAAGATTTAATCAGCAGAAGGATGGACGGTTACAGCTTTCCTAACAGGTTTTTTGTTTGTATGTACTATAGTAATAGAAACGTCCGGCGTCCGTCTGTCATGGACGTTTTTCTCGACATCGCATAACAAAAGATCTACGACGGGATCGATATAGAAGCCAAAGTGTTCGGCCTTGACTGTCACCCTCGGGTTTGGCCTTCGGAAGCAGTGGACGTAAAGACAACACAGCGTCGGTGTAAAATTTGTTGGAGATTTGATTAGTGTCAGCTTAGCCGTTAAAGTGTTATACCAAGAACGTCATAAAATGCATATACCTACGTAAACCACGACTTCATATTATGATTTTTAAATTGATGTGTTTGTTGACTCTAGCATAGCTATCAAAATCAGAGCATATTCTGCTTAAATCTCTTATCAAGTAACTAGAATAGACGCTTCGGTGAGGAAAACATTTGATTTAAAACTACGACAAAAACTGAACACCAATCCAACCATAACTTTAAGTATCTATTTTCTACACAAATGATCTCTGGCGGATCGCTTAGCCATCTGGTTGTTAACTAATAATTTAACTTTCTGTAACACAAAAAAGCCCACTAACACCATTAAAAAAAAAACAACCGGTCAAGTGCGAGTTGAACTCACATGGAGAGGGATCCGCACAAGCTTGACATTGCGGTTGTAATACGTGTTCTCCCATTGACTCCAACTGGGTTTGTATGCGCATTGTTGACAGATTTACCCGTCAGTGTTGGGGTCATAGAAACTCATACGTGTATGTACCAGGTTTTAGTTCGGTCCATTGGATTCTTAGCAAATCGGCTGTGAAGGACGGACAGACGCACGGGTGATCCTATAAGGGTTCTTTTTTTCCTTTTGAGGTACGGAGCCCTAAAACACCACTCAAACAAAAGAATAATTATTACTTGACAATCGCGGCGGGAAACGCCAAGAACACGTGCAATATGCGACTGACGCCAAACAAAAACTCTCAAGAAAGTCGTAAACATTCCAAGTAGTTGAAACAAAAAAAAAAAAGGTCAATGGGGCTGCTTTAGTATCGGTGCGATTCTTAAAATGTATCCTTCCAATATGTATAATATTGAAGTTACTCTATAATATAACACATACCTACCTACTTGCGTAACCATAGCATGTTAGATCCACTAAAGAGGTTCAATAGCTCATTTTATTTCAGTTTAGCCTATAAGCTCTTTTCTACAGGCAAGTACAAACACCTAGCTTGATGACTACCACCGGAATGCAAGATGGAGCATCTGAAGATACTGCCGAGCTGATTGCCATACAAAAGCAGAATATGCAGACAACTCAACATACCGTAATTAGTATAAACTGCCCCGACGGCACTAGCCGGTATTTTGAGCCGAAGCGCAAAGTCTAACGCACATACTCACAGCTCCAAAACATACCAATAAGAATTACAAACGTGGAATTTAGCAAGACACGAATAATAAAAAAAAAAAATATACCTGCAAGAAAAGGCAATGACAAAGGCACTACTCTTAGATGAAGATTGTAACATCGCGGACTCATGGTTCTTACCAGAATAACCACCCTCTAGTGACCCAACAAGTGCAAAAAACAAACATACTTTGAAAGGTATACATATACATACATACCCAATAAAACCTTCATGTTCGCGTCACGGCATTTATAGAACTATCCGAAAACATCAAAAATGGCAAAAAAATATCTTGGCGATCTCAATGCTCAGGATAAACAATACGAGAGAGAGACCCACGCTACAGCACTGAAATATGGTATATGTACACTATCACGCAACACAAATCCTGACAACGTTAAATAGACGGAACAAGATACGGCACTCGAATGCACAAGCTTCAAGAAGTTCTGGCAAACCGGAAACAAAATCATCCCAACTGGATCATATAGGTGTTGGCAATTTTCACTAACCCATTCCATAATCATTTAGAATATCTAATACCTAATTACGTAAATTCACTGATCGTAAATAAGAATGTTAGAAAATCAACCCCATTAAACTCAATAAAGAAACAAGAATCCAATAAGACAGTAGAAGAATCCAAGAAGAAAATTCGTAATAATTCACTGCAATATCGCAAAACCGGTGCATTACCCTGTACAAATGCAAAACAAATCCTGGCAATGTCACGTAGAAGAAGCAAGTAACGGCACCCGAACGCAAAGCTTCAAGAAGTTCTGGCAAACCGGAAAAAATCAAAGAAACAAGAATCCAATAAGCAAAAGCAAAGCGAAAATGCATGTGTTATTTAAATAATTTATATATCCACAAAATATACTCGCTTTCAATGCATGAAATTCATGGGAAATGTGATGGTATCCGGAAACGGGTACTTAATCTGTTAGTTAGCTCACCGATGGGACAGGCGCCCCATAACAACGTATAAAACACCACAAGAACTGTTATTCAAAGAATTAATTCTGACATTAAAGTGTAAAAAACTTGAAAAGGGAGGACACTACTTCAAACTTAAACAAACCACAAATCAAAAAGGAGAAACAAAAGCCCATTAGGATATCTACTTATTGCGGAGATAATGCGGAGTAAATAAAACAGCACTGCAAAAAACTATAGTAAACTATTCAAAGCATCGTCATCGCACTCCCAGAAGAAATAGCTAACCACAAGAATAAGCCGGCATGTCTGAAAACACCATACGCTCTTTCAACTGAATGGAACCAATGAACTGAATGGATTAATCAGGAACCAGGAAAATCAGTAGCATTTCACTTGTTAGAATAATGGATGAAAATCGAAGATACTTATCTCCAATATACGCTCTAGCTTCTGACATTGAAGAAGCATCTCGACGCGTGACATCTCAGTACTTAAAGATACAATACACTATAAGGACATACAGTTCCATGCAAACATAAAACATGGACCCGGAAAAAAAGCATGGACCCGCGGGAAAAAGGAAACTGAGCTCCTTCGCC